>VMOF01000001.1:3854263-3886874 GCA_011764245.1 Trialeurodes vaporariorum
AATTTAAAATAAATAAATAAATATATCTACAACCTAACGAAGTCCGTACAATGTGATGAGAAAAGTTAGGGGTGGTTTGACCCTCCTTTGCGATACTATACGTTGATCAAAAACTTTGGGCTTTCAAGACCTGATAACATTGCACAATGCACGGTGATCATTAGAATCAGCTCAATGGATCTGTTACAAACTTTTGCGACAGCGCGATATAGAGTTTAAAATCTTCAGTAAAATTACCTGAAAAATCCATTCGTGGTATCAGAAAGTCATAAAATACAGTATTAAACTCACAAAAGGCGTTTAACTGAAGCCCACGATGACGGTAAAATATCGAGCAACCTGTGTGCACGCACCGTGAATATCCATGATGGCCAACATTAACAACCTCATAGCATGTTGTGAGGCTGGCCATTTTGGATGTTCATGGTGCAGATTTCAGTTAAATGCATCTGGAGAGTTTGTTATTGCATTTTTTCACTTTCTGCTGCCGCCAAAGGACTTTCAACGCGATTTGACATGAGGTTGATCACTCTACAGTGCTGCAGCAAAAGTTTGCAACAGACCCATTGGCATTCACATCTTACGAGGGTCATCCAAAAAGTAAGGTTCCCTCGTCTATTTCTCCAAAAGTAAGCACGATAGATCAAATCTGTAAAAAGTTTTTTATTTCTGATACTCTTAGCTTTCCAGCGGTACCAAGTTTTTTAAATTTGGACCACTGGTTCACTAGAAAATCAATTTTTAGCCGGACAAGTCGCGGCACGATTCATCCACCTCTCGACGCGCTGACGGAGATGCACATCACGTTGTCGCATCATTGTTGTCGCTTTCCACACCTCACCAGGTATCACTGATAAGACAGGCACAATCATCTGTCCACTGTTTTGAAGATTTATCAATGAAAATGAATTTACTGATAAAATTTGAGCAGCTCCATTATGATCGACTGATCATTGAATCAGTGTTACGCGTATCATCATGGAGTTGCCACTGCAAAATGTTTCTCAGTGTGAAATCCGTGCCGTTATTCGTTTTTTTGTCGCGAAAGAGAAGAGTGCGAAAGTTTTCCTCATCCTCCGTATTCTCCAGATCTTGCTCCCAGTGACTATCATCTCATCCCGCAGCTCAAAAAACACCTTGGTGGACAGCACTTTCAAAATGATCAACAGGTGATATCCGCAGTTAATGACTGACTCCGTAATCAACCTAAGCAGTTCTTCGAGAGAGGCATTAAGAAACTTCTGCCACGGTATGAAAAATGCATCGATCGGAATGGTGATTACGTGGAAAAATGAGGTAAGACTCTTAAATAGTCAATTTTAAGTTTCCAAAAGGCACCTCTCCATAATTGTTTCCGAATCGCAGGAAACCCAAAACATTTGACGAGATTTATAGCGCGTCGAGAGGTGGACGGAACGTGCCGCGACTTGTCCGGCTAAAAATTGATTTTCTAGTGAACCAGTGGTCCAAATTTAAAAAACTTGGTACCGCGCTGGAAAGCTGAGAGTATCAGAAATAAAATACTTTTTACAGATTTGATCTATCGTGCTTACTTTTGGAGAAATAGACGAGGGAACCTTACTTTTTGGATGACCCTTGTACATTATTTCATATCAAAATCTTCAGGGGACTGGAGATTTGTATTTGTGTGCCAGGTGAATGCCCGTTAATGTGGTTTCCTTCAATAATGTATCGTGGTTAAAATCGCAAAGGGTCCACTAATTCAAAGTGGCCGTGACCAAAACGCGAGACGAAGGCAGTTTAATTTTCATGTCCCTTCTGAACCAGGCCACGGAGAAGGGCCTAATTATATCTAAAAAGGGACGCGTTATATTCGGCCGCTTGCTAGCTCACTCGTCCTAGCTCGCTTCATTTCTTCCAATAATGGTATCGAAACAAAACTTTGCGCGCGCTGAAGGGTAGCCGATTCGATGCAGGGTTGCCGTTTTTGGATATAATTGTAAGCTTTTTCATAAATTTAACTCAACGTACAATTTTTGAATCTCCCGCGAAATTTGGCAACACTGATAGGAAGAGGAAGAGGAAGTGCAGGAACAGGTCGAGGTACAAAAGCTACAGCGACCTGTCGCGCCGGAGTGAGCGACAATGGCAGGTAGGAGTTTGATGTAGTAGTGCGGGAATGGTGAAATATCATTAGTAGGAGAGGTGGGGGTACTATCGCAACTTTGAACATTATATGGAGGAGGAGGACCCTTTTCGCTCACGATGGACGATGACGTGTACTTGTGTTGTGGTCCCATGGGCAGATACAGGAATGTGTCCGTCTCTCTCTCCTCCCATTTGAATTCGTGTGTTAGAAAAGGACGGATATTATGGGGGCTAAAACCACGTACTATCCTTTTCTATAACTGTATGTGTTAAAACGGCCGCAGAAATAGAAAGACAAGATTTTGTTTATAATGTGTGTGCTCAAGTCAAAATGAGTTTGGGAGAGTTTTAAAATGAGTCTAGATTTTATGCAACAGCAGCACTTTCAAGAGTTGATACGTAAAAATGATCCGGAAAACTGCGCTTAGATATAAAAGGAGGGGGGCGTACTAAGATTTGGATTGGCTGAAGGAATGAAAAATCGACGACAAAAGTAATAAAAATTTTCTAAACATAGGGGGAAAAAAAAAATCATTCAAACTTGACGTTTATTACTTAAAGAAAAGTTAATAAAAAATCCGATTGATGACAAATATATCAAACATCTCCAAATAATATCATTTTTAAAATAAAAACTGAAAACCGAAAAAGTTGAAAAATGACTATAGGAAGCGTGACATGAAATCAAAACACCCACAAACCGAGTGACTCTATATATTCTAGATCAGTGGCTCCCAGAATTTTTCTCTTGTGGACCCCCATAGGGGCTCATCAAGGCCCCCTTATAAAAAAAATGTTTGAAAAAAAGAGGAATTTCCTTATTCTCTTCAATCGCATTTCTTCACGATCATCGCTTTCCGCATCTTCTCTCTTTCTTACACGAATATTAATCTATCGTAACATTTTTTAAGTAATTATGATTTTAATTACATTGACTTTTAATTTCGCACAGCGGGGAAAAAAAATAAAAATAATTAACAGCGAATTTCGTCCTCTTACACTTTATTGGTTTTTCTTTTAAGAACGCTTTTACTTCATTTCTTTTCCTTTGAGAAGAAGTCGGAGAGCTATGAACAACTGATGATTTAAAAGCTTCATTGCCGAATTTGACTTGAGCTACGTTTTGGGAGTTTTCTCTTGAAACCTTTTGCGGACCCCCGGGGGGCCGCAGACCACAGTTTGGGAACCACTGTTCCATATGAAATCGATTACAAAAGGGTGCCCATGTAGACACGCTATGTACAGTGTAGTGCCATTAAATAAATACACACAAAACGGTATCTCTATTCTCTGGTTAAGTGGCACGCGAGTGACCGACAAAACGGGAGATATTCACATGCTGTTATTGGATTGCACAGCAAGATGCGTCATCGCAATATAATTTAAATTCCTTATCTTATTTGCCTTTAAGAGAGAGATAGAGAGAAAGAGAGAGAGAGAGAGAGAGAGAGAGAGAGAGAGAGAGAGAGAGAGAGAGAGAGAGAGAGAGAGAGAGAGAGAGAGAGAGAGCAAGCAAAAGCATATCGATTGTTTTATAATCGGACGGACGATCCAAATAAACAGGATCAAACAGATATACGAGAATTGCATTTAGGTAAATACATTTGTGGATTAGGTTGATTAAATTGAATGGCGGGGAGCTTGTGGGGAGAGTGACTTTGAACAATATAATGAGTGGAAAGTAAAATGCGAATTCGGATAAGTAAATACATAGTCGGATTAAATCGCCGACGACGCAGTGGCTGTATTAAATTGAACGTTAGACAATGATGAGTGAAAAGTAAGCGAGAGCCGGTGTTAGGGGTTAGGGGACGGGGGGAGGTGAGCAACCATTGTTGTTGTTGGAGAGGATGAGAAGGGGGGAAGGGGAGGCGGTGGGGACGATAGAAGGTGGGTGGGAGAAACGAACGTCGGCTAGAATTTTCCTGCTAATGAACTAATAAATAGCAGGTTTGGTGGAAGGGATTGTTGGGGGGGGGGGGGGTATCCGCCGTCTGTTAATAGGATGATAGGATTAGTCGGAGCAATCGCCTCTGATTGAATGATGGAGACCGTCCCGTACGTCCGCGAGTCCGGCGGGCTGCGTCCGGCGCCTTAACACAGATTTTAGTGCGTAACTTGCAGCCGCTTTTCGGGCGACAGTTACTGCACCCCCGACCGTCCGTACCTCACCGCCTTTATTTATCCCGTGCACTGTGCAGTCCAACTATCATATGCACACGACGCTATTGCAAGTTTAATAAGTATGAAATCGGCTCCGTCGAGCACGTTCAGTTTATTTCGAAACACACGCCCCATTTTCTTTTAGAGTCGCTTGAATGAAATTTTGCAAATGTATTGTACGATTCGAACTACTGCTCGGATTTTGTCTCAAAGAAAACGATGACGTCAGCAAAACAGACCAACAATTAATTGCTATAATAACCGAGAAAAACAGGAACTGTATAACGTTCGTTAGAGTACCGATTTCGAGTTTTGTGATACAAAGGCTGTACAAAAAGTACTGCACATTTTCGTTTTTTGAACGAACGGAAGCAGCTATCAAATGTCTGTTTATGAGCTCTTAAAGTCCAAGTAATTGCCTATAAAATGAGACCTTGTAGAGCTCTTTAGGTTAAAAATTCGCTGATTAACAGAGTTTTGAAAATGACGTGTTGAATTTACCCCACCAGGATTTTCAGTGGTTTTTTTTTTTTTTTTTTTCAAGAAAAAAAAAAATAAATAAATAAAAATCAGAAGCCTTACAGAGACTGAATTAAGTTGGTTGTACAGAGCATCAATGCTGGTAGCTAGTAGCTAGTTGCAAGCGTTGCCATGGAAAGTTTAAGTGGCAAACGGTTTGATTCCATTCCGGAAATCCAAAAGCCTGCCGAAAGCTTTTTCACTTCCCTTGGTAAAGAAGACTTCAGAAAAACGATTCTTGAGAAGTGGGAATCACGGCTGAAACTCTGCTTTAAAAACGGTGGAAAATACTTCGAAAAAGAGAAAAAAGATGACTCATCCGATGAAGACGACTAACTTTTTTCAATTTTGGTAAGATTTCGTAATTTCTTTGTAATTTTTTAAATACAAAAATACTCGATTTTTAATTTTTTTTTCTCGAAAAAAGACCACTGAAAATCCTGGAGGGGTAAATTCAACACGTCATTTTCAAAACTCTGTTAATCAGCGAATTTTTAGCTTAAAGAGCTCCGCAAGGTCTCATTTTATAGGTAATTACTAGGACTTTAGGCACATTTAAACAGAAATTTGATAACTGCTTCCGTTCGTTCAAAAAATGAAAATGTGCAGTACTTTTTGTACAGCCTTTGTACATGTATTTTTATGAATAATTGATCATGGCACGTAACTGCCATGAAACCAAACCATCAAGTCATTTAGTTTCTGAAAGCCACCAGGGGCGTGCCTAGGTTCCCGGAGAGGGGGAGCAAGATTGCAATTTGCCGTCCTCCGAAAATCCGCGCCCATCAAAATTATGAATTTGACGATCCTTTTTTTTATTATTATTATTTGCTTGTATACACACTGCGATTTTGTTAAATTTGATTTCTTTTTGCTTATTCACTCTGATTTTGCCGTCACCGGTAAAGATCGCCCCCCCCCCCCTTCGGGCACGCCCAGCTGAGAGCATTGCATTAGTTTGAATGAACCTTTCGGGGACGAATTTCATAAGCGCCCGGTAAATAAAAAGATAATAATTCGTGGCGTTTCCGAGTAATTTGAGCTCTTTTAGACATAATATTTTATAAAAAGGGTTTCTTATTTTCAATGCCACTTCCATTCGCAAAAAAAAAAAAAAAAAAAAAAAAAAAAAAAAAAAAAAAAAAAAAATCATCAGTTGATTAAACCAAGAGAATGTCTGCTCCGAACTTCTAAAAACAGTTTCTCACGTGCCGCTGAGCGCATAGAAGTAATCATGCATTCTAAAACCGTCTGGTCTTCTTTGAAAGAGGGGTTCGTATAGGAGTGAGTATAATCCCACGTGAAGGCAACTAACACGCAATGTATTCTGGCGTGTGAGATTACCAACTTTTTTTTTTCCGCACCTCAGCTCGCAGTCAGAGGTTTTTACTCTTCACCCCGTTAATCACATCCGAGGTCTAAAGGAAAGTGAGAAAAATCACGCTTCCCCCATTTTCAAAACTTGAGAAGGAAAATCTCCTCGAACTTTGAAACTGCGGAACGAATTGTGATAATTTCAGCGAAATTTCCACCTGAAAATCATCGGATACCTACACCTTCAGATTACTGGTTTATTACTTTCTCAGCAGGGTTGCCACCATTGTTGTTTCTCATATCAATTTCAGCTTCCTTCTCATTCTCATTTTTTTTTTTTTTTCCTGCCTTCAATAGGAACTGTTATACTCCTAGATTAATTATTTGAAGACATAAACTCGTAACCAAAAACCTATAAATTAAAAACTGCCCATTGTCCCAATGGGCAGTTCAATCATCTTATGGTACCCTTCGTACCTATCATTTTTAATCCTGTCCCCCTTAATTATAGTAATATGAATTAATTCTTTGAAGATTTCATGTATTGTAAACTTTTTCTTCGGGCTGGGGAGCTGTCGTGCCCCAGATCCACCTTGTAGTTCAAAAATAAAAAATAAAAAAAAATAAAAAAAAAACCATTGTTGTAGATCGAGGAAGCCAAAATAGGATAGATGGCTTGATGAGCAAGTAAAAGGAAATTATTCTGTTCCCGGAAAATCATTTTTTGAGCCTGCAGCCAACTTCCATTTAAAGTTTAATTTAATATTTCTCTATAGTCTTTTTTTTTTGTTTTTTGTTTTTGGAACTGTTTTGTCTGTACATAGAATCTACGTCGTAGACTGCACGGCTGCCGTTCTGCGAGCAATTTAGGGAATTCCTAAATCCACTGCTGATTCCACCGGTGGAAGAACAGATTTTATTGTTTTTATATAAATACTAGTGGCCGGTGGCCGCTTCGCGGCCAAGCGTTCTGTTTCACGTCTTGCGCGTGATTTTTGTTTTTTCGAGCTAAGACTTTGACTCGATATCATCCACTCCCTAACTCCGTTTGCTATTCACCCATCTAATCTTGCTCCGAAGAACGAAATCTAAAAACTTACTCTATTATTCCTGAAATACTGAAGTGTTATTTTCTCAGGTACACCAAAGGTTTAGAAAACAGGAGTCATTATTTGGAGGGGCATAAATAGCATAACCCCCGCCCAAACCCCTTTACATGAAACTTAAACATTTTTTAGGGGTAGTCGTTCTCAAGAGGGCCCGATCCAAAACCGCCAATTTTTTTTTGGCGCTCATGGAGACGCCGAAACCCCCAGAATCGGCGCATTTGGATGCACCGTATTAGCGCATGTGGATTATGCGATTTATAACTGCGTACAGAGAAAAGAAGGGAAGGAGAGAAAGCGATAGCGATAGTGAGAAACCTGCATTCACAATAAAATGAGAAGTCCGGGTTAAGCAAACAAACGCATGACCGAGATCGCACACCTACGAACCTTTCGTTGAACTGACATGACAATAAGACATTGCGTTTCAGTGAATATCAAAAATCTATAAATGAATGGAAGAGAAACTTTGCGCGGGAAAACTATGCCTTTTTCAAACAGCCCTTTATTAACGACAGTAAGTTTTTGAAATAGGTTGGCTCGAAAATTCAGGCAAACTTCGTCTAAGATTTTAGGGTCATTCTTTTAGCGCTTTTTGACTACTGATTTTGCAGCAAATTTCCGTTTTTGGGCTACTTTTTCAAAAATTCCTTCGTGCATGTTTTAGCGCTTTTGGCTTATCTTTTTTGGGGATTGGGCTTTTGAGTGGTCGCCTCCCCCCCCACCCCCCATGATGAAATTCCTATTTTTTTGAGTTTTTTTAGACACTTAACAAAGCTCAAGTTTGTATAACCAGTGAACAGTTACTGGCAGCCGATTTTAGCGTACGACGCAACGGGTCCATCGGACCCAGTTCCAGCATCTAAGGGCATCTCAAGTTCACCATAGAGTTTTAGTGTGAAGTCAACGGTTAGCCAAAAATTGCATCAATAATGCACTCATCGGTTGCAATCGGTTGTGACAAAACTCGCATAGCGTTCCAAACTATCTCACCCACCACTCTCCCGTGACCTCCAATCCCCATGTGTATACCCATCTCTTTCTAGTGTCCTGATTTGTATACACAGGGTCTCGTATTACGGCATGTTAATAGCAAAATCGCATTAAAATTGAGGAATTCATTTCTGCCAAAAAATATTTCACAAAAGATGTCTCTACATACGTTTTTTAAAATTAGAGTACAGCAGTACAACATGGGGGTTACGTGAGAGCAAGAGAGACAGTCTATGTTTGGAACGCTCATCACCGGATGACGTCATCACCAAGTCATCACTAAAAGAACCATCTATTTTGAAATAAACGTCGCACTGGCCCACTAATATTACTGCACAGATTAAAAAATAACAGGTATACAATCAAATGAGCCATGAAAACTACATACTCAAGGCTCAAGAGATCTATCGAAACTTTGTCTTCTTTTTTTTTTATTTAAATCGGAAAAAACAGACCTTAAAAACATCATAACCTCGCCAAAACGCGAACTGAAACGAAAACAACTCAAATCGCCAACTTAAAAATGAAAAAAATCTGTAACCATATTTTTGGTTCGTTAGTAAGTAGTATTCTTGGATGAATCACTTATACATTTAAAGTAAACGATGCATTTTCAACAGAAAACCAATTATTTACTTAACTCAGTATTCAGTAATATTTGACAGTATATACCTATATTATTAATGAGAAAAGTATAACCATCGTCTCAACTTATGAATAATAACCCTAATCATTTAGTTTCTTTATAAATTCTCGAAACCTAACTCAAATCATCAAGTCATCGTTGATTGTACTATTCTGTATATATCTATGCATATGAAACATATGATAAGTATCGAAGCGATATAGCAACCTCGTCAAGCCATCATCAATCGAAGACTGTACAGTGCTGCCGTATTTAACATAAAGTATTTATACAAATTTTTCATTAAGTTTGAAGTGCCTGGTATATTTCTCAACACAGCTAGCAGCACAGTGACTCTCTCATTGTGTATATCTACGTAAAAATATGGATAAAAAGTCGAAGCTATACATCGATATCATGAAGTCGCTATTAAAATGCGTCTACCCGAACGGTTCCTTCCGCGAGTAAAACATATGATGAAGATCGCCATGGTAACGTCAACTCGTGCGATCGAATTAAAAAAAAAATTGTCAGAGCATCACGTTTCTCGCTCACACGCGTACAAAATCGTATGCTCTTCCGCACGTATGCATTTAAAAAAGGACGACAAAATCTCCCTTCTCTCTCCCACCCTTACAAAACGAACTGATTCGCATCCTTTTCGCACTCGCACAACTTTTTGAGAGAAAAGTTTTTAGCATTTTAAAAAGGGGCGCGGGGCCCGCACGGAAAAACTTATAATTTTCCCGAAGCATTGGAGCCGAGCCCGACCGATCGGTACCAGGCCCCTCCCGAACGGTGCAACGGTTCTCCCGGAACTTAGCTTCATTCTTACAAATATAATATAGGATATACGGAATGGGTCTGTTGCAAACTTTTGCTGCAACGATAAAGAGTGTTTCATCGTGTGTAAAATTGCCCGCAAAGGCCATTGGTGGCATCAGAAAGTCATGAAATGCGATAATAAACTCACAAGAGACGTTTAATTAAATCCAAGATGGCGGTAAAATATCGAGCAATCTGTATGCATGCACCTTTAACATCCAAGGATTGCCAACGTTAACAACCACGTTCAGAGGTTATGTGTTTATTTACGTTGTGATTGGGTGTGATCGATATTGTGAGGATGGCTATCCTTGGATGTTCGTGGTGCATGCATACAGGTTGCTCGATATTTTACCGCCATCTTGGATTTCATTAAACGTCTCTCGTGAGTTTCATACTGCATTTTAAGACATTCTGATGCCACCAATGGACTTTTCACGCGATGTTACATGAGATTGAACACTCTATAGCGCTGTAGCAAAAGTTTGCAACAGACCCATTCAAGAAATCGGTCAGATCTGTAGACTGTAGTCTTTTCGTCCACCGGTGAAATCCCCTTTGGACTAAAGAATTCCCTAAATCGTACACAGAACAGCATCTTTGATAGAATGGAAATGGGTATACTCGACATCGGAAGGGAAATGGTTTAAGGAATTAAACTACCATTAAAAACAAAACTACCAAAAAATTCAGAAGGATTAGTTTTTTTTTTTTTTTTTTTTTTTTTTTTTTTTTTCAAACTTCTCCCACTTGTGTACACATTTTTAATTTGTTGATACACTTTTTCTCCGATTTTTCTTCAACTAAATTATTTTTCCTCTCAAGTTTGCGTGTCGACCCTATAATTTCGATCATCTAAAGTATTTTGGAAAGGGACCCGCTGAAGTGAATCACTATGTTCAGTGCTGCTGTTTTAGTAATAGTCAGTGTCATTCTACCTATTACAGCAAAAATTAACGTAGTAAATCGGTCATTTGGGAAATACTTATGAAAATATAGAAATACTCAAATCAGTCATATTTGCGTTAACCGGTTAAACCACCGACGTATTGTAGAATAATATCGGCAAAACGTCAGTCAATGCAGTCTTCGGTGGCTCAGGGCGTGATGGGAGTTGGAAAAGTCAAAGATTTTGACCCAGAATCTACCCAGAAAGTATGAGAAAAAGTCGGCAAATTTTAAATTCAAGGTTTGATGGCAACCCTGTAATGCCAGAAGATCTTGATCACATTTTATCCTGCAAAGAAAGAAAATATGTTCCAAGTTCCTAGCTTAGTTTACTATTTTTATACAGCAAGTTTCTTTCATGTCATCCCATTTTCTCGTGGCTAGCAAAGTTAGTCAATGATATATAAATTATTTCCTTCTAAAACTTAAATAATTACATAAAACAAAAACTTTAATTTATTGTTCACGCAGCGTATAGGCATTCCAAGTACTCTTCTATTAAGAGCAGAAGATTGCTTTTCTTCCGGACTTCGCACCGATTGATTTTCACATTATTCTGTGCATGAAATCCAATTCAGGGGGCTTCAACTTTTGCAACGATCAAGGAGATCTTGCGCACACCGTGATCAGTCAACGGTAGTCAGTCAACGGAGTGCAGTGGCGTCGTGTGCAATCTATAGCAACGATGTATTTCGTGAATCAAACCCATGCATGCAAAATATTCGGAGTGCACAGTACACCTCTAATAGTTCCATATATTTTGCATGCGTTTAAATGGACGAAATGCAGAGTTGCTAGATTGAACTCTACGCGACGCTACTTCGAGTATGAGAGAATAAGAATAGGGAAGTTGATGCAGCAACGTAAAAAGTGGAAGGCATTACGTAGAGTGGTGAGGTGAGATCTTTCTTCAGTTCATCGATTACAATATTTTAAAGAAGCTTTGCTCATTCGCTTGGCAATTTTACTTGTAAATGCCTCTGATACAAAAACAACCACTAATTGAACAGCGTATACCATTTTGAACCCGTGCTGATGGGAGGTGGGATATAGGAAAAAAAACAATTCTCCGAACGATTCCTTCGACCACATTTTAAAAATTGGGGCTCGTCTAAGCCCCTTATGGGCCACGCCCGCACTCGTTTTTCGCCTCTACCCTATACCACATTATTTCAGTCTTCATTCCGGATAAACGTAATGATCTTTGAAAACACTCACAAGATAAGCTTTTGCCGGGTGCCTTCAATTCTTCGTATAGGCAATTCCAACTCCCCCGAGTACGAACAGTTAACTATATACCATTCCTATATGTATGCTCGAAAGGAAGGTATTATTTTGAACTAATCCGGTCATTATAGAGAGAGTTAAAGGTGAAGTAATGATGCGCAAGCAACTTTTTAGTGTTTCCTTTATTTGCATTAATTAGTGGAAACGTTTTAAAGGAATTGAACTCACTTTCTGAGCAACCTCTCATAGCGATAGCTGGTGCAATATGGCAACAATGTTTTACCTCAATTTGATTCCATTCAAAACAATGGATTCGATAGTGAAGCGGCGATTCACCTACAATCGATTGTTTTCTATAGATTCAAATGGAGGGAAAGCATTGTTGCCAAATTTTACGAGTCACCGCTGACCCCTCGTATCTATCTCTAGCATCTACATGTATTAACCCTTGTGAGCCTAAGGTATTTCGGTAACACAAAGGACTAAGGGGGGGGGTATTTTTGTACCCCAAGGATATTTTCATGCAGCACAGTCAATATCAATAATTTTGAAACTTTAATGGATGGATTATGTACTTAGTACCCTAAGAGAGTAATTTATGTGAAATTTGAGTAAATTTTTGCTATGTTGCCAAATTTACACCTACTTTTAAAAAAAAAATGTCAAAATAAAAAAAAAAGGAAAAAATGAAATGAGGTACCATATTATTTTTCTATTTTTGATAAATTTCCAATTTTTTTTCAATGATCTGACTTAATGTTCTTAATCTACATAAAATTTCCGTAAAATTCACTGTAATAGATGGTTCCAAACTTAAAACTGGCAGGACACCAACACTTTAAATTTCTATAATATCGACAAAAATTCATAAAAATTAATGAAATTTGGTAGACGTGTTCTAAGTATCCTAACTTAAAATGTCCTGAAGTCCCAACAAATTTTGAGCAGTTTTGACAAAATGGCGTCAAAAAAACTGGCCTGAGGTACAAATGTACCCCCCCTTAGGCTCACAAGGGTTTAAATGGAAGGAAATCAATTTCTCGCAATACTACCTCCAAGGTACCAAAATCATAATTCTTATACTTATATACCTACGAGATATACTGTCGCTTTAAACAGCCGCTTGTTGCTCACATAACAGCCTCATTTCATGTCGAGCTGCGATCAACTCGAAAAGCTTACTCAACCGCAGAAACATTTTAAATCGTCCGATTAACGTCAGAACCATTCTTTGAGGGAGAGATTTTTTTTTTTTTTTTTTTTTGGAACTATTCCAAGGTCTTTCCGTTAAACACGCAGTTTATGAGACGCCCGTTTTAAATCGATAATACCTCTTAGTTAGTTACGTTCCAAACACCGCAAAAAGGGCAGTGCCCTTTAACCAACAAATGCTATGGCCTAGCTATGACCGTGCGGCGCCAATCTAATTTTCTGCCCGCACAAAGAAACACTGGATGTGCTTTCAAGGATTTGAGATTTTTGTCTGTTCATGGCTGATAACCTCTCAACGAAATGATAAAGTCTATGATCTTCTTAACGAACCTGATCTCTGATTCTGATTCATTACCGACTTTTAAACAATCGTGTACCGTTTTTTTTTCCGGTTTCAATTGATAGACTTTAGGGCTTAAGCCCTAAAGGTCTTGGGGCTCTTATGTCTTGAGTTATTACCTGTTTTTTATATACCTTCTATGTATTTATTTATTTTTAGTTTATTTAATTTTCATATTCATTTTTATTTATTTGTTGATCTATTTTCTTTCTACATTTAATAATCTACATTCAATCCAATTATTCTAAGTCAAAACAATCTCATTATTTCAATGTTGAATACGTATGCGATTTACACATTTATTTATCATTTTTCTGATCTACAGAACCATATCTATAATAAACCTTTAAAAAAAAATAAAAAAATGTATGTAGGCAAAAGCATACATTCAGTGAGCCTTTTTTGAAACCCTCTCACGGTATATATGATTTTCTTTGAATTGAATACAGTGAGCCACTGGTTGTTGTACATGGCCGGCGCGAGGGGTCAAAACGGGGGGGGGGGGGGGGCGGAGGGGTTGCTAAAAAAAAACGATAACTTTTTTTTTGCTTTTCAGATACGGTTTTTTGCTTTTTTAAAAATGTTAGCCCCGCATCCTCAAAAAAGGCAATAAAAAACAAAACACCAAAAGGCAAAAAGGCAAACAGGCAATAAAAAACCGAAATTAATAAATATGTTTTTAAGGGCAGTTGTTTGGGGCTATAGCCCTAATGGACAATAGCCCCATACCAACATGTGCCACCTAATGTTGTAGTATCGAGTTGAGTCAAATTCACAGGGGAGAAATCAAAACTTCGGATTGTTTCCCAAGTAGCAGAATTGGACAGAACTCGTAAGTTTCGTAAGGCCGGGAAAAACGGTCGAACTGGAATCAATTTTTTTTTTTTTTTTAAGTAGATTCCAGGAATCTACTCATTGCAGAGGGTGCGATGTTGGATTTTTCGGGAAATTTTATCAAATGAGCACGTTTCATGGTCCCCTGAGTGAGAAAATACCACTCGTTGAAAATTTATATATAATATATATATATATATATATATTATATATATATAAAATATATATTATATATATATATATATATATATATATATATATATATATATATATATATATATATATATATACAGGGTGTAAAAAAAAAGGAGCAGCTCCGAATAACTCGAGTTTGGGTTCGAATTTAAAAAAACGCTGAAAAACGGGTTCCATTATTTTGAGAGGGACATCTTTTAGGGGGGTTGCCAAATTCCAGGCCCCTCCAGGGGGGCGGGTCCGGGGGTCACCGCCCCCCTAAATCACATTTCTCAAATGGCGACCCCTACTTTTTATTACATAACTTCGAAGAACATCAAATTCTAAGCATTTTGGCGCAAACCGCAGGTCGATATCGTTTTTCGTGTTCGAGATATCGAAAGTCAAAGTTCGATTTTGACCCATTTTCAAAAATTCATAACTCTCACTAAAAAAGTCGGAATTTAAAAAACTATTAGCTTAAAATGCTCTACAAAACAAGTCCTTTTCAGAAAAAAATACAGCTGTCCAGGAAATTTGATTTTTAGGCTCCGAAAAAAACATTCAAAATTTTCGAAAATTTTGAATCGGCGATATTCTTGTAAAACGGCCAGAATCGACAATTTTGGCCTAAAACCTATTGGCTGAGTCCAAATGAGCGATGCAAAGCTCTTAAAAGCTCAAGAAAGTCTCAAAATCACCTTTAAAATGATCAAACTCAGTATTGAGAACACTGCTAAATTTAGAGTCAGGAAACACCTCTATCTCGAGCTTTAATGGGGTTTTCCGGACTTTTAAGAGCTTTGCATCGCTCATTTGGACTCAGCCGACAGGTTTTAAGCCAAAATTGTCGATTCTGGCCATTTTACAAGAATATCGCCGATTCAAAATTTTCGAAAATTTTGAATATTTTTTTCGGAGCCTAAAAATCAAATTTCCTGGACAGCTGTATTTTTTTCTGAAAAGGACTTGTTTTGTAGAGCATTTTAAGCTAATAGTTTTATAAATTTCGACTTTTTTAGTGGGAGTTATGAATTTTTGAAAATGGGTCAAAATCGAACTTTGACTTTCGATATCTCGAACACGAAAAACGATATCGACCTGCGGTTTGCGCCAAAATGCTTAGAATTTGATGTTCTTCGAAGTTATGTAATAAAAAGTAGGGGTCGCCATTTGAGAAATGTGATTTAGGGGGGCGGTGACCCCCGGACCCGCCCCCCTGGGGGGCCTGGAATTTGGCAACCCCCCTAAAAGATGTCCCCCTCAAAATAATGGAACCCGTATTTCAGCGTTTTTTTAAATTCGAACCCAAACTCGAGTTATTCGGAGCTGCTCCTTTTTTTTACACCCTATATATATATATATATATATATATATATATATATATATATATATATATATATATATATATATATATATATATATATATATAATATATATATATATATATATATATATATATATATATATATATATATATATATATATATATATATATGTGTGTGTGTGTGTGTGTGTGTGTGTTTATATGTATGTTTCAGCCAGTTTAAACCGTTTTTATGTCCCACGATCCTGTTCGTAATTTTTGGTTTTTATTTTTGAAATTTGTCTCAACTATTCGTTGGGTTTAATTCTTGGATGAGTTCGAAGATGGTGTAAATCCGACAGTTAGTTTTCGCGTTATGGGCCGTGTTTGAGTCGTAAAATGTGTTTTGAGGTTTATTTTTAGGAGTGTTTGTTTTGAGTATTTTTTTTTGGGAAAATTTATGTTAGCCGTTTTGTTACGCAACTTTTTTACTCGAGTCATTTTTTCGTGTTTTGCGTTGTAAGCGAGCTATAGTGATGTGTTTTTCCGCGTTTTTTGGCAGTGTTTTTATATGAAGAAATTGTTTTTTTGTTTCAAAAATTTTAGTATATATCGTGGAGGATGTTCTTAGTTCATATGCTCCTTCCTTTAAATTTTTCCTTGTGTTTTACGTGTTTTACGAGCCATTTAGTTTCTTATGGGATTTTACAAGTGAAAGACAAGGATGGTTTATTGGTATAATTGCTCTTTCTTTGTTTTACACGTACACTGTTGCTTAGGTACGTTATTTATTTATTTTCTTGTTTTATCAGCTGCTCTTTTTCCCGATTTATTTCTCATTAGCGTTACAAAGATTACACATTTTTTAATCTTGGAACTATAATCTTTTTCTTATGGGCTTTTTTATTTAAATGTTGAACAGCTGATAAAAAAAAATTGAATAATGCAAAGAAAATTATAACATAACCTATTTTTTTTAAAATTTGTGAAAAACTTTTATAACCTAGCTTTTATTTCTCACTGTCATTGAAAAGATTACACATTTCTCTATTGGTAATATAATCTTTTTCCCAAATTTTTTTTGGAATTTGAGCAGCTGATAAAATAAATAAGAAAAATTCAACCAAAAATTTTAACCTATATATTTGAATTTGTGAAAAAATGATTTAACCAAGCATGGAATCTACTTCGTCTTACCGGCCTGCCGGGAGGCATTTTTTTTAAGCGTGCCGTATATATACGGTGCGCTTCTTGTTTTCATTTTCATATCTAATATATAAGTCCAATGCCTTGCTTATGGCAAAACCTTGGCGGGAAAGGGTTTTAAAAATTAAAAACGTGTTTTCTTAAAACTGGTTTCATTAATCGTTAATTTGTTGCTGCAATCCAGGAGGTCTCGGCGTCTATTTTCTTAAAATTGTAAAAGTTTTGGTATTCCTGTTAATTTCAATAAGTTATTAAGCGTCAAAGTCGAATTCCTTCAAACGAGAATTCCATACAGGTCCAGCAACCTAAGTCATTTGTGCCAACCTATGAGTCAAAATTCAAAGGCAGGAGGGGGGTGGAAACATCTCCCCCAGGAACCCTCTTTGCCCCTCGCCTTTGGGCTCCACCGGTCACAAGATTTCTTCACGGTGCATTAAGCGGTCGTAAATGTGTCAACATCTGTTTGACGAGGGTACATCGATAAGAAGCGACGAGGTATTGATGAAGAGCGGGAGGGGTATAGAAAAGAGAGAGGCTCATTCATATCCTTAAGGTACCGTTCTAGAATTCATCCCTTTATTGTCTCGATGCAGAAAAGATTATGAATAGCAGCACTTTCCAATGTACATAGATATACAGTATCACAGGGTAATGTAATCTTTTTTGCACGGATGCAGTAAATGGTTGAATTCTAGAACGCTACTTATGTAGACCTGTTTAGTGATGACGTCACGATCAGAATTAGTTCCAAACAAATGCTCTATCTCGCTCACTCTCGTGGATTTACCAGATCCAAATTTTCGAACGCAAATTCATGCTAGTTAACCAACAGTTTTCTCAAATTTTATTGCACCATTAGATTCCACTTGCCTTAAAGTATCTTTTCACTGTAACATAATTCCTAAAAGATCACAAGCGAATTTACAATCACAGTTATACCGAAAGACGTTCTACGTTTTGTCCTTGTCTTACTCACGGTCTCTTATGGTAGTATCACCGGCATGACACTCAATCATTCTAACTTCTCTCCGTATCGAAGCTATTGTTCGAGGTACAACACATGCCGTGATGGTGCTGATGAGCCTATATCCTAGAATTTTGTGCTCTTAAGAAACTGATAACTGTGATTGTGCATCGATGCGCGATGTTTCAAAAAGTTTGTGATAGCGGGCTCATATTTTATCACTGAGAAAAAAGTGGCTGTTAAAACTGTAAGAATAGAACCATAGATGATTTCGCCTTATTTCAATCATGAGACCTATCGTTGCTGTAGTCAGCGCGCTTGAATCTACACGAATTCTGATTGTCTCTATGGAATTTCGATTATCTCTATGGGAAATAAAGCGCGGGAATATATATCCAATCGGAAAATTTTTTGAAACAATCGGAAATTTTTATAAGGGACGTGGAACCCAATGGTGTGATAAACACAACTGGTGTAAAGAACGTGTTGTTTACTAGCACTTGTAATTGAAAATTTGGACTGTGTTTCGTATGGGAAAACCCACGAGAGCGAGTGAGACGGAGCCTTTGTTTGGAACCAATTTTTTTCATGACGTCACACTAAACAGGTCTTTGCATCGGAAACATTTGAAATTCTGGGGGATCGGCAAATTGAAAGCCCCTCAATGAGCGTCGATGGAATCAAAGGGATTTTTGAGGACATTTTTGGCGTTTTGTTGAAAAATAGGTGTTTAAAATCCAGAACACAGGGAGCCAGAGGGGTAAAATTCGCATTAATTGCTCTAAAAAGTGAGAGGGGCTGTCACGTGTCTTCCACCCCTGGACAGCTTCCTCGCTGCGGCTATGGAATTGACTCTGGAATAACTTATTTACCTATCCTAAAAAGTTCGTTGCGTGTGCAAAATTTTTCACTGGAAGCTTCTTCAAATTTTGGAAACTATAGGTCCATATGGAACTTTGCTTTTCCAACACGAAAAATGATATCGACCGACGGCAACAGAAAAAAAAAGAAATAATATGACAATGCGTTATAGTGAATAATGGCATAGTTTTAACTGTAAACTTTCGATACTTTTCAAGAAAATAAATGGGAGAGGGGGAATTAAAATCCACAAACCTCTTAAACCTCCACACCTACTAATCTATACCCCTAGAATGCTTGATGTGTAAAGGGCACTTGAAATGGTTAGTTCTGTATATTAAAGGATTATTGTTTCATGAATTCGCAAGTGTTCCATTTATGCATATTACGTATCTACATCGTGACAATCGCAACAAGTGCTGACAGCACCTAAAACGGAAAAAAAGATAAAAAAACTGTTTATTATTTAGAATCACGGCTTTTCCGAATATGACACTTTTTGACTTCAAAAGAACGCAACCTCATGTTTGATCCCTGAACAAGCCGTTTAAAAGGTGGAGGGATTTAGAAATATCTATTGTCTATAGTTTATGTGGGTAAAAAAGATCGAGCCTTATCAAATAATTTTCTCTTTTCAGCTTTCAATGGGTTTGTTGCAAACTTTTGCTACAGTGCTATAGAGTTTTGATTCTGATGTAAAATTGTCTGAAAATTACATTGGCGGCATCAAATAGTCATAAAATCCACTAATAAACCCAAAAACGCATTATAAAGAAAGCCAAAATTGCAGTCGTAAAGCCGAACAATCTGTGCACGCGCACGACGAACATCAGAGATAGGTGACCCATTCTCCCCTTTTTCGTTAAGGGGGGGGGAGAGAAAATATCTCTACAGTCAAACTGTGATTTTAAAAATGTGCATGGTCAAGATGTTGTCTTTTGTGAAGGGGGCGGGGGGGGGAGCAAAATATCAAGAACAGGGTGTTTCAAAACTTGAGTGCCAAACTTATGGAGTGTATTTTTGGGGTCAACATACATATATATAAGACTTTATTTTCCTACATGAGTATGTGCTGCAATTGTTTCTCTTCTGAGCTAGAGCCCTCCAAAGTTTTGAAAACAAAAAACAAAAAACAAACACAAAAAAACAACGCCTTTGACTCATCTCCTTATAGAAACATCTGATCTAAATTTATTTTTTTCATAATTTCTCACCAAACAAGCTCAATTGGACAGCACTTGTCACAAAAGAACCGAGTGACATTTTTGATAAAATTGAGTTATTGATTGATAGAGCTAGCAATACTGAATCTCGCAGCAACAAGTGCTTATTCTGTAATAGCAACTATTTCCCGTCAAAATTCCAGGTAAAAGTGAGCTGGTGAGCCTCATTGATGTCATTGTCCATATGATGAAATAAAATTAGAACTTGGTTCCTTTGGCTGATTAGGTTAAACCTTAATCCGAGTCACGTAAGGAACCAACTCCGACTTGGTTCCTTTCAGTGGCGGCTCGTGCGATTTGGCAACCATGCTTTTTTACCATTTAAACCTATGCAAAAGTATCGATATCTTGGGGGTGCATTGCACCTCCTGAAGATCGATTGTTTTACATAGGTTCAAATGGAGGGATTCCACTGTTGCCACATTGCACGAGCCGCCACTGGTTCCTTTTATAGAATTGGGAACGGACTTAAGTCCGGATTAACGGATTTTAAAATAATCAACAGTGTAAACCAACTCTGCCGTTTGGTTTCTCTTAGAGTTTCGTTTTTCGTGATTATGCCAAAAAAAAAAGAAGAAAGGAACCAAGTCACTTTAAACGCTAAAAATTAAGTACCTTTCCTACATAGTAAATTCCACTTTTCCGGTGTTGAAATGCAAAAACACAACACGGTAGTTGAATGAAATCAAAACGTAAGTAATTCCAAGTTTTTTGTTTAAATGCTAGCTCTTCAACTTTGGACTCAATTTTCTCGAGATCAGCTCCATGTTGAATGCTGTCTAATTATTATCATTGCTAGCAAAAGCATTAAAGCTGTTCAGACTTTAGTGGCACGCTTTTCCAACACCTGCGTGTTGGAATTTTCCCTGCTTGTTTTTTTTTTTTTTTTTTTTTTTTTTTTTTTTTTTTTTTTTTTTTACGTAAACGGAACTTTTACGGAAGGTTTTCCTGCGGTTAAACGGGAATTTTCCGGTAAAGCCGCAAAGGAACAGAAAAGAACCTCGAAATAACCTTTCATATACATCGATCGTTATTCTCAATTTTTGAAAATTAGTGCAATTGATGTATAAATACTTATGGTTATTCCGAAGTTGTTTCCGTTCTTTTGTGGCCCTACCGAAAAAGTTCCGTTTATTTGCAGTAAAACCTCTCGTAGAAGTTCCATTATTATGTAAAAAAAGACGATCCCAATTTGACCGCAAGTTTTCCCCCAAAAAACTTGCTTAAAACCTTACGTTTTCGATCCATTTTTGCTATTATGGGATCCGATTCGGAAAAGCGGGAGCCAACTCGGTAGGACCCGAAGGTTTGCATTTATGTTCATAATCGGTTTTTCGCGAAACAATGAGTTTTATAAAATAAGCGTCAATTGCGTGAGAAGGCTGCTCGACTCTCCACTTGCATAGGTAAGTATATTCTCGAAGTATAACGAATAATGTGCACTCTTGTACGATAACAGCTGCATATTTTAAATTCGGTCGAGCGTATATGTTTCCAAGCACTTGGAAACAAAACACAACTTTTGTTTTAAAGCTCAGCCCCAGGCCAATCCCGAACAGACCAATGAATAAAAGAGCAGCTTTTGAAAAGTCATGTTTGCGCAGTGCTTTCAGAATCAATGATTTAAAAACTGCAGAGTTTTAGAGTTTTTGTTTTTTTTTTCTTTTTTTTTTGGATGAAGTTTCCCCTCTGCATCATTTTTTATCCTGTACTCTCGTCTTCCTGTAAGTTCGACCTAAGAAATGGACCTCTTACAAGATTTGTTGTTGGTAAAAATGGCTCAGCTAGCATTCAGAATAAAGTCTCACGAAAAACATAACGAGACTACCAGAGAGTAATGATGTTTTATGAAAATTCAGTGCCATTTTGCTCCATCGGTGATTTGGGTTTTAATTCACCGGTGACTCCACCTAGCCTCACACCTAGCACCTAAGCACTCTACGCCTAGACATATTATAATTCTTTGATGTTTAAATCTTACGAGCTACATTGTCCTGAACTAATTATAATTATTTATTCCTCTGAACTACCTGAAGGAATTTTAAAACAAAGTGGTGGAAAGAGACCCTCGCGAAGAATTTCAAAGCCAGTCTCAAACTTATTAGAGTAATTTTTAATCGGCCGAAAATCTTGGATTCTTCTCTTTTACATAACGCCATGCCATGGCTTCAAAGTATATTTTCAGCTATCGCGCTTACTTCACAGGAGAATTAAGCCTATTTCAAAGAAGTTATTAAGCTACATAAAAGATGGATGATTTTGCCAAAATACCAACAAGTGATCGTTAAGGTTTATCTGTCTTATAGTAGGCGACTTTAAGAATTGAATAAAACATGTGACAAAAGTCTTAGAATTTTATGTTCTTTTGAACGATGTATCGCAAGATAGGGGTTGCAATTTGAAAATTTTAAGTGAGGGATGAAATCACTTCTTAAAGGCACCTCCAAAAATTTTGGGTAGGTCAACAGGTAGCGTCCATTGAGGTATGAACATACCCCAAGTTTCGTTTTTTTGTTTTGTTTTTTATCTGTAGTCGTTCAAAAGTAAGACGGGGAGATTTTTGAGCACCCTGTATAAGCAGCAAACAAACCAGGCCCATGTAAAATGACCACAAGCATAAGTGGATCCAGCAATCTAACAACTGCACATCCTTCCATTTGAATAAATGATCATGAGCCGATTCTTAAAGGGGGCAATAGCTCCGTGACTAATCGATTGTTTCTCACGCAAATAAACGGCAAGAACTCTCTGTAGCCAAATTGCTGGATCCGGCAATGTCCATATAAGTGATCTCAATCTTAGCTGCCTCCGTTGTGTCTTCAAAATTACGTTCAGAAAAGTCTCTCTATATAGTTATTGACCATGGTTGTTTCTCGATTTTTTAAAGAGATTTTAAAATTATATGATTTTCAAGAGTTGACTTCTAAAAACGAACCGAGTACAGCAGGTTGCGAGTTTTGAATTCTCTATTTCCGACGCGACGCGATGCAACGCGAAGCGTTGGCGTGGCCTCTCATCGAGTCTAGTGAACTGACGGTTTAACAAAAGGCGGTCGGTGAGGTGATTACAAAGGCGTAATGGGGCAAGTCATTACCCGACTGCGACACCTTAATCAGTGAACTATGATGGCTAAGGGGGTGGGGGAAGTGAGGGTTAGTGGGGGATGGGGGCGGATATGCGTGTTGCGTTGTAGGGGCTGGAAGGCGGAGGTATACGTTATATAGCAAGGTGCGGATGATTTCGCTCGAAACAAGCAAGTGGCAGCCCCCGAGTAACAAAGATTAGAGCGTGCACGTATACTGTGTGTATAGCGCAGGTTGCGTCATGACATGCGAAAGGCGCAGCGTATACCAGTATACCCCCGCGTACAGGTGGAAGCTTTGGAATTTAGAAACCTGGGGGTTTACTCTCACTACTCAGGTGTGCATCAATAGTCACAGCTCATGCGCACTCACAATCTCCCCCCCTTCCCTCCGCCATTTCCGAAACTCCCATCCCTACGTGGCACGCGCCACCTCAACCTTTCATCCCCTCTTATCCGCACCTCCAGCTCAGCCTATAGCCTCCCTCCCCTCCAACCCCCATTCCTTCATTACGTTGAGCTATAGCTTTGGCTTCAATTCTAAACTCCATCCCCCCGCCTTTTATCTCTTTTACCCCTATATTTATCTGTTTCTCCTCCCACCCATTTAGAATTTCAACCTAGCTATACATATATTTCGCAATCGTATTGCTATATACGAGTGCTTAATGTTTATTATTCTTCATCCAACTATTCAATATTTTTACTCCTCCCCCCCCCCCCCGGTTTCAATTTTACTCATTTCTGACGACCAGTGGATGTATCTCGACAACTATGCTTCCACCACCCTCCTCCTCAATCTATTCCTCATTCACGATGCATGCATTTTTATTTGGGTGTATTTGCATCCTCTTGTTAGTTATTTCCTCGGCGAACTTATCACTTTTTGCGGATCAACGCTTCTGTGCCGGATATTGTTGTCCGAACCAATGAGCTATAACTTTAGAGTGGCAGCGGGCTGGTCCACCTTGTGTCACACAGGGTAGAAGGAATCCCGGGAAAAAGCGGAATTTGGACGGCAGATTCCAAGGTTTGAGGTTAAATTTTGAAGGCCGTTTCCGGCGATGCCCGAGTTTGTTTACAAAAAGACCGGAAACAACCTACAAAACTTAACCTCAAAATCGATTTTTACGGCAAGATGGCGGCGCCCTAGGTGACAACAATGAACCAGCGGAACGTTCCTTGATGTGCCACTCTAAAGTTATAGCTCATTGGTCCGAACTGGTGCCAGATTTGAGGTTAAGGGTCATTCATTTCATATTGATTCTTAAAGGGAATATATGCCCTGAAACATCTGTAAACCTGGCAACAATGCGTCCGAACGAGGAACTGAACCGCTGCTCTACCCTTTTCATTAAAATAAGTTGGTTGTTGGCCCCGCATAACTTTCAATCGAGGATAATTTGCTACAATAATGCATCCATGCGCTCTTGACCCTACGACTTACAAGCATGATATCTAGACAGATTTCGAGCTAACTCTCAACTCGCAGTCAATGGGATCGTAATGAGACTGGGATAAAATGGTAAAACCCATTAGTCCAGTTTATGCGAGCATTCCATTCCAGATCAAATTCAGATTGGATTCAATCCCGGCTCTTTGCGTTTTGGCGTGAGATTGAATCCGGGTTGACCGCGGCTCTATCTGGTCTGAAAAGTGGCCAAACTTCAGTGAACGAAATTAATCAAAAATCATTGAATTCTATCTTGCAAGCTTAATTTCATACTTTCCTATGACATTCATAGGTTTAAATTACATTTGTTCTGTGATCGAAATTGATTTTGAAAGTTTATAAGTGATAAATAGATGAGACTTTTACTTTCTCATTTTTTTTTTTTTTTGCCAGTTTTTGAAAATCTCAGACCATAAAGCACGGCCTTGATTCTCACGAGTCTAATCCATTTTTACTTTTTTACATACGCTATTTGTGCATCCATGTTGTGTCTTTTATCTCCATTCTTTAAACATAAGGTTTAATTTTATTACATAAAAAAGTAAATAATTACTGTTTCTATCTTATAACAAAATTGATTGATATTCTTGTACAAGAATAGTTTTAGTAAAATTCTATTTAAGAAAAAAAAAAACACGTTGAGTCTTTGTTTACAATCAATGCTCGTCAGAGCGTTTGTTTCATTTTGTTTGACAGCGTATAAGAATGAAACAAGAGAGCACAGAAAAAGCTGCAGTAAACTACTGGACATTACTCTCACCAATTTTTCCCGATCCTATAGTTCAACTTCACAACAAATCATTTGCACGATGAATTACAAATCGAGTTACAAGACTCAATCTCGATATGAACTTGAACACCTAGATGCGAATAATTCTGTAGGAAATACGGATAAGTTCTGATTCGTTGTTGGTTCGGTTTTATTTGCGATCGCGAAATGGAATCAAATACATTGATACTCCACACAAAGGAGTCGAATAGGAACGTAAAAGAAGGGACCGGAATGCCGGCAAATATGCCAGCTCACCGATGCCATCACCGCTAGTCCACTTTTGAACTTAACCTTCAAGGTCGTTCACGCGGTCGACTCCTATACGCTTAAAGGATCGTGTCTGTACTCCCTATATGGAATGGGTTAGTTGTTTGCGATTTTTTTTATTTATTAAAAAAAAAACTGGAAGCCTAAGTCTTGCTGAGAATAGAGATGGAGTTTCAAAAAGAGATGTAAGCATCAAAAAGTCTCAAATCCGCTCGCAAACTTAGTACATGCGTTCAACACAATTCAAAAATGGCAGCCGAATGAGTAGATCCCAATGAGAGCGTTCCATCTAATTACAGTTTTCTATGCTGAGAAAATTGATTCATCATAGAAGAAAGCTGCAATTAGATGCATAGGCGGACCGTATCAGGGGCTGGGGGGTGGCTATAACTCCCCAATTTTTTGGTCCGAGGGGCTAAAAATCGGGAAAAAGTCATCACTTGAGACTTGAGAAGCAAAAAAAAACAAACAAAAAAAAAAAAAAACAAAAAAAAACGTAACTTTTTTAGCCCCTCCCCCACTTTTTTTGGTCACAGTCCGCCTATGATTAGATGGGACTCCCGAATTGTCACCCGCTCATTGGACCACCATTTTGTAATTTTGCTAAACGCATTGATTGAGTCCATTGGCGGATCCAGCAATCCTGCAACAACATTGTACCTATTCTTCCCATTTGATTGTATGAGAAATAATCGATCAGGGACGGGGCTAAAGCTCCTTCAAAACTCGATCGTTTATCATACATTATCAGATGGTATGAGTGCGCAGTTCGCAGTTGACAGATTGCTGGATCCGCCTATGACTATGAGTTTGCCAGTGGATTTTGGAATTTTCTTATTCTCGACGTTATTTTCAGGATATATTTCACAGGAGTCGACTCTCCATAACGCTGTAGCAAAATTTAACAACAAACCCATGCAATAGATGAGACTCTCCCAAATTGTAAGCGCGCTTTCGATCGCCAGTTTTGAATTATGTTCAACGCATTAATTGAGTTTGTGAGTGGAGTTTGAGACTTTCCAATAATTTCAATGTGATTTTCTCGCGGTTTTCATGCATAGAAATTACCCGTCCGTAACGCAAAAGTATCATTTCGCAACATAGACTTATTCTTGAGCCACTTTTGCTCCCTGGCTCCCATGCTCCCAGGCTGTAATAATAATAATAATCAGAGCCTGACTCTGGGATGGAAATAGCCAATCAGATTCGGCACTGGTGATTCATTGAGTAACGCCACAGTGAATGCTCGTCGTATACATAATACAGCTAGCCTTTTGCCTCTTAATGGCTAAAACTAGATGCTCGCTTCCCCATCAATTGGAGGGAAACAGCCACTGTGAATGAGAAACGTTAATGTTTAATGCCTGTTTTACGGCTCTGTTGTTTTGTAGCTAACCTCCCTCCTTTCCCTCCTCCTCCCCCTACCCCCTCCTCTTCCCCGAGAGAGCTGCGCAGCGAGGAACGAAGCGGCCATGCAGGAGCCCTCAGAGGATAAGGTTCGCCGTAATCAATCGTAATAATGGCGCACACATAATTGAGTCATTTTTCTTAGCGATTATGCTTCCGACGTTTAGAATTTTAAAACCCTTATTCTGCCTTCATTTTCTTTTTTCCTCCGCCTCACCTTAATTTTTCACGATCCACACGCATATTTATTCTTCATATCTGATAATCAAAATAAACTCACGATCATATTTTACGTCGTCGGTTTTCAAATATCACATTCTTCATTTTTGCCTTGTCGTGTATGAATAAAGAAAATCGTTGAGGCCTTACCTGAAATCAAAAGGGAAAAAACACATTAGAGTTTATAAAAATGAGTGTTTTATATTTGATTTTTGTTCAACAGAGCATTCAATCATTAGCGCTCACTTCCTACTCACTTTACCAGTACCACAAACCGTTGTGTAAGTATGACAGTTCCTTGTGTTTTAGTCCCAAAAGTGTTGTTTCTTTTAAATTGGACAGTTCAGAGAAGGGAGTCACCACTTTTTGAAAAAGGGTTCATGTCCATTGTCCATACCTAACGTCGATTTTTGATGTATAGAAACAAATAATGCCATTGACCTCAGATTAGAGTAAAAAAATCACAATTTTCTTTTCAATTCAAAATATATGTAATAAAAAATTGAGCCCCCCCCCCACCTGGAGGTCCTAATAAAAATCAGTGACCTCTTAAAAAGGAATCCTCATCAAAATAATTATCTAACCCGTCTTTCAGCGTTTTTTTCAAAAATTCTAAACCGCCACAGAGATATTCTGAATGAAACCTCTTTTTTTACGAACTAAGAACAGTGCCTTTGATATTTTTCTGATAGTGTCTTGGTTTCGAAGACGCAATCTTAAAAAAAACAGAGAAAATCGGATGTGGAGTGACATCCCGATTCGAATTAATTCTCATTTAAAACAATGTATTTTGGGCCAATACCTCATCTCGGGAACTATTTGGAACCTTGATTGATAAGAACCGAAGGCATCCTTGTTGGCATGTTTCCCGACTACTTTCATTTGCTGACTAAAAAAACACCAACATTTAGATCCTTGCTACTGCCCCACTACACTTGATTCACCGTTACATTGACTGGTGCAAGAAGTTGACATGCACCAGACCTTATACAACGAGTGATGTTAGAGTACAAAGGTTTTTCAAGTGATATTTTTGGGGACAAAACTAAAAGAGGAAAGATCGTGAATGGCAGTATAGCGAGGCGTGGAATTTGACAACGATGTACTTTCTCCATTTAAACTCACTGAAAGAATCGAATGCTTCAGTCATCGGCGATGACTAGATGTATCGACCTTTCTAATGTATTTAAAGGGGGGGAAGAAACGATGCCAAATTGCACGCCTCGTCACTGGGGAATAATGGGTTTTTAAATTTAAAGGCGAAGCGTGTAATCCAGCAACGCGCCGCATGAGCGTTGACCCCCATTCTAACCAAAGGAGATGAATGTCTTGTGGGGGCATATTATCTAATCCGATCTATTGAATGGATATAAATAGACGAAACGCAACGTTGCCAAATGTTGCGCCTCACCACTGACGCACAAATTAAATATTTTCTTGCATCAAGTAAAAGAATATGTTGTAACAGAATCGTAAGTAACTATGGTTCTTGCAAATCGGAGATGAAGTTTGAATTTCCACCATGCCTTTATTCGCCAGTCGCTTGAACTTGAACGTTGCCGGTCTCAAAATCAAGAAAATAGCTCTTCATTCCATCGCTTACACTGAACCCTTTCTTGCGAAGGACTTTGTTATGCGCTAGAAAGTTACGTTGTCATGTCGATGGTAACTTAAAGCTCCAGAAAGGAGAGACTAAACACTGACTTGCCACGAGTCGCGTTTTTGTGAACCGGAATTATTATAGCGACATCGAAAATCCCTCCAAGACATTATCTTTGGGATGATTATGTAATTGGAGCATATTTCGCCGTCTCGGACCACGACCCAGCCAGCCGTCGCGTCTCCTGTCATGTCGCTGATAGCTCAAGACAACAAAAAAAGTCAAACGAGGATCGATAAAGTGAAAATACATAGATAGAGAGAAATTGTGAGAGAGTTGGAGGATTGAGAGGAGGAAGAGAGAGAGAGAGAGAGAGAGAGAGAGAGAGAGAGAGAGAGAGAATGCAGTTTATTTAAGACGCAAATACAGAACTGGAGAACTTAAAAGAATGAGTATAAATACAGGAAAAAATCAAAAAATACAAATTATATACGTGAAGATGAGTTGAAAATATTTCACAATGTATGTGTACTTGCGTCCAAGAGGCAGAATTAAGACTGATCAGTCTTCTCTTCCATTCTGCCTCTTGGCTCTCATGAATGGTGACTAAGATACACAATTAAAATAAACATATTTAAATTTAAAAAAAACTATTATTTTAAAAAAGTAAATGAATGAAAGAATAGTGGATAGGTAATTAATTAATATTATTAAGAAAGATGAATGAAAAAAAATAAATAAAAAAAAATAAAAATAAATAAAAATAAATTAAAATGAAGAGTTAAGTAAATAGAGAAGGAAAGGGTGAAGGGGGGGGGAGAGAGATAGTGTCATAGAGAGGGAAGAGGGGAAAAGGGAAAAAATTGCTTCTGCTATGTGCGCTTTTGTATGCATTAAAACAAGGGGATATGTAAATATTACTTCAAATGTTACTTGCCAAAAAAATGGGTTAAAGGAACGTAAGATTTTGTATGATGCCTCGTACGCCATGCTTAAAGGCACAAATAGACAATTTTGGATCTCTTAAATCTATTGGCAGCTGGTTCCACAATCGGCTACCCGAAACGACAAAAGAATTGTCAGCTACTGTGGTCCGATGAGGTGGGATACGCAAATCGTACTTTCTTCTCGTGGATTCCAAGTGAGCAAATCGATTGTACAAATAACATGGCTCTCTTATCGAAAGCACTCGATGTACAGAATACGCTAAAAGCAACTGACGCCTAGAGTTTAAGCGAAGCCAGCCAAGTTTTTCATAATATGGAGTGACATGTTCATAGCGTTGGATATCATATACAAAACGGACGCACGAATTTTGTAATCTTTGGAGCTTAATTTGAAGGGTCACTGTTAGATCATTGTATACAATCGCTCCATAGTCAACAGAGGAAAAATCATTGCTTGCACTAGTGCTTTTCTGACACCGACCGGTAAAGTGTCCCTAAACGTTCGTAACCTTTGCAAACAAGCAATGATTTTTCGTGATAAACTTGAGACTTGATCACTCCAAGTAAGGGTTTTATTAAAAAACTATGCCTAAGCTCTTGGCGCTATCGCAATAAAATAGCTCCTGGTCGCCTAACTGAAGCGATGGTGTTGCCGCAGCCTGAATTGCTGTTTGCAATCTCGGATAGCCGACCAACATAGCTTTAGTTTTAGTTGCATTCAGTGTTAAATCATGCTTGAGAGCCCAAAAATATACTGAGTCAACGTCTGACTGAACGTTTTTTGATGGCATCATCGAACATTGAAATTGGAAAACTATAATATATTTGTAAATCATCGGCATAAATAATATATTTACAGGATTTGAGACAATCAGAAATGCTTGAGACATATTTGAAAAAAGTAGAGGTCCCAAAACAGAAACCCTTTGGGGGAAATCCCATCTCACAAATAACCAGAGAGACATATTTCCGCAAGAGTCAATAACTATTTGTTGACGTCCAAGAAGATACGACGAAAACCACTGTCTGACTGGTTGAGAAATTTTTAGTTTGTTTAATTTAGCTAATAATATATTATGATTTACCCTGTCAAAGGCTTTGGAGAAATCAAAAATGCCTCCCGGCAGGCCGGTAAGACGAAGTAGATTCCATGCTTGGTTAAATCATTTTTTCACAAATTTAAATATAGGTTATAATTTTCGTTAAATTTTTATTTTTTTTTTTATCAGCTGCTCAAAATCCAAATATTATTGTGAAAAAGATTATATTACCAATAGAGAAATGTGTAATCTTTTCAATGCGCAAGTTATAAATGAAAGCTAGGTTACATAAGTTTTTCACAAATTATAATAAATAGGTAATGTTATGATTTTCTTTGAATTATTCAATTTTTTTTTTTTATCAGCTGTTCAACATTTAAATGAAAATGCCCATAAGAAAAAGATTATAAAATCAAGCTAGAAAAATGTGTAATCTTTGTAACGCTAATGAGAAATAAATCTGAATAAGAGCAGCTGATCAAACAAAAAAATAAATAAATAACGTACCTAAGCAACAGTGCACGTGTAAGACAAAGAACGAGCAATTATACCAATACACCATCCTTGTCTTCACATGTAAAAACCCATAAGAAACTAAATAGCTCGTAAACACGTAAAACACAAGAAGATTCAAGGAATGGAGCATATGAACTAAAACCATCCTCCACGATATGTACTGAAATTTTTGAACCAAAAAAACAATTTCTTCATATAAAAAACTGCCAAAAAACCCGAAAAACACATCACTATAACTCGCTTACAACGCAAAACACAAAAAATGACTCGAGAAAAAAAGTTGCGTAAAAAAACGGCCAACAAAAATTTTTCCCAAAAAAAAACGCTCAATACAACACTCCTAAAAATAAACCTCAAAAACCATTTTACGACTCAAACACGGCCCATAACGCGAAAACTAACTGTCGGATTTACACCATCTTCGAACTCATCCAAGAATTAAACCCAACGAAAGTTGAGACAAATTTCAAAAATAAAAACCAAAAAATTTCGAACAGGGTCGTGGTACATAAAAACGGTAAAACTGGCGAAACATACATATAAATATATATATATATATATATAAAATATACAATTTCAACGAGTGGTATTTTCTCACTCAGGGACCATGAACGTGCTCATTTGATAAAATTTCCCGAAAAAAACCAACATCGCACCCTCCGCAATAAGTAATTCCTGGAATCTACTTAAAAGTAAGAGAAGAGTTATTTTTTTTTTTATCCATTGCAAAACCGGGTATCATCCGTTACTTTTAAGAGAGCTTCGGGTACTGTAATTTTTCCTGAAACCTGATTGGAAGGGTCCATAAGTTACTCTTTTAAAGATGATCCACTAACTGCGCATGGACGATTTTCTCCAGGCCTTCGACAGAGAGCATAAGAGACTAATAGGACGGGAATCCTGGAGAGCTGATGGGTTCTTTATTTGGGGAAGGGCCTCACAATAGCTTTTTTCCATTGAAGGGAAAGGTGCAGGTCTTCAGTGAAAAGTTAAATACGTGTTTTATATGAGGTAGGATGAGAGAGAGAGAGAGAGAGAGAGAGAGAGAGAGAGAGGGGAGGAAGAGGAGAGAGAGAGAGGGGGAGGGGAGAGAGAGAGAGAGAGAGGAGAGAGAGAGAGAGGGGAGTTTGGGGGAACATGGTAAATGAGAAGATCTTGATATCAATAAGTGGTAAAGTGTGTGTAAATGAGAGAGAGGTAGTGAGAGAGAGAAGGGGGGTTAGGGGGATAGAAAGAAAGAGAAGGAGGGGGAGGAGTGAGAGAGAGATAGAGAGAGAGAGAGAGGGGAAAAGAGAGAGAGAGAGAGAGAGAGAGAGAGAGAGAGACAGAGAGACAGAGAGAGACGAGAGAAAACAAGAG
>VMOF01000001.1:3887374-3945860 GCA_011764245.1 Trialeurodes vaporariorum
TCGCAATTTGTTCATTTAAACTCGTGAATGAATTCGAACTATTGGGGGTGCACAGAACTCATCAGACCACCCCTTCGAATCGATATTTTACATGGATTTAAATGGACAAAATGCAACGTCGCCAGATTGCATGGCAACGCCACTACTTCATCTCCAGTTTTAGTCAGCCGGTGCCTCTGGAACCTTTAAGACTCTTGATGGCTTTCAGATTGTTTACTAACAATAAAATTTATAACCTTCATCTCAGAGTTTTGTTCATCATTAATGGCATTCTATACAATCCTTTGGTTACTCACCCGGCTGCAGGAAAGAGTACACTTATTAGTTGGGATGTTTAACATAATGACTTACAAAAATACTCAAATCAATCATCTTTGTTTCAATAGTTTGAATCGACGATGGATTGTAGAATGGCATTAAAAATCTATCAAATTGCAGCTCTGTTTTAAAGTAATAAGTTATGGCTTATTTGCTTGCAGCGTCAACGCTGACAACTTTAAACAAAAGCTTTAATGCTTTACGGTGAAAAAATAACAGGCAAACAAGCCATAAACGCGTAAGTAAAATGTCCATAAGAGATCTTCATTATGACTGCGCCTCCACTGTATCTTCAAAATTACTTTCAAGAAGACCCCTCTGTGGTTCATGAAAATAAACTGTAGGGAACACCCTACGAACACTTTCTCCCTCCACTTTTATCGGGGGGGGGCGAAGGACCCCCAGACCCCCTTAAGGATTCTGGGGGACACCCCCAGACCCCCTTTTTGAATTTGGGGGAGCCCCCCAGACCCCCCTCTAGTATTCTGGGGGAGACCCCAGACCCCGCTTTATAATTCTGGGGGAGACCCCCAGCCCCCCCTTTAGAATTCTGGGGGAGACCCCCAGACCCCCCTTTAGATATCTGGGGGAGACCCCCAACCCCCTTTAGAATTCAAGGAGAGACTCCTAGACTCCCATCAAATTTAAAATATTTTCACCTCTGGACATAATTCCGCCTTCAATTCGAAGTGTTTGCGATTTTGCAGAGAAGCTGCACGAATAGTTGCCTACTTTATCCTTTGAAGGATGGGTTTTGAACTGTGGATCTTCAAAAAAATTTTTTTATTTGGTAGATTAAACCCCCCTTTAAAAATGTTTTTTTTTTGTAGATTGTGTACACCAAATGTCAACAAAATTCATCATCCATTTCTTTATAAGTTTAATTTTCTTTGGATATTCTATTTTTTGGGTTTGATGGAACAGCTATTTTGCCTTTAAACAGTCTCAGACTTAAGAAGGGTTGTATATTATATTTTTACATTGAAAAGAAATCCCTGCCTAGGTTGGTTGCAAACTTTTTGTTTCAAGTTTCATCAAACATAATTGAGTCATAATTGAATATCTTATTCCAAGTATTACGATTTTTTTTTTTATTTGCTTGGTTTCAAAGATTTTTGCTCGATCGCACCTATATGGGCCCTTGAAACGGTCTTAAAGGTTTTTGATGATGACTGTATGATAGGAATATTTTAGTGGGTCGGTCCCATAATATGTTTGTGCAAAGTTTCATCAAAATTCATCCCATGAATGATTGACTCCAAGTTTTAACATTAATTCCCCGCTTTAATTCATGTTTTTGGGTCCAAAACCCTATTTTGATTTTTAAACTCTCCTTAGTGTTGTATATTGTATCTGTAAGGAATAGGTACTTTCTTTTATAGACTATTTGTAGATTGTATTTGCCAGTTTTTATCAAACTTCATTGGACCAAGCCTGAATTATCCCAATTAATAGGATTATGTTTTTATTTGCTTATATTCCCATATTTTTTTCTCAATCCCACCTATATTGCCTCTTGAAAAGGTTTTATCAGTTGTGTATGGTGTTAAGAAAGGAAAATATTTTAGTATTTTGATAGTGGATTGTGTGTACAAAAGTTTTTATCAAAATTCATCGAGCCATAATTGATTGACTCCAAGTTTAAAGATTAATTTCTCACGATAATTCCGTTTTTTGGCTCGAGCGCACCGATTTTGATTTTTTAAACAGTCTTAAGGGCTGTATATTTTAATGATAAGAAATTCTATTTAAAGTAGAGTAAATGTAGGTAGGTAGATTGTCTGTGCCGGATTTAATTAAAATTAATTGAACCTAACCCGAATTATCTCAATAAGTAGGATTATGTTTTATTTGCTTAATTGGTCTTATTTTTTCTCAATCGCACCTATATGGTCCCTTGAAACGGTCCAAATGATTTATTATGATGATAGTGAGAAGAAAATATTTTAGTACTGTGGTAGTACATTGTGTATACAAAGTTTCATAAAAATCCATCCAGCTTTTAGTAATTGGCACTGATTTACAAGCTTAATTCCTCACTTTGATTCCATTTTTTGGCTCGAACGCCCTAAATGATTTTTTAAACGGTCTTAAGGGTTATTTTGCTGAACTATAAGGGGTTAATTTTACTGTGGGCTGGTTGTAGAATGTTTTTACAAATTTTCTTCCAAATCCAAAGATCCAATATTGAAATATTTAAATTTTTCTCCTTTTTGACCCATTTTCCCATTGATTTTAATGGAAACCATTTTTCTTCCATAACTAACCTAAAAATTAAAATTTTAAAAAAACAAAAAAAGTCCCTCTGGGGAATGTTAAAAGCAACATCTCTGCAAAATTTGGATGCATATAGATCAATAGTTTAAAAGTTATGCTGGGTTTCACGTTCATGACTACAGACAGACAGACGGACAGACGGACAGACGGACAGACGGACAGACAGACGCCACAGAAATTTTGTGCATTTACTCCTCCCTACCACATATGGTTCAGAAATATTGAAATATCATGGATGGATGTTCTTTAGGATAGTATTAGGCATGATAAGAGCCAATTATTTTTATAATTATCATGATTGACTTAGTCGCAGCGGGCCAAGTATCGAAACAAAATGCATCAAAAATCTCTGCGCCATCGCAATACTTTCTCAATTTTTCTAATTTCATTAGAGTGAGAAAGTAAAAATAACTGGTACAATTTACCATCTGCATAGCTGATTTTAGAGTCAGCTATCAAGTATGGTAAATTTCATCAAATGATGGTAAAATGTAGCGACAAAGTGAACTTAATTTACCATAATGCACGTTGCATTTATTATCTACTTGATAGCTGATTCCAAAATTAGCGCAGATGGTAGATTCTACCAGTCTTCTTTTTCCGTGTTACAGCTCGTAAGTTTGACAGAAAAAATTAGTGAGAAATACTAGCGAGAAAATAACCAGAATTGTCTGGAGCTGAAGTTAAAAGAGACGATTTCTTAAAACAGTTTTACAATTCAAGCAACGCACTGCTGTTGTCATAATTTTTTTGTCGGTGTATCCGATCGGTTTTTTGTCAGCCGGCTCGAGGAACTCAATTACTCAGCGTCGTTTTTGATGCGAAGGTCGTGTGAGTCAAGACCATTAATTATCATGAAAAGTCCGTTTTATATTTTCAACAATGAAGAGGACGAGAGAGTGTAGTATCTCACGTTCACCCAGTAAATTTCCATCCGCGGCTCACCCATGCGATAAAAATTGTTTCACAAACACTTTCCTCCCATAGTTAAGCGCTTTAATTCGAGTGAAATGGGGCAGTTGCAAGGGTCTGAAATTTTGTGTTTTTTATGAAGAAAATTGTAGTACTTGATGAGCTGAGAACAAAGATGCCTTTGGTTTCTAATTAAGTCCCATTTTTCCGGAGATGAGATTTTGGCCCAAAATACATTGTTTTAAATGGGAATTTCGCGTAGTGACGTCACTACACACACGAATTTTGGTAACTTTACACGTGTGTATCTCCAAAACCAAGACACTTAGGAAAAAACCAAAGGCACTATTGTTCTCAGCTTATCAAGTACTATCATTTTCTGTATAAAAAGTACAACATTTCAGACCCTTGCAACTGCCCCATTGAATAACGCAAGACCAAATCTAATAGGGAAAAAATAGATTGTTCTCAGTTCATAAAAAAATTGGCGGGGGAGGTCAGGTTAGTTTGTTCTTCAACAAAGGAAGTTTAAAATGAGAGAAGATCTTGTGATTGGATTCTCTTATTTCGGTTTACCTTCTCGTCAGGATGCTTTAAAGAATATAAGGTACCTATTAACCTTTTTTCACTTCTCTTGAAAACTGCTTCAAATTCGATTCTATTTTGGATAAGATGATGCCTTTGTCATCTTAAATTGAGATACTATTGATACTAAAATCTTTCATGATTCCAAAAAAATTGCGAACTACTCTTTTTCATCGTCGTGAACGTATCAAAAATGCATTGACCAATAAAGAACGCAGCAATCGTTCATTTTTTGCATCGTTCTCTTTTTACTAAATTTTTCGGCTGGCTTCGGGTACCGTACCTCATAAAAGGCTCTAAATTGTATTTCAGATAATTGATTCGATAAAATTGATATCTTTTTGGTCTCTTTTTTTCGTTACACACACTTGGAAATCCAGATTTCAATTAAGGGTGTATACCACCCTAATTTTTCGATTTTTTTTATTTTTTTCATTTTTTTTCCCACAAATTTTGTAGAGGACAATTCAGGGAATACGAGGATATTTTTTTTTAATTTTTAGGAGGTCGGAAAGTATTTTTAAATTAATTTTAAAGTTTATGAGTCAACATTGCGAAATTGAGAACCATTTGATAACCATCTGTTTCTTATTTTTTTCTCATGAACTATTTGTTAATTTGCTTGTACTGAAAAATCAATTTTTCGCTTGTTTTTTCAACTTCAAAACAGCTTTTCTCGAGTACTATGATAGCTAGAGACTTCAGGTTTTTTTAAAATGTGCAGAATTTCATGCTCTAGGTACTCTTGTATGGATTTGCCCTCAACCTAACATCTCAAATATCTATTAATGTTTAAAAAAAAAAAAAAAAACATGAAAAAAATGTCACATCGAAGAAACATTAAGAAAAAAATACTTCCTCTCGACAAAAAAAAAAAAAAAATCCATACAAGAGACCCTAGAGGACACTGATACCTTTCATTTGAGACCAAGACCAAGGTGATTGAGCAATTCTAACTCTAAAAAAGCTGTTTGAAAGTTGTCAACGTTTTTTCAGGATTTTTTTTTTTAAAGGGGCAGGTATGCAACCAGCTTCACAAAAATTTCAGGATCTCTAATTTACATCAGTATGTGTTACCAAAACAAATTGAGGGCTCTAAGTCATCAGGAACGATTTTTTTTTAATTTGGGTGGTATACCCCCTTAACAGCTTAATCAAGTACTTCAATTTTCTTTGTAAGAAAACTACCAAGTTTCGACCCCTGAACTGCGCCCCACTAGTAAACCCAATATGAAAGGATTGTAATTGTTTTATTTTGTAAAAAAAAAAAAAAAAAAAAAAAAAAAAAACCAGACGGCTGAATGAGCTGAAAATAAAATGCCTCTCCTTTTAGTCGCGACCTCTGGTTTACTTTTGACGCGGAAAATGCAGAGGGTTATTGCTCCGCGACAGTTTTTCCTCCTTCCCTCACCCATAATACTCACACCTAGCCAGTGATCCAGGAAGGAAGTATATCACATTGAGGTGAGAGAATCTTTGTCCCCTCCTTCGTCTGCTCCATATTCTCTTTAACACCCACCCCAGGTTGAAGGGTTGACTTTATACGTCTCAATCGTGTGTTTTCGCGGTAATGGCACGGGTGGGGAAACTCTATTTTTATGTTGCGAGGATCATGGGGTTTCGGCGACAGAGGTCTAGGAATCGTCCATCGTAGTTGCCGGATAGTATCACCAAATAATCCGGATATGCTATCATTTGAACCTATGCAAAAGTATCGATTGTTTGATTCTTCGTCGAACCCTTAATGGGGTTGTTGTAGAGGTCGGAATTTTATGTTTTTGATTACAGATTCTGAAAACGTTCGCCGAGTAGAGCATTTTCATTTTTTTGTTTTTTTTTCTACCACCAATAGAAGCCGAGATAATCGACTTTGAAGCATCGCCAATTATTGCATCATACACTGAAAAAAAATCAGCTAAATTTAACTAATTTCAACTTAAAAGTATGGACACCACTTAAAACTGTTAGTTTGACTATTTGAATTAGTAAAATTAAGTCCGTGCCGTGTTAATTAACACGGCACGGTGTTAATTTTACTAATTCAAATATTCAAACTAACAGTTTTAAGTGGTGTCCATACTTTTAAGTTGAAATTAGTTAAATTTAGCTGATTTTTTTTTTCAGAGTATATACTAATTATTGCGCAATCCAGTGCACTACGGTTCTCATATCTCTTAAACTTCCAAAAATAACCCTATCGACCTATACTTCATTTTGAAGCAGAAGTCAAACGGAATCGTTCTGTGCAAATCTCAGGTCTCTAACTGCTGTCGTTCCAAAATGGCGGGTTTTTTTATTTTTATATTCTGGCGCCATCTTAATATTTGGATCGGCGCCATTTTGGAACGACAGCAGTTAGTGACCTAAAATTTGCACAGACCGATTCCGTTTGACTTCTGCTTCAAAATGAGGTATAGGTCGATAGGGTGTTATTTTTGGAAGTTTAAGAGATATGAGAACCGTAGTGCACTGGATTGCGCAATAATTAGTATATATGATGCAATAATTGGCGATGTTTCAAAGTCGATTATCTCGGCTTCTATTGGTCGTAGGAAAAAAACAAAAAAACGAAAATGCTTTACTCGGCGAACGTTTTCAGAATCTGTAATCAAAAACATAAAATTCCGACCTTTACAACAACCCCATTGTGAGTACCGATTATTTATATGAGGTATCTGAAGAGAGTATCCATACATAGCGATCCTTGGGCGATTGCCGGATGTTGTGGAGAAATTAGCAAATTAACGTGTCACCAACCAATTATTGCACGAAAAAAAAAAAAATCAGCTAAATTTAACTAATTTCAATTTAAAAGTATGGACACCACTTAAAACTGTTAGTTTGAATATTTGAATTAGTAAAATTAACTCCGCTCGTGCCGTGTTAATTAACACGGCACGGAGTTAAATTTACTAAATCAAATAGTCAAACAAACAGTTTTAAGTGGTGTCCATACTTTTAAGTTGAAATTAGTTAAATTTAGCTGATTTTTTTTTTTCAGTATGTATTACTCCCATCCATACACCAAAACACCAATACAAAAGCATAAATTATTTGAATGTTCTATCGAATCTCCCAAGCACGAATTAATTATTTCCTATTAGTTTGGGGTGTGGGGGGATTTCGATGGCTCAGTACCATTTTTTATAGCTTGCGACCGTAAATCAGTATTTTTCATCACATTTATTTTAACAGAAATGATAAGATGGATTTTAACCCGCAATTATATCTTAAAAGGTGATCCGACGAGTTTCTGATTTTCAGTAAGGGGGTGGCGGGGTTAGGGCCGGTAGGGGGAACTTTGTCGTAACGGGCGCACTACGTAATGGATCGCAAACTAGGCAATTAGGCTTTCAAAGGAAGGAACACAAAACGCCGTGGTTGGGTTTCGAAAGGTCAACTATTCGTACATCAATGTGTCGTTTTTGCCTATACGGAGAATTGAAGGATCTCAAGTCGATTTTTTGCGATTCTCATCTTTTCTAAACCGCGCACAAATTCTAAGGGGTCACTCTCAAATGTGAGCTCCGCTCAGTCGATGCTTTTTCATCGTGTTATAACTAGACCGCATTTTTAAGAACTGTCCGTGAGAACTCTCTAGTTCAGTTCACAGAAACTTTTCGGACTTTCATGCACTTTTTTCCAAACATTATACGCACTTGGCTTGGGAGTCCACGTACTTTTCTCGCCATTATTCCGGAGAATGCCTCAACTCAATTGATAAAATTTTCCGGAGAAGGTCCCATAAAACAACTTGTGCATGGTATTCAGCTCAAAACCTCGAATTCCTTCTCAACGCAGAGTTCTCAGAAAGAGCACACCTATTTGTTTTATGCGTAATTTTTTTTTTTCGGAAATTACCTCAATTAACTATCAACACTCATACTCAACAGGATGTATAAGGGGCATGGGACTGTGGCGTAGCGTGCAATTTGGCAACGGTGTGTTTTGTCTATTTAAGCCATTTAAAAGGTTGAATTCGAGGGTGTTCACCGTACACCTTATAATTCGATATTCATAATGGGTTTAAATGCAGACAATACAACGTTGCCACATTGCACGCTACGTCACTGACATAGAACTACCGTCGTGGACCATGATGTGCAGATTGCACTATACTATACCACTGCTGTAGCTTATTTATGTGAGATTTTGAGTGAATTTTACTATGACGTTTAGGTGCAGATTAATAGAATTAATAGGTGCTTGGAGCTTTTCGGGGGAAAATGAACGCCGAATAAGAAGTCAGCAAAACCATCTCTAACCAATCAGGAGCTCTCGGTGCAGTAGCGTCATTTGCGGGGGACAGGGGGGGCAACTGCCCCCCCCAAGGGTTGGCCGAAAGTGAAAAAGTGATGACCTTTTTTTTTAGGAGAAGAAAAAAGTTTTGAACTAAAATTTGGTGGTCATTAACGAGTTTTATTGGAATTTAGGGCCGTAGATATGCAGGGCTGTAGAGTTTCTACAATAATATTGATGAGCAAAAAAAAAAAAAAAAAAAAAAAAAAAGGTCATTACATTTTTGCCCCCCCCCCCAAGCTGAACCCGAAATGACGCCCCTGTCTCGGTGTTGAGTTACGTCTCCATACAGTTAAAAGTATGGATGTGTTTGGATCCATATGGATTTATGTATGGATACCGAATGTAGCTGTGTGGATATACGCGTTGATATCCATAGTATGGATCCATACAGATTCATACGAAATCCAAACATATTTATATGGATCCGTACATCTCTTTTCGCCCCCTCCTCGTAGGACCACGCGACCAGAGCAAATTCTGACTTTCGGGTGATGCATCGGTGTCATCCATCGCTTTCAAACAAACAGATCGGATGAGATAAAACAGTGCACTACCGTTGGTCACGTATCTTTACCTGAAAGTCTTCTAAAATATTAGGGAGGGAGGCGTTAAACGCCCCATTTTCTCTCGTCATTACAGCTCATGCTTTGGTTTATATTCCATACAATGCGACCGGTCCTGTTTCGGAGAATCCTCTGGCCATTTTATATTTTTACACCGAAAAACTTCTGCGGTGAAACTCACTACACTACCTACCTAATTCTGGCTGAACGCTCTCCCGAAGTATGGTAAACTGAACTAGACATTCACTGAAAAAATAAAGTTTATGTACAGCCGAAGCTGCCTTTTAAACTAGCTTCGTAGAGCAAAAGTTCAAGCTGTATCGGAGAAAAGTGCAGGTGTACCAAAGCACTGCTTCTTTAGAGTAAAAGCCTCTTTTCTTGCTTTAGCTCTACCAAAGTAGTGATTCGGTACATCTGCAACTTGCTCCGGTAGAGCTAGGATGTTTGCTCTGCGAAGCTATTTTAAAAAGCTGCTTCGGTTCTACTTAAACTTTGTTTTTTCAGTGCTCAGCCCGTGTCATCGGACCCTAGCAAGTATGATCATCTAGACGTCTCGTTGCGTTTTACCACCAATTGATGCAGGGGTCAAAATTAGTTGGCAGTATAAGTCAATTTCATTAGTTTCATTTTCCCGTGAACTTTTTTTTTTATGTATGCTGTTTCAACAACGAATCAGGAGTCAACGGCCCGTACGTAGCTCGTATAAAAATTCGCAACTGTTTCGTCACACTGGGCTAATTTCGTTTCGTTATTTGGCAACCCCGATGAAGTCCTAGAGGACTTCGTGCCACAAGTATGAAGATTGGATTTATCTCGTTACTCCTGACTCTCTCCTCCTCGTTCTTCTTTTCTTATTCTTCTTCTACTTTCCCTCCATTTTCCTCTATTTCTATCTTCTTCTTCTTCCTCCATCCGTCTCGCTCGGACGTCATGTCTCGCGTCCGCGTCGCATCGCATCGCGTCTTACGTGTCAGCTCCTCTGTCTCGACGTCGGTTATGACGTTGGCGTCGCGTCTGTTGCATTGGTGTCAACGGTGTCAACCGGTGCCGTGTCGAGGGTCACAAACTCTGTTCATTCACCAGACAGGTAAGTATACACAGACACACACACACTCACACACACATACACAGGTGGTATGAAAGCATTATGCGCGCATTCAATGGGGATCTACAGCGAACGCGTGAAAAGCGTTAAAACCACGCTCATCTCGTCTCAAAGTCGAAGCGAGGGCTGGACGCGAAAATAGATCAGCGTGCAACGTTGTCGTGACGTACAGTCGGTGAATTGAATAATGTCAGTTAAAGCTTTAGATTTTGGCTCTGGTAGGTCACCTGCGCATAACGCTTGAATTCATTATGATACTCTGAAAAAACACTACGGTCTATATGTAGGTTTACCGAGACATTCCCGGTCTTGTAGCCCGCTACTTTTTGTGATGGAGTCCGTAATTACGGGTTGCACCGCCAAAAATTACGGGCGTCACAACCGTAATACCGTATCGTTTTTTCAGTGATACGTGATGCAGATCTGGCGACCGGCGTTCTTCAGTGAGAAAAATTTCCATTTTCAGCAACCGGACGTCTTAGTAATACTTACTTAATCGGAATTTCTGTAATTTTAACCAGGGATTCCTGTTATTTTAACAGAAATTTGTGTTACTTCAAGTAACAGAAGTTTTATTAAAATATTAAGAATTCTTGTTAAAATAAAAGTAATTACTGTTGAACAACAGGAATTCCGGTTTGATAAATATTAACAAGACGTCCGGTTAAATTACTCGGCCCAGTGTTTGATTCATTGAATGTACCTGAAAGCCCCCGCATTAACAAATGTTCCCTATCCAGAAAATAAAGCAACCCGTAAAAGCTACTCATACGGAATTCTTAAAAAGCAGGCAATATAGTAATGGTTACTACAGGGTGTTGAAAAACTGTTCCCGAATATTTCAGGGGCGGATTCTACAGATCAAAATAAGACCTTTCTTTCCTATAAACATGTGTCCGAAAATGCCCCCTTTTGAGCTACAGCCCCCCAAAGTTTTAAAAAATTTACGGTTTTTTTGGAATAGCGACCACTATTATGAACCAAATGTCTTAAAACTTGGTGTCATGAGGTAATTTTACGTGTTCAATCCATCAATGACCTCGAAAAATTCAGAAATTGAGTCTAACTGTACTTTTCACGCAATCTTGTACCTTTAACGGCACAAATTTTATGTTACGGATTAAAATTTTGAAGAATAATTAACAAAATCAGATGCGGAAAACCCTTAGAAAGATTTTTAGTCCTTTTTGTTTCTTTCGATACGACGCGTTTTAAGCGAGATAATCGCTGCAGAGTGTGGAAAAGTCAGCGCTTTTACCATGAAAAATGGCAGTGAGTATGCAACCCGCCTCTCCGCTGCTTCTACGGGCCGGCCGCTATGGTAAAAGCGCTGACTTTTCCACGCTGTGCAGCGATTATCTCGCTTAAAACGCGTCGTATCGAAAGAAACAAGGAGGACCAAAAATCTTTCTAAAGGTTTTCCGCATCTGATTTTGGTAATTATTCTTCAAAATTTTAATCCGTAACATAAAATTCGTGCCGTTAAAGGTACAATTTTGCGTGAAAAGTACAGTTAGACTCAATTTCTGAATTTTTTGAGGTCATTAATGGATTCTACGCGTAAAATTACCTCATGACACCAAGTTTTAAGACATTTGGTTCATAATAGTGGTCGCTATTCCAAAAAAACCGTAAATTTTTTAAAACTTTGGGGGGCTGTAGCTCAAAAGGGGGGCATTTTCGGACACATGTTTATAGGTAAGAAAGGTCTTATTTTGATCTGTAGAATCCGCCTCTGAAATATTCGGGAACAGTTTTTCAACACCCTGTATATTGCAGCAAAGTCTTATAAACAAGATTAGCATGCAGTATCATCCATAAACAGTTTTAACTATTGGTTTCTTCAGTGGTGCATTGTGGTGCAACCACAATCTCTTCCATCATCACTCTTATTTCCCTTCTGAACTTATAAAATGAAACATTATAAAAAGAGGGGGTTTTGTCCACTCATCTTTCCTCATTTACAATATACATACATGTTTCAAAGGATGAAAGAGTGATAGAGTATTTCTCATGACGCAACTGGTTTAGTGCCAAAATAATGCTCGGCCAGCTGGACAGCAACAAAGCTATTTTAGTTACCTTGACGAAACTGGATAGCCGCTGTGACAAAACGCACTGTTACGGTAAATACAGTGGATTGTTTCAGTAGAAAATATGGGTTCAGTTAAATGATATCTACCCTTTACAGACCAGGTTAGTTCAAAAGAATGTCATTCTCCCGTTCACATAGGAAAGGTATAGTTAACTGTTCGTACTCGGGGGAGTTGGAATGGCCTATACAAAGAATTGAAGGCACACGACGAAACCTTAATTTGTAAGAGCCTGCATACAGAATCGCGTTTATTCGGAATCATGATACTGGATAATGTGAAATAGACTAGAGGAGAAAAACGAATATACTTGAGCAGGCCCGTAAGGGCTTAAACTAGGCGTTTAGTAGCAATGACTTCACTTTTATTCTCATTAACGATCCAGTTTTTTCTATATCTTTTTATTATGAGTCCTAAAAAGGTACCCTCTTGCAATTGGTCTAGCCAGTTTTTCGATTTATATATTTATGATCAACTGTTCGAAAAAACGAGTGTAAGTAGGTCACACGGGAAACACCCTGTAGTTCTCAAGTGAGATGCGGATTGCAAACCCTACCCCGGCCCCCATGTATCGAATACCAGAAGTTTTCTTGTTGATGTCGTTATTATACCGTTGGTGCTGGTGTTGTTTTCCTTTCTGCTTTCACCCATTCTTTTATTCATACTCGTAAACATCAAAATAAAATGTAATAATTTTAGTCTGATAAAGTTTACGAATTCTTAAGGGAAAAATAAAACTCAGCTAAGGTCAACAAAGGTTATCCTTTGTCACGGCAAAAAAAAAAAAAAAGTTAAAATAAGAAGAAAAATATATAAAAAAAAAAAACAGAAACGCATTCAAATTGCTACACGATCTGAATTCTATAGTTCTTCTTAGCCCTCGCCTCTTTTTACCAGCCTTTTCGACTTGATCCAATAAAATGAATGGGATAAACTCGTTTTCAAAAGTTGGAGAGTATAACAAAAGAGAGAGCCGGAATTGCACTGCACGGGTAAGAAGTTACGTCGGTAGCGAATCATGCTTAGCCGAACCGAGCAAACAGTGTTGCCCTTCTTGGCAATAACCCATTCATATTGAATTAGGAACTTTCATTAAAATTCAAATGGAGCTCTTATAAAGATATTCTGTAGACATATTGACTATACATCGATTCTAATGTCAAATTGAAACTAATAAATCGTATGGAAAAAAATCAAGCTGTCGTTTAGTCTAGAAGTCTAGCAATCTAGGTACTAAATTAGTCGATATTAATCGTTCAGGTATATAGTTTGTTTCAAAAGTGTAATTGCAAGTTACCATGTGCCATCAATCTTACCATCTTTGCAAAATTTTCAATTTTCATTCGTTCAAATAACAGGAAAAACTTGCCTGCAGTTTTGAACTTTCCATTTTATAGCGTTCTTCAATGAACATACAACACTTACATTTAAGTTGCATTTATTTTTCTTATGTAATAAAAGGAATAACGTTGAAAACCCCCAAAGCTTATTGGTCTAGATGCGTTTACGCTTCTAAAACGTATGATATAGACAAGATTGTTGTTGAAATAGGTTAGGTGTCTATCTTAGCAACTAACGACTAATTCGGTTGCGCTGGACAGACTAATTTGACGATTTAGTTGTTTTTCAATAACTTAGTTAAGAGCAGTATACATACTTCGTTCGAATTCATTTTCCCCAAGTCTGTCGATAAGGCGAAAAAATACTATTATTCGGTCATACGCCGTGTGTCCGGCAACACTGTGGAGCAACTCCCAACTCAATAGTCACGAGCAAGACTTGAATGAAAAGGAAGTCCCAATCCAACCGAACTCTTTGGCTTAGACTGAAGCGCGTGAAGGGTGTATACAATGAAATTAGGGCGGGTCAAGAGAGAACGAGTTGCCCACGCCACGAGCACGACCCATGCCCCATGCCACAACGCCGCCACGGCCACAAGCCTCCACCTAACCCCCCCCCCCCCCCCCCCTCTCCTTACCCAACGACTCTGTCCCACTCACTTCATTTAAGACGTCGAGCGGTCTGGCGAGCGTAGAATATGCATTCGCAGACAAAGAACCGGAAAACATAGGACCGGAATGCGGTGAAATATTCAAACGATGATGTCAGATAATTTTCCTTCAACAACAACAATAATGTACATGTACCGAGACGAGGCGACGCGACGTTCAAAGAAGGGCCGTCCAGTAGCACGACTAGAAATTCTCTACCTCTCTCTTTCCTCAATGGGGCTCTTGCAAACTTTTGCTACAGGGGATTGAAGAGTTGATTCTTATTGCATAAAAACCTGTAAAAATGACGATGAGTATACAATAAAAAATCACGAAATTCACTCTCAGAATCGGGCTTAATGGTGGAGCTACGCATGTATCATGGGAGATTCCTATATAATTTGAGACATACCTCTGTGTTTCCAAAAAGGTAGTTTAATGTTTCGGTGGAGAAAGTAAGACAATAGACAGGAATCCCCCATGATACCTGCGTTGAACTGCCATTACGAACGTGCCTTTTTAGCAGTTATGTGAGTTTATTATTGAATTGAAGACTCTCTTAGCGTTGTTTTCGTGATTTTCCCTGGTTTTTCCATCAGATCGTACTATATTCATTTGCCCACAGCCGAGCCCCATTGAAACACGTTTGACAAGGGTAGACTAAGGGATAAAACCCTTTCTTAATTTCTATCATTTTTCTAATGATACATTCAAATGGAAAATGAGAGAGGGAGAGAGAGAGAGAGAGAGAGAGAGAGAGAGAGAGAGAGAGAGAGAGAGAGAGAGGGAAAGAGAGAGAGGACGAAAGAGATCCTGGTTACGGTACCAATAGTTGCAGTGTATTGAATGACAGCCACCGGAACCAAGCCAAATAAACAGCCATACCAAAACTTTCAACTGAATGTTTCGATGGCCGTATTTGTGATGACCCACTAGATATCCGATGTGCACAGTCAGCTGTTCAAATAGAGACGGTGTTTCCGACCGATAAAAATCAAACAAACTTAACTGTTTGTCGTCGAATTCTCGACTTTTTATCGGTCAGGAAGGGAACCTTTAGCTGCAGCTACCGTGAAAAACAAGCTCTTTGATTGATGATGAGCTGAAATATTCTTTGGATTGAAAACTCTCAGCTAAGCCTGATGAGCTTTGTCCACCAGTTCTTAAGGTCTAGTTCTATGTATGTACAGCAAGTCAGTCCGCAATAGCGCCGTAATTTTCTTCCCAGGAAGCCGATTACAAACGATCAAGTCAAAGTTGACCTTTGGACCGCTTGCGCTTATCAACAGATTCTAGTTTTCATGGTTGATTCCCACGCAAGATGCCAAGAAATTGAACCTGAGCTAATTTCATCTCGCATTCTTGTCAATGCGAATGCAACCTGTCTACTGCGGTTCTTGAAACATCCGGTCACATCTGAAATCAGGACGTAAGTTCAGGTTATGACATCAAAAATCATAAACTCTTACCCACGCCGGTCACTTAATGAGTCTGTTGCAAACTTTTGATACAGCGCTATAGAGTGATCAACCTCATGTAAAATCGCTTTAAAAGTCCATTGATGAAAGCAGAAAAACATAAAATGCAATAACAAACTCAACAGAGGCATTTAACTGAAATCCAAGATGGCGGTAAAATATCGAGCAACCTGTATGCAAGCACCATGAACATCCAAGATGACCAACCTCACAACATTTATCACAACCAATCACAACGCAAACAAACTAACAACCTCCGATGATGTGTAGTTGTTAACGTTGGCCATCATGGATGTTCACTGTGAGTGCACACAGGTTGCTCGATATTTTACCGCCATCTTGGGTTTCAGTTAAACGCCGCTTGTGAGTTTAATACTGCACTTTATGACTTTCTGATACCACCAATGGACTTTTCACGTGATTTTACTTAAGATTTAACCCTCTATATCGCTGTAGCAAAAGTTTGCAACAAACTCATTGTGAGGGTATCGTGCCAAACCATACAAAGCTCCGCTTTGGTCTCTTTTTCATAAGTAGAGGGGGGCAGGGGTTCTCTAAGCATTGATTTTTGTTCCCAGAGTCATTCAAGAAAATTTATTTGATGGGTTTCTGTCTGAAGTCCTACAACAAAATGAGGGAGTCTCGGCGTGAATATTCCCGCATAGAATTTACAAATCCGCTTATTTTGCGGGTAGAAGTTTTTCTCTCCCCCCTGCTTTATATAATTATCGATTTTACGTCATAATATACACCAGACATACATTTTATAAAAAATCACCCAACTGTGGGCTCCCTAATTTTGCGCTTGAAACTCTATCAGTATAATTTTATCCTCTTAAGGTGAATGTGGGGGAAATACTTCTCCTCTTGAAATTCTGAGGCCAACTTAATTTCATTTGTAAAAATTAAAGCTTTCTCGGGTAAAGGGGTTCCTAAAATTACAAGAGTGCCCATCCGAGTAAATTATATAATGATATCGTGATACTTATTTTCTCGAAAGAGCAAACCTGGTGTCTTACGGACCCTTTTATCGTGACCTCAATGGTTGACTTTGCCGGAAGAAGGACGTATAAAAGATCAGGTGTCTTCTTTCCTTAAAATCAGCCTACAAATGAAAAGGAGATTTTTATTAAAGAACTTATGCCTGATGCTTTATGTGATCTCATTAGATCCAGTTGACTCCAATATTGGCCCATGAGGTGTGTTCCTTATTAAAAATTCCAATTCCATTAACCCTCTACAGACCAGGTTTCATCAAAAGAACGCCACTCTTCCGTTAATATTGGGAGGGTAGTTAACTGTTCGTACTCGGGGGAGTTGGAATTGCCTATACGATGAATTGAAGGCGCCCAAACGAAACCTTATCTTGTAAAAGTCTCATCCAAAATCTCGTTTATTCTGAATCGTCATACTGAGGAGCAATGTGGAATAGACCAGAGGCAGTGGCGGCTCATGAAATGCGACTTATCGATGTCCACTCCATTTAAAACTATAGAAAAGTATCGATTTCTCGGGGGTTCAATTGCACCCCCTGACGATCGATACTTTTCAGTAGTTTCAAATGGAGTAGGCAGCGATGTATCGCATTTCACGAGCCGCCATTGACCAGAGGAGAAAAACGAGTAAACTCGGGCTAGGCCCATAAGAGGTTAATATGCAGAGAACAAGCCTGCTGCTGTTTCATTTGCACTTCCGGCAAAGTCCTCTATACTCGCCTCACATTATTATTATAAGCGATTGAAAAATATAAAAAATACCTAAACACGCATATTATATTTTAAAAATTGGAGTGAACAATTCATTTTGTGGAAACAAATGTTTTATAGGCTTAGGAAAAAGAAAATAAAAAACGTTCTTATTGGAACGGGTCTATGGGGCTATTGCACACTTTTGCTATAAGCGATTTAATAGTCGATTATGGCGTAAAAACCTCAAAAAATAACGATGGCGGCACTAAAAACTTCCAAAATCTACTCCTAAACTCAATAAACGCAGTTATCTGCGGGAGCGTAATGGTGGCCGAAGGCACTAACAATGGGAGATTCCCATCTCACAATTCTGAAACTCCATCAAGATGTGACCAATTAGAGACTACTTTCATTTGACACCGGTGTCACTTGGTGTTGCGGTACCATTCATCGGATGTGGATCATCACTCTGATGACTAATTACTCTGTGAATCATCCTTGTCAACATAGAAAGAGTGACGGAATTAAGATAGGAATCTCCCATTGTTAGTGCCTTCGGCCACCATTACGCTCGCGCAAATAACTGCGTTTATTGAGTTTAGGAGTGGATTTTGGAAGTTTTAGTGCCGCCATCGTTATTTTTTGAGGTTTTTACGCCATAATCGACTATTAAATCGCTTATAGCAAAAGTGTGCAATAGCCCCATTGCGATAGTTTTCCGTGGAATAAAAAGAAAAACTATTTATTATTGCGCGCAAATTTTAAAGTTAGATCGTTCGACATCGATTTTTCAAAGATAGAAACGGGTGTGAAATCAAGTTGAGTATTCAAGAAGGTATACCAGCTCGTTTTCAAGAGTCGACGCTGCGATGAATAATTGATAGGAAAGCCGTTGCAGCTGGTTTTATTCTCATTTGATTCTTTTTAATACCTTTTCTACAGCGTTGCCATTTTCGCGTGAATTCAATGAAATTGCCAAATTCATTGGCTTTCATTCCTTCGGTGGACAAAATTACTATAGATTATTAGAGTACTATCATGTGATACAGACATTTATAATATATGCGTATAACGACAAACGAGCTAAAGGGATAGAGAAAATTTATGGGACATGATATCGAAATTTTCCAGGAGGCAGCCACGTTGGAAATCCCTAAGGGATGGACAGGGGCTCGCTTTGTTTGCCTCATATTTTTTAACCTTAAAAAGAAAAATGTGACAAATTCACTTGAAACTGGTTTTAAACGAAAAAGGAAGTGTTTCAGAAAGGCCACCTGAACACAGATATCGACAAAACTGTTTCTTTGCCTATTGATAGTTTTTGTAGAATTCTGTGTCCAGCGGGCCGATCATTTACATTATCGTTAAACCGATCGTTAAAACTGTCTGCGAGTGATGCTATTGGTCGAAAATTGTAAAACTTGGCTGTTGCTATGGTAACCATTGTTATAGGAGTCTCGTTTTATAAAGGCTATTCATGAGTAACCTTTAAAAAAACGGACACTATAACGATGGTTACTATAGCAACGGCTAAGTTTTACAATATTCGACCAATAGAATCACTCATACACAGTCTTAACGATCGGTTTAACGATGAAGTAAATGATCGGCCCCCAGATAGCCATTCTGAAACAAATGGGTTTTCGTTTAAAACTAATTTCCACTGGATTAATTAAAAATGTTGATTTTAGGTTAAAAAATATGAGGCAAATAATAAGAATCAGATTGCTCATTCTGTCACACTTTGATGGGATAGGACTTACAATATTTGTCAGCCTCTTCATTGCTACGTCATTGCGATAACGACCTAATTAAAATGATGAATTTTTTTTCCATCGATGGATTCACTGATGAATTTGGGAATTCCGCTAAATTGATAAACAACACGGCAACGCTGTTTGCAAAGCATGATCGCTCCTGTCGCTTGGAAATTCTAAACTCTTAATGATCTTATCAAGCGAAAAGAATCTCTGGATTCTTTTTTTTTTTTTCTTTAATATAACCTGAAAAATTCTCACGAATTCATTCATTCTCTATTTCTACAGAAACGACCCAGCGTTTCTTCAAAAGCAGCGCCTTTTTGCTCCCCAATGATTCCTTCGCATAAGAAAACAAAAATCGAAATTGTAACGGAGACCGAGGAGTTTTACTAATTAAAAAAAAAGTAAAATAAAAAAAAAAAAAGAAACTTTTCACTCAACACTCAACAGTGAGCAAAACAAGTTCACTCCGGGTGCAGGAGTGTTTCTGCGGGGTTCACTGGCGCAACCAGGATATCTTCCATCTCTCTCATTTCCCATTTGAATGTATAAGTAGGAAAAGGACAGAAGGAGGGGGTTTTATCCCGTTGTCCATCCTTGTCTAACATACGTTTTTTAATGGAGGAAAGAGAGAGATGAAGAAACTCTCGGTGCGCTACTGGCGGGGTTCAACCCTTGATTCGACTCGAATTTGTTTTTTCGTCAATTGCATTCTGTGCTCAATTTAGATGGTGGTTGTATAGCCTTATGCACGTTAAAGTTGTATTGCTTTCTATGTTAATGAATCGTTTTCGCGGGTTCCTTTTTTCAGGTTTGCGAACTCGTTCTTGAATTTCAACGTTGAATGAGAGGTCTGGAATACTGTGATTTTATAGACACAACGTTGCGTTCAACAATATTTCTTTTTCTTTTTCTGAACATACATCGGTTTCAAACATTTTGATGTACTTATAGCAGCATTGCATAGTATCAAATAAAAATGCGTAATAAATTAGCCAATATGTTGCGAATTTTAATAAGAATTTTTATGTTAGGGCCTAAGGCCTTTCGGCACTTAGTCCGCAATCTTCAGAGGTAAAGAAGAGAGAAGAAATTGTAAACTACATTATAAATTATCACAAACAATAAGAATGCGGTGAATAAGAAAAGGGGGAAAAGCAAAGCCTACCTATTCAGATAGGATTAATGCGTAAGGCAAAGTAAAAATGGAAAGTTTAGAGCAAGTCCGAAGCATTCAAATAAAATTATTTATTTATGATTACTTATTTTACTACTTTGATTTTAATGCTTTGGACTTGCTCTAAACTTTCCACTTTCACTTTTACTTGCGCATTAATCTTCTGAATGGCTTTGCTTTTCTTTTTCTTTTTCTTTTTCTTTTTCTTTTACACCATTCATATTGTTCATGATAGTTAATGATATAGTTTATAATTTCTTCTCCTTTTTTCTCAAATTACCTCTGAAGATGGCACTAAGGTAGATGTCCCAATTACCGCCACCTGTCCCAATTACCGCCACCCTATTCATTTATTCATTAAAATAAGCCTACTTTAGCAGAAAAATTTAAGAGAATATGGGATAAATGTTTTTCATAGGTTGGCTGAACTGGTGAAAAAAGTTTGAAGTTGATGTTTAGCAGCACTGTGCCCTTGAAAAATCCCAGAAGTGGACACCTGCCCAGCATCACCTGTTTGTGCCGATTTATTTCAGTAGTCATTATTAAAATCTGTTCTCTTTACTTTCTGCTTTTTAAATTATTATAATTTCATAACTTCCTGAAATTAAACATGCGATGATTTGAATGAAAAGCCAATGACATTTTATTGCGATAAATAGGACAACTGATATCGCAATAATTGGGACGAAGCCACTTATGGCATGGCGGTAATTGGGACATATGGGCCATTTTTCGAGTTTTATTAATTATTTTTATTCCCTGATTGATTACTCCAATTTCTTATTTTTTAATAAAACTGGAATGTGTTTGCAGGGTCCTAATGCAAACAGGTCCTGGATTAAATAAAAATTCAAATTTTTACAGGTATATTTTTCGGAAATTTTTTCTTAAGGGTGGCGATAATTGGGACATCTACCTTAAGTGCCAAAAGACCTTAGGTAAGTTTCTAATAAAATAAAAATTCTTATAAAAATGCGCAGCATATATTCGCTAATTTCTTTAATTTCTATTTGATATATTGGTTAGAAAATACAGACGATCTTTCTTAAGGTCCTTGCTTAATATATTTTTCTGTTCAGGAAAACCCGAAATTACAGTTACTGAAGATAAATATTGGGTGTCCAGTGCCAATTTCTGCCACCGCAGGGCTATAACATTAAATGCAAGGTGGAGCGTGATTTATCTTTAAGAGAATGGGATATCAGAAACTGGATAATCATCTTAATAATGTATCTATAAAATATCTCGTTCATAGCTTATAGGGTTGTGTGTATACCAAAAACAGAATATCGCTAATCTACTATTGTATCGAAGTGCTATATTTCGTTTTTTGGAAAGATATTTTGCAGATGATTGTGTTTTGTCTGCTAATTTGTGATAGTAAAATAATTTGCCACTGAAAGATGAGGAATTGAAACTCTGATCCTCTGAAAATAGGTAAAATTTTCCTTTCATAAAAACACGTATTGAACCACTTCTGTCTATGACTTACAAGCCTGAACAGTGAACGCCTGGTAAAAACACTAAAAGTTTGTAGCAAAAAGAGTAAAAATTGGCATGAGGGTTGGCTATAATTTTATTTAAAATGTTAAGATGCCCCAAAATTTTGTCTAGAAAAATGAAAATTATACGCAAAAAAAACTACATCCTGGGGTTATGTCTGTGATGTTGAAAACAGAGTTCAACAGGCATAGGATTCGTCATAGAATTAGTTTGGAGGGAAAATGTATACGTAACAGCGATTTCTCGTATGATCATTATCGCCAATAATGACCGGTCAAATATATATATGATTCCTGTATGAATAAATTGCTTCAGATCATATTAGTGCAACGAACCAAATGAGCGGGTGACTCAAATTGTCCAACCAGTTGCTAGTTTAACAAGCATCTGTGGTTTAGATAGCACAATTCAATCATGCGCTACCTCAACAGGCGAGTGTTTAAATTGGAAAATCTAAACTTTAATCGGGATCGTAAACACAAAATACCGTCTCTTCAACATACCGTCAACCCAGAGAAGAATATGCTCCCCGCATCATTAGTAAAGTAAGGCAAGTAAAATGGGTTCACATTTTTTCAGGGACTCAAGTAACATAAGCTCATATGCTCATATTCTTGATTGTACTTTTGCGTAAAGCAAAACCTTTCAAGACCTGCGCATGCAGGGGAGAAAAATGTGTGAATTTTAATTTCTTCCTTTTTTTAACTAAATCGTTCAGGTACCTTTACGTATGGGAATTTCATACCCGATGATAATGAGATTTATCATCAAAATATGAGCTGTAAATTGGGTAACAATTGTGAAAACAGCTATATTTCACCTTTGTTCCCCTTCCTTGGAGGACCCTCCCCCTTCCATAATATATAGAGTTATGCAGCAGTATTTGATATGCAAAGATGACAATGCTGGTGAATAGGATGGGCTTAGCTGTTTATAAATTTATTTGGTATGCATGAGTGTATTTGACAATATTTAGGCGGTTTTTAAAAATCAATATACGAAAACACATCAGGTTCATGGATACGACGACGTCACTGTCACAGAGCACAAATGTTACCAACTTAAAAAATATTCTAGATGGTGATTTGCTTTATGCGATCACAGAATTATTTAAAATACTATTCTTGATCAGTGGCGTAGCCGGAGGGGGGGCAGAGAGTCTGGACACCCCCCCCTCCCAGGGACACAAAAAATTGCCATAAAAAAGGTAATTTGTTTGCGTTTTCAGAGAAATTGTATCCAATTGTTATCTTTGAACACCCCCCTCCCCTTCGCAATTTTTGGACCCCGAATTCCCCACCCCGAAAAATTCGTGGCTGCACCACTATTCTAGATATATATAGTAAATACGTTCATTATTCAATGCAAACAGACAGTACGACAAAACAATGACACAACAGACATAATGATCCTGAATAGACAACAGAAAAAGAGGAGTCACTTTAACTGAAAAACTTGACCAAAATTAAAGTATATCTCCTTTATTTTTGTGGTTGCAGTAGTTCCTTTATTATTTAAAGACTCGACATTTTCAAGACCATATCCGAGTCTATTTGCCCTCCCTCGTGTACAGATCTGTCGTACAAACTTGTAATTCCTCGTTGATAACAAAATCGATTTCAAAACAATGTATCATCATAAAAACGCCTTCAATTGGGTGGATAGGCAAAATGAACACAGCAGAGCAGGAATATTTAACTACCCTGTACTCAATTTAAACAATCAAGCGTTGTTTTATATATTAGTTACCTTGTCGTGAAAGGATTAGAATCCATTTCTGCAAAAGGGTCGCATTTGTTTTTCCGTTTTGATGCCGTAATTTTGCTCTTAGAAAATGCAAGTATGAGTAGAATACATTGGACAGAGGTTTTTTTTAGCCAAAGCTGCCAATAAATTGATACATTGATCTATACGAAAACGGTATATTTTATTACAATTATAACAAGAACATTTTTTAACTCAATGTTTTCTATAGGAAATGTACACTGCGTGGATATTTGCAGGTATATGGAAGCACTTACCAATCCTAGAAAATCATATTATTCTGAATATTTGTTTTTCTCTTTTTTCAACTGGAGCGTAAAAAGGACTCAGGACTCATTGAGATTTAAAGTCCACTCTAAGTGGTTTCATATATATTCTCATTAACCTTTGAGACTGAGTGGGGATTGGGAGACCGGGGGGGGGGGGGGTTGTTGCACAGAAAATCCGGAGTCTGATGAGGGAGAAAAAAGGCAAACATAAAAATATAAAATACGAACGTTACAAACACATCTGCTCCCCTAAGAAGCTAATGAAAATTTAATTCTCGTAACTCGTGTTGCCCTACTCCAGGTCTCCGCGAAACAAACCACGCTTCGCCTCTAGAGATTTCGTGAGCCATAGGGTAATTATGAGAAATTATGCTGTGGGTTCGGTTGAATCCTGTTCTTTTCTCCGCAATCGTGACGTCGTCACGTCACTTACCTTTCTCTCTAAAAACTATGTATCCGTTATTTATTTGTACCTAGCTGTTACATTCATGTAAAAGAAAGATATTGTACACTGAAAAAAAAAAACAGCTAAATTTAACTAATTTCAACTTAAAAGTATGGACTCCACTTAAAACTGTTAGTTTAAATATCTGAATTAGTAAAATTAACTCCGTGCCGTGTTAATTAACACGGCACGGAGTTAATTTTACTAATTCAAATAGTCAATTTAACAGTTTTAAGTGGTGTCCATACTTTTAAGTTGAAATTAGTTAAATTTAGCTGATTTTTTTTTCAGTGTAACGCAATTAGTGTGTTTTTAATATAGACGGATCGAACAAGGTCTAACTCTTCACTGCACTACTTTTTATTTTTTATTTTTTTTTATTTAACCAAATATTTTTATTCAGTACATTATGGGGCATACTGAAATAGGGGAAAATAATAAATTATTTCTTTCATTATTTTGCATTGATAAGAGACTGAACATGCGAATTACTCTAGGTATGACCTAACGAGAATAAATCAATTCCTATATGTTTAAATATACTTTGAAAGTATTTGTTCCTAATTAGGAACACGGTGCGCAGTGAAGCGTTAATATTGCTTGTAAAACATGCACAGAAAAAATTCTTTTTATATGCCTGCCAAACCTTTTGAACACGCTTTCATGTTTTGCCACTTGCGGGCTCTTTTTCTCAAAATTCTATAGATCAAGTTTTATTTTTATTTTTAAGAAATCAAACAAGTCAAGACTGTCTCTTAGTCAAGGTAATTGTAAAAAAGGCATGAAAAAAGTTATAGTTATTTGTTTTTAGAATTTAAACCAACAGTTTTTTGTTTTGTTTTTCCCTTTTCCCTTTTATAAGTGCATTTTATTCGAGAGACTCGAAACAAGTGACTGCTAACTGAAAGTCACAAAGTTCGAGAAAGAGCTTTTGCTTTCGCAGCAAAACAAGGATGGTGCATTTTGAATTTTGCTTAACGTAACTCCGCTACTTAATCAGTGACGGCTCGTGCAATCTGGCAACCGTGCAATTTTGTCATTTAAACGTATGCAAAAAGATCGATACTAGGTGAGGCGCTACGCCTCACCAAGTAATCGATTATTTTACACAGTTTTAAATGGAGGAAATCCATTGTTGCCCCACATTGCACGAGCCGCCGCTGTACTTAATTGGCAATTTAAACTTGAGAAACTCATCCCTGCATGAAGTGAGAGTCATCGATGAAATCTCATCTAAGCTGTATACTTCGGTGATTCGATATTGTCGGAGCAATCAGCACGTTTCGTCCATTAAAAATGTCGTTTTCGCTCGAAATCGTTTTGAGAATGAAATCATCCTCCATGGCTTCTCTAATATTTTCACTAAAAAAATGTAACCATTTATTTCCCCCTACGATATCGTTCCGTTTGTCCGTACATTAAATCTATACATTTTTATGTAAGATTTTTGTTGTTGTTGTTTTTTGTTTCATTCAAAACTAACGTGCAAACGTTGCACATCTTCGGAAAATATGCAACAGACGTTATGAGTTGGGTCGGTAAGTTTGTTTATAATTTGTTTCCATTCTCGTCTTTTCACTAAAGTTAGGTTATAAGAATCTGAAACTTTTATTGGTGCAGACATTTCACCGTATAAACGGCCGCGAAGTAATGGTGTCTCTGAAAAAAGAGGCCTTAATTGGGTCATTTCGCCATTTTGCGAGAAAGGTAAAAGAAAATTTGATTTACAGCTGCTGAGAAAATACGAAACGTCCGTGCCAAAACTACCAAGATTAAGTTAGAGAGCGTATTATGGAGAAAATGCTCATGATGAGTCAGAGGTGGATCGTAAAATTTGGCACCATTGGATGCTCTCCATTAAAACATGGGTAAAATAGTTGGTCCAAGATAAGGCAACATCCCTCAATTATTACAGTTGACTTTTTGTATTATATATTTGAATGGCAAAAAAACCATGGTTGCCAGACTGCAGCCACTACTATGAAGTAAATCGATCAGGAAATATGTCTTTTGCACCATTAAATTGGAAAGTAAATTACAAAATCAATTCATAAGCTCTGTTCCAGGAGATATTCTTCAACTACTGGAGGTGGTTTCAGAAGTGCAGGCGCATCCAGACCTATAATCTTTGGAATTTGTCTACATTATTTCTCTAGTTACAAAATGAAAATGATCGAAAATGAGTTTGAGTGTTGGATTTTTAATTAGAAACACTTTAAAATTAAATGTTCAAATTCGGAGGCAAGCTCTGTTTAGATTTGAAGGGATGAAAATTGAAAATTCGCCAAAGATTATGGTCTGCGCGTCTACACTTCTGAAATGAGATCTACCAGGATGTTCCGATTGACGTAGAACTTTGCATAGGACAACAGGTTAGACTCTTAGAAGTCAGAAAATTACAACTTTGGAAAATGGGTTTCTGCGTATTTGTAGCCTTGGACTTAACAGCTTTCAAGAGGAAAACTCAAAAATTTATCGAAAATATTTTCTTTGAAGTATAAAACGCATTTATTTTATACCTTCACCATCAATTGGAGTCAAATATTAAATTCTGTCTCATTAAAGCCACACTTTTTCTGTTATGAGATTGGTAACGATATACTTATTGTAAGCCACTTATACTGCTAAGAAAGCCACTAACGACCCAACTTGATCCTGTAATAAATTCTATGTCAAGAGAAAACTTTTCCAAGGTGAGCAGTATCTATTTTCAAGAGTCATAAGTCACCACCCCACCCTGCCTTGGCGCGATAAGAAATGCGCATAACAGAGAGAATTAGCAGGAAGGAACAGAAAAGTAGCGCGAAGAATTATTCACTGGCCCGAAAATTCAGAGATGAAGAATAAAACTTGGAAAGTCAGAGCGTGGGTCGCCCGGTCGCACGGACATGAACTACGAAAACTTTGCCAAAAGCAGAACGTAGAACGCACCACACACACACACAACGTTGCCAGAAATGTGTTGATTACGACTCAACGTTGATTTTGAAGCTTTAAATTGATAATTCGCTCATCCTCAGAGGACCGTGAAAAAACTGCAACCGCATTCATGTAACACCTACAAAGCTTATCAGTAGATATAAATAAATTCTCCAAATTCAAAACGTGTTATCCGTTTGTTGTTCGATCCAAGTTCCAGGAACGTTGGTGAAGGGATTTTTTTTTTTTTTTTTTTTCTTCGAAAAATGAAGTGGAGTGAGTGAAAATGTTCGCTCTCGTGAATACATGTGCTGCTCCGCTACTACACAGTGTGTCGCAAACTTTCTCGGCGGACCTTGCAAAGTTTAAAAACACGTACTATGAACTTCAAAATAAACTCCTCTGCTCGCAACCACCGTAGATAAGTGTGTCCATTATTTTCCAAAGAGATCTAGATTTTTAAGACTTTCTTTCAAGTGAGCAATTCTGTTAGATTCTGAAGTACCTGAAAACTGCAAAATTCTTTAAAACTTGGTCAAAAAATGCAGGAATGAAAATTTCTACCAGAATACTTTTCTTTTGAAAGCCATAGTACCTCACACTGATAAACAGCAGGTTTGCTGGTTATTCGTAGGTCAGTATAGGATGTTCATTGATTCACTCGAGATAGTTTGCTCACGACAAGCCTACAAACATATCAGTCGTTTACTGCCCCAAGATACGAGTTTTTTGACTTGGGCCTTGTAAAGATTTCTTGGACACACTGTACGTCGTGCACGGCCACCCTCCTTCCGCACAGCTGCTGAGAACAGTAAATGGAAGGAGACTCACCTTCATGCCTCCCTGCTTTTTTGGGGGAGGGCGCACCGATTCCAATTATTTCGCCATCAGATCGAATTTATAACCGAAGAATGAAATAAATCGAAACGATTACATTTCGAGATAGGCCAATGAAGTTTGAAAAAATAACTTTCAAAATAAAGTGAACAAAATCAGGACAAAAGTAGATTTGTTTAATCCGTTTAGTGATGACGTCACAGCTGTTTTTGACCGATTTATTGTCATTATCTTGAATTCGTTCAGTGCCTGTACGGTTGTCAATATACTTTATTCAAGCAAGCATGGGTTGATTCAATTCATTCTCCCCCCTCCCGATCCCACACTGAAAAAAAAAATCAGCTAAATCTAACTAATTTCAACTGAAAAGTATGGACACCACTTAAAACTGTTAGTTTGACTATTTGAATTAGTAAAATTAACTCCGTGCCGTGTTAAATAACATGGCACGGAGTTAATTTTACTAATTCAAATATTCAAACTAACAGTTTTAAGTGGTGTCCGTACTTCTAAGTTGAAATTAGTTAAATTTAGCTGATTTTTTTTTTCAGTGCACCTTTCGACATTAGATGTAGAAGTTGGACCGGTGCATGAAAGTTAATACGTCATTTTAAAGAATATTTTGTTTCCAGGTTTGGGTGCAAATCCGAACTATGCAGCATTCTTCGCTTGATTAATGCACTTTTTCATATACTGTGGCCATAGTCAAATTGATTGTGCTTATCAATGACGTTGCGTGCAATTTGGCAACGTTGTAATGTGTCCATTTAAATCCATTAAAAATATTGAACTACTGGGTGTTCGGTGAACACCTTTGCATTCGACCTTTTGCATGGGTTTAACTGGACTAATACAATGTTGCCAAATTGCACGCTACGCCACTGGTGCTCATCAACAGATTTCTGTCCAGTGGCGCTGAATCTACATGGCTTCTTTGCCCATATTTGATAGGTGAACAGGCGATCAGCAAGATACGGCATACTGGATCGAAAAATCGAATTTTTTTGGAAAAAAAAATTGAAACATATTTAAACATATTTAGATTGGACAACAATTTTTGAGCTGATATTTTCTTGCCAAAACCATGTTATTTCCCTCACTTTAGGATCTGAAATAAACGATTTCACGAATTTCTAGGTTACCTTTCATAATCTGTTTATTGTTAATTGTTAATTGTAATCTGTTTACTGTTCATAATCTTTGCAATTTAATTTGTAAATGTATGTCCGGGAATTTTATTTTTCGATCCACTGTGCATTGAGCCGCGAAAAAATAATCGGTAGGAAGAAATTCTACATAACTGCGCGCTCGGGTCGAAATGGAGTGGCGACCGCCAACACAAACCGAGTTTACGCCCCAGACAGAGGAAGTGGAAGCGAAGCGGAAAGAGGAAATTGAGGCGGTGCATCTGGGAATGCGGGCACATTTAACCAAACCGAAAAATTCATAACAAGAAAGGTGTATGCTCATATGATATCATATAAAAGGGTTTAAAAAATATATTGATATGTTGGAGCGAAATTACGCGTGTTTGAGAATTGATGCTTTACTAAGTGACGTATGAGTCAAATAATCCAATTTTACACATTGGTTCAATCAGTTGGTGGCAGTCAATTTGGCGCAATATGTAAAATTGTAGGCGTAACAGTGATAATCACTATATGCTGCATTATTAAGTCCCGTGTTCAACTGACGCTCGAAATTATATCTCGCGTGAAACTGTCCGTGAATCTGTATTGAAATTGTTTTACACGATTCTTATGAATTTCAGAAACCTACGCGCGCTGTAAATTTCGGAGGATAACAACTCAGAGGTGCTTTTCATTTACTCATTTTTGCCACTGGACACTTGTTGAATTTTTTCAAATCCCCTTATACTCTTCTATGAAACTCTAAATACTCTGTGGAACTTACTAACAAAACAAAATACAAAAACAAAATTAAACTAACAGAATAGCGCAATACACTGAAGAGAGGAGGGACCCAGGAAAAAAGTGTTCTGCCAACGTTACAAATCTCAGTACAGAAAAACATTGCATGTAGTTGGATTATTTAAACTACAGCAAAAAAAAAAACAAAAACAAAAACAAAATACGACTTACAGTAAAAAAATAAGATAAACAAAGAAGAATCAAAATCAGTCTAAATCTATAAACTGAAAAAACACAAACTACGAGACGAATTGTTGGCGAACTTTTCCACTCCCACGGACTTGAAACGTGGACTGGACTAGCTATAGATAAACCCAAAATCAACTCAAGCGGAACCTAACTGGAAACGAACCAAAATTCCAATCTGAACCATACAGACAACCGCAGATAAAATAGAATGACCAGTACAGGCTGGCGATCAACACTCACAACAGTGTGCTATTTTCCAATCGGTCATGTTGAAAAAAAAAAACAAAAAAGAAAAAAAACTTGTAAAAGGCCTTTCGAGTTATTTGCGGTCATAAATGACTTTTTTCATATATTTTTGTGTATAAGGCATTACTTTCATTTCTCCAAAATGTGTGCAAACTAAATTATAGTAAGGGTGTGTCATATGTTCTCGTTCTTTCAATCTGCATCGAAAGATTATTGAAGAGGACGAAGATAGGGACTAAAGTCACGTGATGATCCTCTCTAATATCCTTTTCTAATCTGATAAAATGGAAAGAGAGAGGAGACTTACAAATTCCTGTATCCCTCTATGCGTCGGAGTTCATTCATCTCACACACATCCATCCGCTCGTTCTTCGTTCCGTAAATATGAGAACGTCTCAGCGCCTTCAATTTCTGAACTAGGCAAAACCACATCAGTCGTGTAGGAATAGTTATCTCCCCGAGACTCTGTATTATTCAAGCGCTCTCAAATGCAGGCGTGCCACTCTTTACGTTTCCTTCTTTTTTTGCGCTTCTCAATTTTGTTTGAGTTTTCAATCAATCAAATAGAAAATCATTAGCACAAGCAGGATCTCAAACATTCTCTCCAAGAACTGCATGGGCGTCATTTAGGGGGGGGGGGGCAATTGCCCCCCCAGCCGCTCTCAAATGCACTCAAAAAAGGTCATCCGATTATTGCCCCCAAAAGACGGCTCTTTGGCTCTAAAATTATATTGATGAGCAAAAAAAAAAAAAGGTTATCCGATTTTTTGCTCCATCCAGGCCGAAAATTATAATGATGAGCAAAAAAAATAAAAAAAAAAGGTAATAAGATTTTTTGCCCCCCCCCCCCCCAAGCCGAACTTGAAATGACGCCCCTGCAAGAACTAAGTAAGTTAGTTGAAAAAGGATAAAAAGAGGTGGTTTCATCCCCTTATTTTTTCCTCGTCTAACAAGTACGTTTTAATGAATAAAAGAGAGAGATGGAGAATCTCTCGCTGCGCTACTGAGAAAATAAAACTCGAGGAGCCATCTCTTATCAGCGCTGTATTACTATCCACAAATTCTACATTTTCCGGCGCTTTTCGGTGAAGAACCTCTTCCAATTTGGGCAAGAATATTTTTGAAATTACAGACAGCCGACAACCTACTTTCTTTATCTCCGCATCTAATATCGAGGAACAGAACCACGAATTTCCAATTGCCGGAAGAAACTGGAAAGGGAGAGAAAGATTCAAACTCAAACTCATCTGAAACGAATTGTTGGTACATACATACGCGCCCTGCGGTTCGTTCGACGCAGTCGGTGGTCCAAAGTATACAAAATTTCATTTGTATGATTCATGGGCGTCAAATCAATGGGGTCGCGTGCTCGTGTTTAACAGGGCTGCCGTTTTTCGTATAATCAATGCTATTTTTCTATTCACCAATGATTCCACCGGTTGAGAAAAGATTACACAGTTCAGTTTAATGTCTGACTGTAATGCACGAAAATACTCTGATCTGTAATATTTCCTCAATCGGTGGAAACTCCGTTGATTAATTAAAATATCCGCAAGTTTTTAAAAGTCATCGACGACTCCAGCGGTTGAGAAAAGATTACAGATGCGAGTATTTTACTTTATTACAGTCATGCACTGAACTGAACTGTGTAATCTTTTCTCAATCGGTGGAATCATCGGAAAATTGAAAAATAGCATTGATTATACGCAAAACGGCAGCCCTGGTGTTTAATGCAAACGGAAGATTCACGCAAATCGCTCTCGAGTAAGGCGGTAAATCAAAACCGCTTCTATTTCGATGAAAGAGGACAAGAAAAAGAGGCGCAGTTTCACTCGGAAATAGAGGCGAATTCGGTACTGCAGGATGCATGGAATAAATAATCGCTTCAATGGACATCAATGAGAGTGAAAACCCCACCACGCCTACTTTAAACAGAGTTGCCGTTTGAAAGATTATCATAACAAGAGAAAAAGCAGTTCAATTAACCCTTGTAAGCCTAAGGGGGGGTAGATTTGTACCCCAGGCCAGTTTTTTTGACGCCATTTTGTCAAAACTGCTCAAAATTTTTTGGGACTTCATGACATTTTAAGTTAGGATACTTAGAACACGTCCACCAATTTTAATTAATTTGTATGAATTTTTGTCGATATTATAGAAATTTAAAGTGTTGGGGAACAAATATACCCCTCCTTTGTCCTGCCAATTTTAAGTTTGGAACCATATATTACAGTGTATTTTACAGAAATTTTATGTAGATTAAGAATATTAAGTCAGATCATTGAAAAAAAATTGGAAATTTATCAAAAATGGAAAAATAAGATGATACCTCATTTCATTTTTTACATTTTTTTATTTTGACATTTTTTTTAAAAGTAGGTGTAAATTTGGCAACATAGCAAAAATTTACTCAAATTTCACATAAATTACTCTTTTAGGGTACTAAGTACATAATCCATCCATTAACCCGCCGTCACTCGCGCCCTAAAAACTTCCGCGAGTAGTCGCGCGGGGTCGTTTTCGACCCCAAAGTTCTTTCGTCCCATTTTACCATTGTCATTCAAAATTTTGATTTCAACCATGCAGAATAGTAAAAAGTATGTCTTTGAAAAGCTTTTCACGTGAAAACTGGGTTTGAAAAAAGAATTTTACGTTCAGTAATTGCTATATTGTAATCTGTGTCGGAAAAACCCTAAAAATGTGATATTTTCCAGATTTTTATCGGTCAGCTGCCTTTTTACTAGTTTTGAAACTCCTAAACCGAGGTTTTTTTACTTCTAGGCACTACTGAAGATAATTTCATGAAAAAAAAGTATGGGGGTTTTGGGGGCAAGTTTCGAGATATACCCCCCTCAATACCCCTCCTATATTTAGTCCTAAAATTTTGGAGATGAAACAACTAACCATCTGAAAAACTTTATTTTTTACCGAATGAGATGGAATAAACGCCAATTAAGGTAAGCAAGATTCTATCAACCAACAAACGGAATCGAAATTGAGGATTCAGGGGAGGGCTGGAGGGGAAAAGGGGGTTGGGGGGTTAGCAAAGTGGAGATCCTTGAAATTTTTTTTGCTGTGATCTTTTTGCTTTTCGTACATGATTCCAGATACCCTTTTTCACCTCCCTTCCGCTTTTCCCCTACCATCCACCTTCTTTTCCCCTCTCATTCCCTTTTTTCCCTCCCCACTCCCCGCCCCATGTGATATAATCAAACTTTCGCAGAAAAAAACAAAAACATTTATGATAAGTGGCGTCGCGTGTAATCTGGCAACGCCGCATTTCGTGGATTCAAATGCATGAAAAAAGTCAAACTAATGGAGGTGCGCAGTGCATTCCCTCGAATCGACACTTTGCACGGGTTTGAATGGACAAAACGCAGTGCTGCCAGATCGCAAGCGGCACCGCACTGATTCAGGTAAAAAATGGATACGTAAGAAATTGGGATAAACGAGTAATTTAGAAAAAAACAGTGAGAACAAACATTAGATTTGCTGAAAGTATTGTAGTAAGTATAGAAAAGTAAAAAACCAACGGCAATTACATCCCGCAAGTGTAAACAAGGCACAGAATCCACGTTTACGTTATGTTCACTCGGTCACATTTTATGAACGTGAGTAGTCGCGCGGGGTCGAAAACGACCCCAAGCAACTTTGACGCGTCCGTGCTTCAAAACGAATGATTGAATTAAGTTCATACTAACAGAGTGGGTAGTCCAAACCCTTGAAGGAAGGTACTGAAACGGACGAGCTAAAACTTTAAAATTTTCATGGACAAAATTGCATTTTTCTGACACCTGGGGTCGTTTTCGACCCCGCGCGAGTGATGGCGGGTTAAGTTTCAAAATTATTGATACTGACTGTGCTGCATGAAAATATCCTTGGGGTACAAAAATACCCCCCCCTTAGTCCTTTGTGTTACCGAAATAAATACCTTAGGCTCACAAGGGTTAAGATTATAAGACAAAAAAACAACAACCTATAGATCTCTTGGTTGAATTCATCGATTGCTCTCGTTAACTATCCTACAACTTTTAATTAATCCAACCGGAAAAGTTAAAGTTTATGTATTTTGTCTTTTTGGAAATCCTGTCGTTTTCATCATGCATAATCTAATCTAATCGAGATGAATGTTTGTCGAAATTTTGGTATATATATCCTGTAATTTTGGATAAAGAGAATGCAAGTTGGCACTCAGTAGAAAGTGAAAGACAGGAGGGGCTTTGCCTCCCCTCAGTGGCGCACCGAGAACTTTAGTTTGGTGGGGGTTTCGCCGCAAATTTTCCATTTTCTGAGGCCTTAGAGGGGGGTTTTGAAAGCAATTTTGGCCGAAGATGAACTTTATTAGGGCAAAATCTTGAGGCTTAGGGGGGGTTTTGACTCTAAAACCACCCCCTTCGGTGCGCCACTGCCTCCCCTCCTTCATTCGTATATTGAATTTTCAGAAAGACCATTGAAAACATACATTTTCTGCTAATTTAAGAGATTTTTTGGATCGTATTTTAGGAAACTTTTCTCCCTTAGAATTGATTGTTGATTTTCCCCGCATTCATTAATTTTGAAAAATGTAATCCCACTATAATAATAAAAATGGAAGTAATAATTTTTATTATTAGAGCAAATTTTAGCGGTCAATCGAGGCCATTTCCAGAAACAGGGTCCTTGAAATAACGGGTATGCTCTTTCTGAAAAATTAGCATAGCGATTAAATAGAGACTTTTGTCTGAAGAGCGCACCTTTTTTTTATGGACTCGCCTTTTTCCTGAAACGTCTTCAAGTGTTCTGCTCCCCACAGAAAAAGCTCGCCAACGCCTACTGTATTTGTACTACTTAACATGCCCTCAACTTTAAGTCACGTCTCCTATTATGCATCTAAACTAATTTCTTCAGGTTAACAACCAACTTCCGTCACGAGAGAAAGGAATAATATGTGACTTGCACGCTATTCGTTTGACAAAATACTTCGGACAAATGACCTAGGTAATCCTGTTGGAAATGTGTTTGAAATTTTTGAGAGAAACTTGTTCTCCTCACTGATTACTGAAACCAGATGCATGATTATTACATATATGACTTTTATTTTCAAATCTGTCATCATGCAATGACTAAAAATCTCTCATTTTGCATTGGATCACATCATCGTCATCTGAACAACACCAGGTATGAAAAATTTGCTTGTTTCTGTGAAGTGTCAATTTCTTTATCTTGAAAATCCTTTCAAAAGTAACAGTATTGTCGATTTATACAGGGTGTCCGAGAAATGAGTTCACACTTTTGCTGTGAGCGCCTGGTTGATTGTAAAAATCTGAAAAATTCAGGAATAATATATTACCCTTAAGCGACTTCAGAGAAAATATCGGGGGGCTCCCACCCCCCTTAAGGGGGGCGTAGGCCCCAAAATGTACCCCGTGTTGCCAATATATCGCATATTTCAAATGGCAGGGGGTATTTTTTATTTCATCATTCAAAAAGGCTCAAAAAACTGAGTAATTTCGTTTTTTCAGATTTTCGGTAGCCCCTCTCAAAACAAAATGGCGGCCAAATAGCTACCCCATACTTTAGAGGCCTATAACTTCGGTTTGAATCAATATTTTTTCAAAAACTAAAAGTTTTCTGAATCCTCAAAACGTCTTCTTTCCAATGATGTGCCACACTTTATCATTTGATGGGAAAAAAATGGGGCGCGGAGCCCCCCCAAAAATTTTTGAGTTTGGGGGGCTGTAGCTCAAAAAAGTCAAATGTAAAGGGGGGTCGTGTTGTACATCAATCGAAAGGTCTTAAAAAAAGGAAGAATTTGGCGCAAACCCTAAGTCGGTGCGATGCGTCTATTCAAAATGGCGGCCATTTAACCATTTAGGGGTGGGGGACCGTCCCCCCCAAATGAAATCCCTCCATCGAGTGATACACCAATCGAAAGGTCTTGGAAAGAGAAAGAGAATGGCGCAAACCGGACGTCAATACGATGCTCGCATCCAAAATGGCAGCCGGTTAAAGTTTTTTGGATTATGAACCTGCAGGCCTATAGCCAAAAAACTTTAACCGGCTGCCATTTTGGATGCGAGCATCGTATTGACGTCCGGTTTGCGCCATTCTCTTTCTCTTTCCAAGACCTTTCGATTGGTGTATCACTCGATGGAGGGATTTCATTTGGGGGGGACGGTCCCCCACCCCTAAATGGTTAAATGGCCGCCATTTTGAATAGACGCATCGCATCGACTTAGGTTTTGCGCCAAATTCTTCATTTTTTTAAGACCTTTCGATTGATGTACAACACGACCCCCCTTTACATTTGACTTTTTTGAGCTACAGCCCCCCAAACTCAAAAATTTTTGGGGGGGCTCCGCGCCCCATTTTTTTCCCATCAAATGATAAAGTGTGGCACATCATTGGAAAGAAGACGTTCTGAGGATTCAGAAAACTTTTAGTTTTTGAAAAAATATTGATTCAAACCGAAGTTATAGGCCTCTAAAGTATGGGGTAGCTATTTGGCCGCCATTTTGTTTTGAGAGGGGCTACCGAAAATCTGAAAAAACGAAATTACTCAGTTTTTTGAGCCTTTTTGAATGATGAAATAAAAAATACCCCCCTGCCATTTGAAATATGCGATATATTGGCAACACGGGGTACATTTTGGGGCCTACGCCCCCCTTAAGGGGGGTGGGAGCCCCCCCGATATTTTCTCTGAAGTCGCTTAAGGGTAATAGATTATTCCTGAATTTTTCAGATTTTTACAATCAACCAGGCGCTCACAGCAAAAGTGTGAACTCATTTCTCGGACACCCTGTATGTGTCCAGACAGCCACTCTAAAACACTTGCACTTTGGTTTAAAACCAATTTTAAATACATTTGTCACAACTATCTTTTTAAGGTTAGAAAATATGATCCAAACAAACCGAGTCCGCGTAAAATGTTCATGAAAGATTTCGATCGTGGTTGCCTCAGTGGCGGCTCGCGCAATCTGGCAACCGTGCACTTTTGCCATTTAAACGTACGCAAAAAGATCGATACTAGGTGAGGCGCTACGCCTCACCAAGTAATCGATTATTTTACACTGTTTTAAATGGAGGGAATCCATTGTTGCCACATTGCATGAGCCGCCGCTGGGTTGCCTCCCTAAAGTTTCAATATCACGTCCCGTATATCCTCTCTATCGCTAAAGCTCGTTGATGCTAATACGTGTTCTATTCCCCCTTTTGTGCACAAAAGCCAGGTGACTGCCGTGAGCGTAAAGAGTAAACAAAGCCGAATGTGTCATGGAACACCTCAATAGAAAGTGTTACCATGATCGTCAGATTCGTTTTTTTGTTTGTTTTGTTTTGTTTTTTTGTTTTGTTTTTTTTTTGTATAGAGTGCATACCGTTTAACCCATATATGCCCAACTTTTTTTAAACATGTTGGGTGTTTCTTGGTGTTTTTCTCAAAAAACATCACCTTAGAGTTAGAAAAAAATTAAAATTTAAATATTGTGAAATTTTCTGGTCCAGCTAAATTACAGGTGAATGGTCACAACATTGATTTTTGAGTTGAATTGGCCTAAATTTACTGTAATTTGTTCCAAAAACTACTATTTTAAGTGGGTCATTAACGACCCAATGGGCATATATGGGTTAATCCTGGAATTTTTTGAGATTTTTGTCCTTCAGAAAAATCAACAACTCCTTAAGTATGCACCGATTTGATGTTTCCGAGATTGTGTGTTGTGTGTGTGCATTGATAAAAAATATTGATGAAATACTCACTGCATTGATATTTTATAATAATGGGTCTGTTGCAAACTTTTGCTACAGCGCTGTAGAGTGTTCAATCTCATGTAAAATTGCGTGAAAAGTCCATTGGCGGCATCAGAAAGTCATAAAATGCAGTATGAAACTCACGAGAGGCGTTTAATGAAATCCAAGATGGCGGTAAAATATTGAGCAACCTGTATGCATGCACCACGAACATCCAAGGATAGCCAACCTCACAATATCGATCACATTCAATCACAACGTAAATAAACACATAACCTCTGAAGCTGTGAGGTTGCCAACGTTGGCAATACTTGGATGTTAAAGGTGCATGCATACAGATTGCTCGATATTTTACCGCCATCTTGGATTTCATTAAACGTCTCTTGTGAGTTTATTATCGCATTTCATGACTTTCTGATGCCACCAATGGACTTTTCGGGCAATTTTACATACAATGAAACACTCTTTATCGTTGTAGCAAAAGTTTGCAACAGACCCATTACATTTTTCTAAAATCCCGGCCTTCAAACGCGTAGCTTACTTCAACTAAACTCGCAATATTCATGCGTAGTTTCTGGAACAGTAGTATGGGTTTTGCGAAAATCATCAATTCTTTTTTTGCTCCAGCCAAATCTTGAAAAAAATGCTTGCGAAAATCAAAAACTTTATGCTAACGCAGCAAACATTTTCTTACCGCAGCATATATTTCTCGCTAAAGGTGCAAACGTTAATATTGCCATACTCGCAAACACATTGACTTATGCACAAGTAGAGAATCACATTTCTGAAGTTCGATACTTTGTCAGCCAATTCCGAAATTCAGGTGGTTATTGATTTATTCAGCAAAATTCGCGTTTTGCGAGTATCGTAAGCCCCTTTTTGCTAATAAGACAACAATTTTCTTTTTTTTTCAATGTGTGTTCTTTATTTGTCAAGATGAAGACAGCCCAAGACATCCATAGAAATGAAAATATTCAATGAAATTTCTTTCTGAAGAAGTGATTAAAATTTCGATTAATCATTTAAAAATTACAAATCATCTATGAATAGAAACTTTGACTGAGACGCGAAATAACAGATCGATTTCGATTGAAGCTATGTTCACCACTCAACCGTAGACGACTGTTGGCTGTTGTTTTTTTCAGCCTCAAATAAAAAAATGAACCCATTTGACTTGCCTCACTTGCATAACGTATGGGAAGCATGCCACATGCTAGGTGTATGTTTATCTTTGTTGCACTATATACATAGTTTAGTTACAGAGAACAGTGCCGCCAACAACGTCAACAGCAAGTGCGTGGTGTATTATCAAATGCATGGTGCAAAGAGGCATGAAACTGTCGCAAATTCTGAAAAAAAAAATACGTCACAAAATATCATGTCCAAATGGAGACTTCATCTCAGTTAATACTGAACGAGTCGCAATGAAATTACACTCATTGTAATTTTACTCGTGCGAAGGAATCATTCATTAAAAGTTGAATCGATGTAGATAAAGAGTAACGAACGAGCTATAACCATTCGGACGGAATGGAGCTGTTGCACACTTTTGCTATAGTTGACTTAAGGGTAGAAACCGCGACAAATAACAATGGTAGCACAAAAAACTCACGAAATCCACTCCTATAAACTCAAAAACGTGCTTTCAAATAGACGATCGTAATGGTGGCGTTTGGTAGGAATAATGGAAGATTTCTGTATTAACTTTGTCACTCTCTATATATGCTGACAAGGAAGATTCACGTGTAGTAGACAACAGATAAACGCTCCTGGATAGACTACAAGTGAATTTCATTATCAAGTCCAGGTGAAGATTCGAGGTTCAGAACTTTTTGGGGGACACCGAACGCCAAAGTCGACAAAACCAAGCCCAGCCAATTAGGAGCGTTGTTTATTGTTAATTCTCACCGTTGGGTTACTCTTTTCGCCCTCACCCTTGGAACGGATACAAATTCCGAAGTTCGGGTACAGCATCCATCGTTGCCGAACAAACAGTTCGGGTTAGTTAATAAAATGCACAACCAGTGGCTCGGGTGAAGATATTCACCCGAGCCTGATAATGAAACTAGCTTTAGAAATGGTTTTGTTGACTTTGGCGTACGGTGTGCCCCTAAAAGTTTCGATTCTCTGAAATTTCACCAAAACCTGATAATACAATATAGTGCTGTTGCATACTTTTGCTATAAGCAAATTAATAAAAGACTTTGGTGTAAAAACCTTCAAATATCACAACGACAACACTAAAAACTTCTGAAATCCACTCCTAAACTCGATAAACGCTTTTATTTGCGCGAGCGTAATGGTTGCGTAGGGCAGTGATAATGGGAGATTCTCATCTATGGATACTGTAACTCCATCAAGAAGTGACCAATGATTAGATGACTTTCCTTTGACACCGGTGTCATCAGGTGTCACGTACCATCAATCGGACGCGGATCACAACTTTGGTGTCTAATTATTCTGTGAATCTTCCTTGCCAGTACAGAGAGAGTGACAAACTTAGGATAGGAATCTCCTATTAATACTGCCCTACACCACCATAACGCTCGCGCAAATAGAAGCGCTTATTGAGTTTAGGAGTGAATTTGGGAAGTTTTTAGTACTGCCATCGTTACTTTTGGACGTTTTTGCAGCAGAATAGACTATTAACCCTTAACTGCAGATGAGCCCAGATCTGGAACAATTACTTTGAAGCCTTATCTAAAAGTAGGGGACTTGAGTTGTACTGTCGCTGCATGGTGGGTCACATGTGGAACAGATACTAAACAAGTAAGAATTGTCGATTTTGTCCTAGAGCGCGCAGCACAGGATAGAGAACGTGCGGAGTGGTTGAAAATAGCTTACTGAAAATCTGATAGAGATTTTCCGATTTTCATTGTTATGTTTGGGAGTAACGCAGGGGTACCATATACAAAAAAAACAACTATTGAAACTTACTAACTTATTTTTTACTAATTTAATTTTTTTTTTTTTTTAGCCTGAAAACTTTATTTTCAGTTGCATGGATACCTAAATGCGGGTAAGGCCGTATTTGGAACAATTGATATTCAGGCTCTTCACCATTGAAATATAATGGAAATAATTTTTTCACTATTTTTCCCTGTCTCAAGGATCAAAATTGTACTGAAAAAAAAATTATTTTATTGAAAAAAAAAATCATGCAGTAAAGGGTTAAATCGCTTATAGTATAAAAGAGCAACAGCCCCATTCGCTTTTTGGGGTGAACTTGCAACATGGTATAGCCTCTGAAGTTTTAGATCTTATAAGTATAACCAAGTATGGATGCGCGTGAATGAGATTCAATGTGCCGCGATAAGTCCGACAACAGCGGAGCCGATCGCGGGCGGGCGATGCGGCCGGCCCGGAGATGAAAATAAATAAATATCGCTGCAAAGTTGTGAAGCGTGTATTGAAACTAAATATTAAGTTATCTGTCTCTCTCGCAAGTATTCACTACACCGCAGAGAGCGCGGTAGCAAAAACCTCAGCAGCAACAGCAGCAATGATGCCGCGCAACGAATTTGCATTATTCATTCGAGATATATTGGCCATCGTCCGGGTCCGTTCACTTCCTCCTCCATCCCTCTTTTTCCGCCCTCTTCCCTCACAGAGACCCTTTTCCTTGATGGCTCCGTTCCCCGAATATGATACACCCCACACTTCTCCAATCTTCATGACATATGAGGCTCGTTTGATGGAAAAGTGAGGTCATATGACAGTCTGTTCAAAGTATTTTAGTACAACTTTTTGACCCATGCATTTTTTGTCCGATGGTTTTTTTTTTTTTTTTGGTCCGATACTACAATATTGGACCTATTAGATAGATTCTATCTAATATTATTCATGGAAAGTCCAATCCCAATTGAGGAGCTAGTTGGAAAAACGGCCTTAGCCGGCTACAAGGCTACGAGAACAACTTTTCTGAGAGAACATAGGCTCAATAATATCTCCACAAAATTTCATGACCGTACGTCAAAAATTGAGTGAGATATGGGAGTTTATATGAGAAGAGGTTGCCACTTCTGCTGGCGACTATAATGACCATAATGGGGAAAATTGAAGATGGTGAAGAGGACTCGGGCAACAGTGAAAGCGAGAGTGAATACGAGGACGAATAATTTTATATTCTTTATTTTCTAATAAATTCGCCTCTTTTTTTCCAGATTTTTGGTTTTTTTTTTTTACATCTATCATGTAGTACATATGTTCCATACAGAAAGTCGTTCTCTGGAAAAACGGAGTTAATACTCAGCGTTTAGTGAGGACTTGTCTCTGTGTAACAGGTCGTTCTATGGAAAAACGACCTTAGTAGACCTTTCGTATTTATCCAATTTCTTCTTTCCTATACAGCCAAAGCATATTTCAGTTGTACCAACTTCAACCTGAGGGTATGGATCAACTTTTTTGATCCAACCCAAGCCTGATTCTTCATCTATGTTAGATTGGCACTAAAATAAAAACTTTAACAGCCGTTTTCTTAGAACGCGATTTTGATACTTAGGCCGTTTTTCCAGTTACCTCCTCAATTTTGAATAGGAGGTAAAGGTTATTTGGAAAGTTTTATTCGATTACCCTACCGGCTGACCGCCCCCCTTCCCCAACCAAATATGAAAAATGTTGTTGTTCTCTCGCAAGTTACATTTCACGGCGCGGCCGCGGCGTCACAACGTATTTATTACTTCAAGCAAGAGAACACATGGCTGAGGAGTTTTCTCGCGATATATTGAAACCATATTGATATATTGAAACCATAATAAAGTTATTGTTTTTAGAGTTCCAAGTGTTTTGCGATTAGCTTGTTTCGCAGAAATACGTTAGACTAAATTTAAATTGTACGGTAAAATAGATAAAATAGCAGAGACTTTGATCGTATAAGTCAGAGAATGTCTAGGAATCAAATAATTGGATTGGCTTCGTATGGGCAGAATGGACAGAAGTACGTCACTAGCTATATTTGCTCAAGAAATAGTGGGCCAGCAAGGGAAAACAGAGAATTCTGAGAAAACCCAAAACCGACCTCAAAATGTTGCTTACGCAAAAAGAAAGCAATGCTTATGCTATATAACAAAAACGGGACAGTAAAATCGTCATAGCGAAATGGGGCTCGTGCAAACTTTTGCTGTGAGCAAATGAATAGTCCAATGTAATGTAAAAATCAGCGAAAATCACGAAATCATACTTAGAAAGTCTAAAATTCAGTAATAAACTATCATAACTGGTATAACTGCAAGTTCGTAATGGCCGTTCAACGCAGGTATCATGGGAGATTCCTATCTATTATGTAACTTCCTCTATGGAAACACAGAGGTATGTCGCAATTTACATAGGAATCTCCCATGATACCTGCGAAGCTGCGTCTCTCCGCCATTAAGCCCGATTCTGAGAGTGAATTTCGTGATCTTTTAGTGTGCTCATCATCGTCATTTTTACAGGTTTTTATGAAAGAATCAACTGTTCAATCCCATATAGCAAAAGTTTGCAAGAGCCCCATTGATCATGACCTTTTGCGCATCAAGCTACACTTTTTCTACAAATCGAGTTCTCAAAAACACTTTTCAACCCGTTTCTCCTCGCAAAATTAGTTTTCGTCCCCGCCATTGATCGACTTAAGTTGGGTGTGACGGAGGCAGACTTTTGTGATGACGAACGTTATACTCTAAAGCTCTGATTGTTTGATTGTTTGATTAATGAAATGATGTCTCGCTTTTCTCCCTTTTGTTGCGAACGGAACAACTTCCTTATTGCACGACAACGAAACGCCTTCTCTGTGAAAGATAACACCGCATTATACTGTTTTAGGCACCGTGCGAAATTGTATACGGGACAACTAAGGCGCCCGCTATTGGACCGTCTAATTAATCATGACTGAAACACTGCAGCTCCTACTAAAACACACTCTTCGACTCCCTAACAATGACTTTGTATTAATTGATTCCGATGAAATTCATACACCTATTTAGTGAAGTTTCCACCTCGACACAAACGAAATTCAATGATATAAACTCGAAAGAAACGATGCTGACAACGTAGGATACCAAAGCAATTACCTACAGACAGTGGTGGCTCTTAACCCTTGTGAGCCTAAGGGGGGGTACATTTGTACCCCAGGCCAGTTTTTTTGACGCCATTCTGTCAAAACTGCTCAAAACTTTTTGGGACTTCATGACATTTTAAGTTAGGATACTTGGAACACGTCCACCAAATTTCATTAATCTTTATGAATTTTTGTCGATATTATAGAAATTTAAAGTGTTGGGGGTACAAATATACCCCCCCTTCGTCCTGCCAGTTTTAAGTTTGGAACCATCTATTACAGTGAATTTTACGGAAATTTTATGTAGATTAAGAATATTAAGTCAGATCATTGAAAAAAAATTGGAAATTTATAAAAAATGGAAAAATAATATGGTACCTCATTTCATTTTTTCCATTTTTTTTATTTTGACATTTTTTTAAAAAGTAGGTGTGAATTTGGCAACATAGCAAAAATTTACTCAAATTTCACATAAATTACTCTCTTAGGGTACTAAGTACATAATCCATCCATTAAAGTTTCAAAATTATTGATACTGACTGTGCTGTATGAAAATATCCTTGGGGTACAAAAATACCCCCCCCCCCCTTAGTCCTTAGTGTTACCGAAATACCTTAGACTCACAAGGGTTAATTGTAAAATGGCAACAACGAACTCTCTCCATTTAAACCTACGTAATATAATCAATGTTTAAGGGATTCACTGTACATCTGAGCAATCGATACTTTTGCATGCGTTCAAATAGCAAAAAACATGGTTGTTAATTAAATAGCAAAAACCGCCTCTGCTTGCAAAGCTGCCATTTTGTGCATAATCAATGACATTTTTAATCCACCGATTGACTATATTATCACACAGTTCAATTCAGTTTAAGGCTGTGATGCAAGAAAATACTTGCGTTTTTATTATTTCCTCAATCGGTGGAATCATCGTTGAATTTTTAAAATATCTATAAAGTTAAAGTCTTTGACACAGTGGCGTCGCGTGCAGTTTGGCAACACAGCATGCTATCCATTTAAACTCATATAAAAGGTCGAATTCAGGGGGTGCACAGTGCACAAGGAAAATTCGATATATTTAATGAGTTTAAATGGATGAGTAGCATTGTTGCCAGATGGCACGCGACGCCACTGCTTCGACAACTCCGCCATTTGAAAAAATATTACAGATCAGATTATTTTCGAGCTTTTCAGTCATACTCTGAACCAAGCTGTGTAACATTTTTGTCAACCGCCGATGGATCCATTGGTTAATTGAAAAAATGACAAGCAGCCGGGAGGTACGTTACAGCTCACATTTTCCATCGTTCAATTTTCAAGCAATTTGAAACAATTTTAACTATCAAATACCACTGATTTGAAAGTTTCCTTTGCTTTCGGGGCTTTAATCTGAAGTTTCGTAAATTAATTTTAATTAAAATTTGAGCTGTGACGCTTTTCGGCCGCAATGACCAAGCACTGTCACCGCTCGCCATTTTATTCCCTTCAGAGTTTCACAACTGTATAAATTCTGAGAGAAATATTCATGTTAGTTAGACAGGAATTCCGTTTTGGAAAGTACCTATTACACAGAATTATTGTTAAAGTAACCGGAATTATTGTTGAAATGACCGGACTTCCGGAGACTGTATTCAGCTAGATTACCAGTTGCAGTTAGCCAGTTACGTCGGAATCAGGCTCTTGCAAACTTTTGCCACGTGGTATTGAAGAGTCGATTCTTGCATAAAAACATGCACGGAAAAAAAACTACGGTGAAATTAACCATACGATAGATGATTTTGGCACCTGCTAGATGTTATGGCAATGTTAACCAAAAGTATACTATGTTTTGACTAGGTACTAGGTGATGTCACCTGATTGCATGTCGAATTTACTCAAAGTATCGGTAAATGTACCATACTTCTGGTCAAGTTTACCATAACATCTAGCAGGTGCCAAAATCAGCTATCGTATGGTTAATTTCATTAATCTTTTTTTTTCGTGTGTAAAAAATGACGATGAGTACATTAAAAAATCACGAAATTCACTCTCAGAATCGGGCTTAATGGCGGAGAGACGCGGGTATCATGCGGGAGATTCCTATCTGTATTGAGACATATCTCTGTGTTTCCGTAGAGAAAGTGACATAATAGACAGGAATCTCCCATAATATGTACCTGTGTCGAGCCGCCACTACAAACTTGCCGTTATAGCAGTTATGTGAGTTTATTACTAAATTTTATATTTTCTCTGCGTGGTTTTCGTGATTTTTGCTGGTTTTACATCACATTGGACTATTCAACAGCTCACAGCAAAAGTTTGCAAGAGCCTCATTCGCCGGAAAGGGAATAAACTATCAGAATTTTTGTTACGGCAACAGACAATTTCTCTCAACGTAAACAACGAGTAAAATGTACAAAAAGTAACGTTGCCAGATTTCAACGACACGCCACTGCGTAGATCTGGCAGCACTGGTTTCAAGGGGCTATATTCTCTTATGGGATCCACCTTATCGTGGCTCGCTCCTCCTATCAGTTCTCAATTGAATTCAACGTTTTCTTACATCTGCCCCGAGGGACTCTCATAAGTGGAAAGAAAGATCTGACGCGAGAGACTGGAGCTCTTTGGCAGACATTTCTTTCTATCACTCCCAAGGAATTCATTTTCCCTTAAATACCACGCGTGTGTCTCTCCTCTCCCTCCCCTCTTCTTACTCCTTCTCCCCCTTCTCCGTTCAAAATTCAGGAGGAAAAAGGAGAAGAAATTGAAAGAGAGCGAACGCTTTAAAGCTTCATCGCAGTGAAGTGAGAAGAGATACATAAACGTAAATAACCAGAAATATCTATCTATAAGTTTATTTACTGCAGTCACCACATGAAGTGTAGTGGAGTGTCACGCCCTGCGTCAGCGCGCAGTGTGTGGAATTGACTGACTTAGTGGCCGAACGTTGGAAAAGTTAAAATTGCCTGAAATTTATCTTTCCATTCCTTTAAAATCTAATCTCAGACGCTTGCAGAGGCGGATCTGGCCATTTTGCAGCAATATTTTCCTTCAATTTATGCGTTATGTCTTGCAGAAGGAAGTATCCTGGTAGCTATTTGAATTCTATCATTGCTCGGCCAATTTTAAAGAATTTGGCTGTTTAGAGTGTTTACAGGTATTTTTTTGTTAAATGTTCGTTTTCAAAAGTATGAATAATTTAAAATCTAAGAATCTTTGAAAAATGATATACGTTGAAAACTTACAAGGTGCAATTTTGATTAGAGAACATGCTTTTGCATGTCACAGTATACGAGTGATAGGGGCTGAAGCCGCAGGCAAGTTTGGTTTTGATTTAAAAAGAGATGAAAATTGAAAATTCGCCAAAGATAATCGGTTTGAGTTACGCCTCTTTTTCTGAAACGAGCAACAAAGTGTCCAGTGGTGGCTCGAGCCAGGCAATAATATATGTTTCCTCCATTTATATATTATTTGGGAAACAATATATTGCTGGTAAAGCAGTGCTTCACTATCAAATCGATTGTTTTACGTAGAATTAAATGGCGGCAGAACATTGTCACCAAACTTTACGAGCTACCACTGGAAACACAAAGAGCTCGTTTCAGAAAAAAGCCGTAGCTCAAACCGATTATTTTTGGCGAATTTTCAATTTTCATTCCTTTTTAAATCAAAACAAAATTAAGGTTTAAGGCTTTTCCTTAAAAGAAAGTGCTCTCATCAAAATTGCTACTGATAAATTTTCTTCCACTTGTCATTTTTCAAAGAGTTTTAGATTTTTTAAGGCATATGCTTTAGAAAACCAACATTTGACCCAAAAATACCTGTAAATAGCCAACTTCTTTAAAGTAGGCCTAGAACCGAAGGAATTAAAATGTATATCGGGTATCGGGATACTATCATCTGCAGGACAAAGTGCAAAACCGTGCAAACTGCGGCGTTCGAAGTGAGTGCCTCGTCGTCATTCCGCATCTCTGCAAAGAGCGAGAAAAGCTTACTGGTTATTTTTCGTGTACAAAGTTAATTAGTGAAGTCTACAGACTATACGCTAAACGGGTGTGTTGCAAACTGTTTTAACAGTGTTATGGAGCGCGGGAGTTTTCCATATGAAATCGCAAGAAAATTACATTTCAAGCATCAAAAAGTCTCTAAATCTACTCACAAACTCAGTAAGTAAATGCATTAAATAACAATCAAGTATGTTAGTTGAACGAACATGTCACAATGGGGGAACCCCATTTAGTTGCACTTTTCTTTATGATTAAATTCTTTTCTCACTATGAGAAACTACAATTATAGATGAGACTGGATCATTGTGACTCTCTTGCATATAAGGGCCATCTTGGAATCTTGTTAAACACATGTTAGTAAGCTTGTGAGTAGATTTTAGAACTCATAACTACTCTAAACTTTATTTTCAAGCGATTTTCAAATCGACCCTCATCGTAACAATAGCAAAACTTTGTAACAAACTCATTATATAGGCTATTTCCATTAAAAACACTTTAAAAGAAAAAGAACTCACTTTGTTCTTGCGAAAAGTTGGATCTAACCTTGAGATCTTTAACTAACGCCAGAACCAAATATACATAGGAGACGCAGTTTGCCTAAACCTATCCTCTCAGGTGTCTATAGAATTCAACAGGGGTAAAGTTTCTATTAGACAGGGTGACTATAAAAAACGACCCATCTCAGAAGTAAGAGATGGTTGCCGTTCAAAAAGTTGAAGGAACTTCTTCCATTTACAGTACGATTTCAATTTTCAATACAAGTCTCAAGTTTTAAGTCCTTCATAACTACCTCATTTGCATGTATTCTTACTTTCGAATCGACTTCATCGCAAGGTTTGCCAAGAAATTATCCCTCGAATGATAAAGATGCCCCTTCATTTTCGAGTAGCAACTATCCCAACTTTTGAGTGTGGACTTTTTAAATAGTCACCCTATATATAGGTAGTTCTTGAAGTTTCTAAACGAAGGTCACTTTGACTTGCTAATTTTGTTACCACTAAATCGGTCAATTCTACCTTCTGTGAGTCGTCGTCTCGTCATCCATGTCAACAATGACGAGAACTGAGGACTGAGGCACGCTTTTTCGCATTGCATTTTCCTATTTCCTATCTCCTCAAATGCTTCATATTCATGTTTTATTCATTTTCCGTGGCGAGGCGTCCCGTGCGTTTTACGTTCATTTCGTTGAAAGCCGAAAGTTTATATTCTCTCTCTCGCATGGGCCTTCCTTCCTCTTGTCTTTACCCGCGCATTCGTCTCACCATCGCGATCGGTGTTGTCTCTCTAATACTGTCTCTGAGCCTCGGCGCGCGACTAAGCAATCAATCAGTCAAACTTATTCGATGCACGCCGTTGCCAAGAGAGGTGCTGAAAAAGGGAGACCCACTTCAAAATCTACCTACTCTACGTACGTGTAATCATATTTGAGGGGGTCGACTTTCCTCCGAAGAGTAAACAAAGAATCGGAATTGAATGGATAGCCTGCGAGAGGTCGACTCTGATAAGAGCGAAAATGAAAGACTGCCTTTGATCGGCTGATTGAGCCTCTGTGTCCAAACTTTGTCAGTCTCATAGAAATCAATGTGGGTATATTTATTTGGGCCAATTTTGTTAAAACCTGCGATGGGAGAAATTTAAGGAGCAAAGTTCTATGAATGGACAAAACAGATATTTCTGAATAAATAAATATGTTGATTGTTGAACGCGGCTTTTAAGTAGATTCCAGGAATCTACTTATTGCGGAGGGTGCGATGTTGGATTTTTCGGGAAATTTTATCAAATGAGCACGTTTCATGGTCCCCTGAGTGAGAAAATACCACTCGTTGAAAATTGTATATATATATATATATATATATTTATATGTATGTTTCAGCCAGTTTTACCGTTTTTATGTACCACGATCCTGTTCGTAATTTTTGGTTTTTATTTTTGAAATTTGTCTCAACTATTCGTTGGGGTTTTAAATTTTTGGATGAGTTCGAAGATGGTGTAAATCCGACAGTTAGTTTTCGCGTTATGGGCCGTGTTTGAGTCGTAAAATGTGTTTTTGAGGTTTATTTTTAGGAGTGTTTGTATTGAGCGTTTTTTTCGGGAAAATTTATGTTGGCCGTTTTGTTACGCAACTTTTTTACTCGAGTCATTTTTTCGTGTTTTGCGTTGTAAGCGAGTTATAGTGATGTGTTTTTCGGGTTTTTTTGGCAGTGTTTTTATATGAAGAAATTGTTTTTTTGGTTCAAAAATTTCAGTACATATCGTGGAGGATGGGTTTTTGTTCATATGCTCCATTCCTTGAATCTTCCTTGTGTTTTACGTGTTTTACGAGCTATTTAGTTTCTTATGGGATTTTTTCATGTGAAAGACAAGGATGGTGTATTGGTATAATTGCTCGTTCTTTGTCTTACACGTGCACTGTTGCTTAGGTACGTTATTTATTTATTTTCTTGTTTGATCAGCTGCTCTTATTCAGATTTATTTCTCATTAGCGTTACAAAGATTACACATTTTTCTAGCTTGGTTTTATAATCTTTTTCTTATGGGCATTTTCATTTAAATGTTGAACAGCTGATAAAAAAAAAAAATTGAATAATTCAAAGAAAATCATAACATTACCTATTTATTATAATTTGTGAAAAACTTATGTAACCTAGCTTTCATTTATCACTTGCGCATTGAAAAGATTACACATTTCTCTATGTAATATAATCTTTTTCACAATAATATTTGGATTTTGAGCAGCTGATAAAATAAAAATAAAAATTTAACGAAAATTATAACCTATATTTAAATTTGTGAAAAAATGATTTAACCAAGCATGGAATCTACTTCGTCTTACCGGCCTGCCGGGAGGCATTTTTTGTTTAAAATTGATACAGTAATTGCCCAGTGAAAATTGCTAGTTTCATTGAAACCGGAAACAAAAGACGATCTCTGCTTAGCTAAAAGGTTGGGTCCAGATTATTCTCGGTCTTATGGAAAAGAACAAGAGGAGTCATTTTTGGGTTATTTTTCTCAAAACTGGTACATTCATATGTTGCCGTGCCAAAATCCCAAAAATAACTGGTCAAGTTTGTATGAGTAAATTGAGCTACAGGGTTATTCAAAAGTAAGCCCCCTCCCCCTTAACTTTTTTCTAATTGATATAAAAATATGCGGTTTGGACCATTATTATTCATAACAAATGAGCTATCTGACGGTTTATTTTCGATGACCTTTCTCCCAGGGGGTGGGGCCGGTGTTCAATTTAATTTCTCTTAAGGCACCTCTTATTATGAGATACATCGATTGAAAGAGCATAAAATTCTAAGACTCTTGGAGCAAACCACACCTCAATATCGATTTTCGTCTTTGATATATCCCTTGTGAGCCTAAGGTATTTCGGTAACACAAAGGACTAAGGGGGGTATTTTTGTACCCCAAGGATATTTTCATGCAGCACAGTCAGTATCAATAATTTTGAAACTTTAATGGATGGATTATGTACTTAGTACCCTAAGAGAGTAATTTATGTGAAATTTGAGTAAATTTGTGCTATGTTGCCAAATTTACACCTAGTTTTAAAAAAAATGTCAAAATAAAATAAAAAATGGAAAAAATGAAATGAGGTACCATATTATTTTTCCATTTTTGATAAATTTCCAATTTTTTTCAATGATCTGACTTAATATTCTTAATCTACATAAAATTTCCGTAAAATTCACTGTAATAGATGGTTCCAAACTTAAAACTGGCAGGACGAAGGGGGGTATATTTGTACCCAACACTTTAAATTTCTATAATATCGACAAAAATTCATAAAATTAATGAAATTTGGTAGACGTGTTCTAAGTATCCTAACTTAAAATGTCATGAAGTCCCAAAAAATTTTGAGCAGTTTTGACAAAATGGCGTCAAAAAAACTGGCCTGGGGTACAAATGTACCCCCCCCCCCCTTAGGCTCACAAGGGATATTGAAGGTCTAAGTTCGATTCGGACTCATTTTCAAAAAAACCATTCCTCTACTTGTGAAAGTCGGAATTCCAGTTACTAAGAATCTAAATACTCCAAAAAACAATCTCTTTTCAGAAAAAAAAATACAATACCTAAAAAAATATTTTTGTCAAAACTTAATTGGTTTTAGAGCCCCCAAACATGTTTAATGTTTTTGCCCTCATCCGGGGGGAGCTATCTGAAAAATTCCGTGGGACAAACCCTATCGAGTGAAACATCGATCAAAAGGGCATAACAAATTGAGCATTTTGGCACAAAAGTCAGGTCGATATCGTTTTTCACACTCGAGTTATCAAATTTTGTAAATCTACCATCGACATTCGATATCTCGAATGTGAAAAACTATATCGACCTCCAGTTCACGCCAAACATTTCAGTTTGTTATGCCCTTTTGATCGATGTTTCTCACTCGATAGGGTTTGTCGTTCGGAATCTTTCAGATAACCCCCCCCCCTCCCCTTGGAGAAGGCAAACAGGTTAGACATGTCCGGAGGCTCTAAAATCAAGTTGTGACAAAAAAAAATTAACTTTTTTTTTTTTTTTTTTTTTTTTTTTTTTTTTTTTTTTTTTTTTTTTTTTTTTTAATAGAACTTGCTTTTTGAAGTATTTTAGATACTTAGTAATGGGAATTCCGACTTTTTAATGTGGAGAAATGATTTTTTGAAAATGGGTCCAAATCGACCGTGGACCTTCAATATATCGAAGACGAAAATTGATATTGATGTATGGTTTGCTCCAAGAATCTTGGAAATATTATGCAATTTCAAACGATGTATCACAAAATAGGGGGTGGCATAAAAGAAAATGGAGTTGATTCCCGGCCCCCTACCCCCCGGGTTGAGGGGTCATCGAAAATAGTCCTTCAGATAGCGCCTTAGATAAGAATAATAATGGTCCAAACTGCATCCATTTATATCAATTAAAAATAGTTGTAGGGGGGGGGGGGGGGGTGAGCGTTACTTTTGAATAAGCTTGTACTTTACGTATCAAGTTTAGTAATTAGATTCAAAATATGTATATTTATTGTTGGTTAAAAAATAGCAGTCTCTAAAACTCTGGAGCGGTCACGCATCTGGGATACTGTAAAGTGACTCTTGTTCACTCTTTGCTTTTCTATCTGTCAAGGTAGAATAAATACAGGTAAATTCATAAGAAATTTACTAACAATAAGTATCTGATTTTTGCCACTTTTCGACGATCTCAGATCGTAGTCCACTGTTTTCATTCCTAATGGAAAAGCAACATTGCAAATTTTCGTAATTTTTTTCCAGAATTTTTCATGCAACCTACAGAATCCCATAAATAAATTGTAATGAAGATATTCTATGGTTGATTCACACAATTGAAGAAAAAAACTGCGATGCGAGGTACTAAGAAGTTAAGCCGCATTACTGTAATCTTTGTTGAAACACCGACGAAATGACGTGTCTACCTAAGTTTTCACCTCGAGGAAGGAATTTTATACTTTTTGTATCGGTCTCATCCTTTTTTCGTAGAATTTACGTAAGTATGGGGATCTTGCCAACTTTTGCCGCAAGCAATTGATTGCCTCCTGTGGTGTGCAAAACATCGAAAATGTAGTCAAGCGAATAAAAAACAGTGCGCCCATCGGTTTGTAAAAAAAACACACCAAATGCGATCATCCTCATCGTCATGTAATCCTCTTATGTATCCACCAAGAATAAGACAATGAAAGAAAATGCCGAAAATTTTATCGGGCGAGCGAAAACACGTACAAAGGAAACATTTGAGTTGTTACCAGTCGTCAAAGTCTTCTTAAAGCGCGGTCGTAATATCATTCGGAGATTGCTCATTTTTCATACCCATTACCTTGCTCGATCCTCCTCAGTTGTAAAAAGCTTTTTCCTCAGAAGCAATTAAACGCACCATCAACAGTTTTAACCGGCGCTCACTGGATCAGAAAATAGATTTTTTTGAACCAGAAAAATTGTTGCTTTTTATTTAAAAACTTTTTCTTGTGATTTATTTTGTGCAGAAAACATGTTTATGTGACTCATTTTAAGCTCTGGCAAGGATGATTTCACACATTTTTAAGTTTTCTAGCTGTTTACTGTGCACATTCTTGATTTTTATTCGTTGACTTATTTCCGGAAAGTTCCAAGTTTTGCTCCAATGTGCGCTGTGACCCAAAGAAAAGAGATGGGAAAAGGAGGAGGAATTTCTCTGTGTGGCAGTAAAAACTTAAACCATTAGAAAAGCTCCCTTCCTATTAAAGTGGTAGTTTTGAGACTGAAACGTTCGGTATTATAACCAGCCAGTGTCAGAATCGTGAGCAGAGAGAGAGAGAGAGAGAGAGAGAGAGAGAGAGAGAGAGAGAGAGAGAGAAAAGAGAGAGAGAGAGAGAGAGAGAGAGAGAGAGAGAGAGAGAGAGAGAGAGAGAGAGGAGAGAGAGAGAGAGAGAGAGAGAGAGAGAGAGAGAGAGAGAGAGAGAGAGAGAGAGAGAGAGAGAGAGAGGAGAGAGAGAGAGAGAGAGAGAGAGAGAAGAGAGAGAGAGAGAGCAGCGCAAAAGGAAAGACAGTGTACTCATTATTAACGTTTCGCGTCTCGGAGGTTTAACTTTTTCGAAACTTTTGCGTTCTCACATCAAAATTTAAAGAAAGTGCGACAGCGCGATGCATTGCAAAGGTAAACGATCTTAGAATTTTGTTATTTTTAACCCAGAGCTGCCGTTGTTTGCAATACGTAGGGTGTTCCAAAAGTACCGGGACTGATGCTGTATTTTTAAAACAAAACAAGATTGCTATACCTTGTCTTGGATGTTTTTGAAAGGCCAGTTCATTTTCTTTTGATTGAGCTCCAGATAGGCTTACATGGTCCAAAATCGACGAAGTTTGACAGTTTGAAAATGACAAAAAAATGTGAGCCCCCCCCCCCCCCCCCCCCCATGGTTTTTTAACGAATAGTTTCTTGTAGAAAAAAAACAGGTCATCATCAGTGTTATTAGCGAATAAGCCTTATCAATCTCATATCAAGTTATATGACGATAGTAATGTTAATAAAGTAGTATTTTTGGTGTTGCCAAGACGAGTCTTTAAATAGAGTCCGTATCGAGGCGTGAAATTTGGCAACGATATACTTCCTTCATTTAAACTTAATGAATAAATCAAATGCTCTATAGACGTTTCGACCTTTCTAATCAGTTTAAAGGGGAAAGAAGAAACGTTGCCAAATTGCACAATTCGCCACTGAATAGAGTTCATCGGGCAATTTTAAGTAAGTGTTCCATTTTTCGCCAAAAGAAAATATTCGGTTAAAATCAATTGGGGGTCATGATTTTTCCCCCATTTTCATAAATAACTGACTACACTTCGTCAATTGGTGATTGCAAATGTGCTCAGTTAAAAGAAAATGAATTGTATTTTTAAACTTAATAAAGATTCGGTTTTGCTAGATTGATCACCTTCACCATATTTTTGGTTAATTTTTGGCTCAACCCAATAGTGTATCCCTTCACTGCACAGTGTTCCTAATTAGGAACAATTACTTTTTTACCCACTAGCAGCCAGTATAATCAAAATTTTACGTTACTGCGCGTTGTTTCACTCATGACACATAATGTAAGAGCATTGAAAAATAGTGCACTGTCCCGCAAACAGAGAGCGCTACGTGTAAAATTTCAGATCATGAAAAATCAGGTCAACGGCGAAATTGTCACCTGCACCAAATACGTCTTTTCATTACAATGACTGTCACTTCGGTAATTTGTTAAAATTCCTGCCAACAATTTATTTTTTGTTTGCCAAAGAAAAAACACTTTTTATTGAAAAAAAAAAGTATATAAAATCCCGCCTTTTTTTATGCTTTACAGCATGTTAAAAAAATGGCGGAAAATTACATATTTCAGCATACAGATTAGAAAATAACATACACTGAAAAAACGATACGGCATTGGACACCGTAGATTACGGACTATATGTATAGGTTTACCGAGGGATTACGCGGTTGTGACGACGGTAATTTTCGGCGCTGCAGCCCGTAATTATGGACTCCATCACATAAAGTAGCGGGCTACAAGACCAGGGATGCCTCAGTAAACCTTTATAGACCGTAGTGTTTTTTCAGTGTAATGATTATTTTTCATAATTTTTCTCACTACTAAGGTGACTAGATGAATTGAAAAATCCATGTTTTCTTTAAAATAAAAAAATCGTGCAAGGAAGGGATGTATGATAAGAAAGAAAAATAATTCAAAACTAAAATGAAGATTTTCATTTATCTCCCATTGAATCAAGTATCACTATGCTTTCATCCGTATTTTTTGCCATTAAAATGGCGCGTATCAAGCCTATAGTGCGGTATCGGCTTCGTGTAGCGACCGTTTTGTGAACATTATCTCTTCATGGTTTGTTCAACTTTACTTGCAAACTTACACAGAAGTTCAAGTGCTTTTTCTTGGACCGTTAGAGAAACACTGAGGAGTGCTCATGAGAAAGAATCAGAAGATAAGAAAAATGTACAAAAAAGTTAGAATGAGAGAAGTGGAGGTGGGAAAAGCTCCCATCAAACGAAGATCTTCAGATACATTTTTGCCACGAACAGTTAAACTCAGATTTGGATGTTCTGTAAGAACTTTTTTCCATAGTTGTCAAGCGGTTCCTAAAACTGTTACGTTTTGCAGAGCTGTAGTTTAGTGTATATTTAATGAAATTTTCTAATGCTTTGATGATTTCACTGAGACCAAAAAATTACGTATAAAGTCTAGTTCAGTGTATGACTGTAATGCACGAAAATACTCGCATCTGCACGGGAAAAAAAGACTGGTAGAATTTACCATATGCATAGCTAATTTTGGCGTCTGCTATGAAGTATGGTAAATTTCACCATAACCTGGTGAAATTTACCAATTACCATACTTGATAGCAGACTCCAAAATCAGATTTGCTGATGGAAAATTTTTACCAGTCTTTTTTTTATCTTGTGTATAGGTAATCTTTCCTCAATTTGTGGAATCATCATTAAATTATCAAAATATCCGCAACTTTTTTAAATTCAGAATAACGGCGACTCAACTGGTTGAGAAAATACAATAAATCAGAGTGCTTTCGTGCAAACCAGTGACACACTAATTTAAACTGAGAAATCATTTTGACAACCGGTGAGATCATCGGTGAATTGAAAAATGCCAACCACTAAATATGGACAAAGAGGCACCTCTGCATTTGCTCTATTAAATTCGAAAAAAAACATGGTGCGAATTCAGTTCTCCCGTATTGCGAGTCTTATTGTTAGATGGTATTCTATATTGGGCGATTCAACCGGTTGAAGCAAAGCTTCCATTCATCAGTTGAAAGGTATGACAATGCTTTACAGAAATACTCAAATCAGTAATCTTTGCTTTAACCAGTTGAACACGGAAAAAAAACTACGGTGAAATTAACCATACGATAGCTGATTTTGGCACCTGCTAGATGTTATGGTAAACTTGGCCAGAAGTATGGTACATTTACCGATACTTTGAGTAAATTCGACATGCAATCAGGTAACATCACCTAGTACCTAGTCAAAACATAGTATACTTTTGGTTAACATTGCCATAACATCTAGCAGGTGCCAAAATCAGCTATCGTATGGTTAATTTCACCGTAGTTTTTTTTCCGTGAACGACCGATGGATTTTAGAAGTAGCATGCAAATGTATAAAGATCCGCAAAACGACAACACAGGGTGAATTATTCAATGTGATGTGACAGTCTAAGTGTTACTTGGTTTCGTTCTCTTAGTACTGCGGGTTTCTTCTCAAATCGATGAGGTTATATGGCTCGGCAGAGTCGTTGAAACGCGTGAGAAAAACAAAAGAAAAAACACTTTTCCCTCTCATTGAATAGAAATCGGGCGGAAAAGTTGCCCATTCTCATGAATGTATACCATGAGTCTAGAATCTCTGTAGCCTTGGATATTTCTCTCTGTTCATTAAACAGAACAAAAAAGTCGTCTATGAGGGACTTGCTGAAGGCTAAAGCCAAAGTAGCCAACAAACTTTAAAATACTCGTATATACATATATTTTATTGTTTTTATTTATTTATTTTGTTGTTGTTTTCACTGAAAATTCCTCCTCTTTTGGACCGAACAGAGACCACCTTTATTCCTCTTCATGACAATCGAAAAAATAGAAAAAAGGTATTTTTCAAAATTTTTAAAATGTAAAACAGTTTTTTGTTAATCCGATGAAATTCAGTTTTGTGTAGCCTACTTTGATGGTTTCTATAAAATTAACTAGCGGTTCAAATTGGCGAGGATCATTTGCAGCGTGTGCAATCTGGCAACACTGTATTCAGTCCTCTTGAAGTCATGAAAAACTGGACATTTTGGGGATGAACAGTGCATTCCCTCGGATAGAAAATTTATATTTGCTTAAATGGGCGAAATGTAATGTTGCCGGAT
>VMOF01000001.1:3946360-3983302 GCA_011764245.1 Trialeurodes vaporariorum
AGAATTTTTTCCGATACTTTTAAACGTAAAATTCATGAACTCATTAAGATGAACATTAATGAGATGATACACCCCAAAAGGTCAATGCCGGGTTATTTGTTTCCGCGCGGTTCGGTGTTTTCGTCAATCCACTACGCTCTACATTGCGAAGGTCAAGCTGCGTGTTATCTGTTATCTGTTTTCGCGAGGCGCGAGGTTTTCCATACATCGCACAGAGGTCTCACAGTGGTTCACTTTGCGTGTGCACTGAGGTCTCACGCTAAATTTTGTGAGCGCTAATCCTGATGAGGTCTGAACCTTACTTTATATCTACTAGTTCTGTATATTAAAGGATTATTTTTTTCATGAATTCGCAAGTGTTCCATTTATGCATATTACATATCTACATCGTGACAATCGCAACAAGTGCTGACAGCACCTAAAACGGAAAAAAAGAAGAAAAAAAAACTGTTTATTATTTAGAATCACGGCTTTTCCGAATATGACACTTTTTGACTTCAAAAGAACGCAACCTCATTTTTGATCCCTGAACAAGCCGTTTAAAAGGTGGAGGGATTTAGAAATATCTACTGTCTATACTTTATGTGGGTAAAAAAGATCGAGCCTTATCAAATAATTTTCTCTTTTCAGCTTTCAATGGGTTTGTTGCAAACTTTTGCTACAGCGCTATAGAGTTTTGATTTTTACGTAAAATTGCCTGAAAATTACATTGGCGGCATCAAATAGTCATAAAATCCATTAATAAACCCACAAACGCATTATAAAGAAAGTCAAATGGCAGTCGTAAAGCCGAACAATCTCTGCACGCGCATACGACGAACATCAAAGATAGGCGATCCATTTTCCCCTTTTTCGTTGAAAGGGGGGGAAAAAGAAAATATCTCTACAGTCAAACTGTGATTTTAAAATTTGCATGGTCAAGATGTTGTGTTCTGTGAAGGGTGGCGGGGGGGGGGGGGGGGGGGGGAGCAAAATATCAAGAATATAGGGTGTTTCAAAACTTAAGTGCCAAACTTATGGAGTGTATTTTTGGGGTCAACACATATATAAGGCTTTATTTTCCTACACGAATATGTGCTGGAAATGTTTCTCTTCTGAGCTAGAGCCCTCCAAAGTTTTGAAAACAAAAATCAAAAAACAACACAAAAAACAACGCCTTTGACTCATCTCCTTATAGATACATCTGATCTTTTATTTTTTTCATCATTTCTCACCAAATCAGCTCAATTGGACAGCACTTGTCACAAAAGAACTGAGTGATATTTTTGATAAAATTGAGTTATTGATTGATAGACCTAGCAATACTGAATCTCGAAGCAACAAGTGCTTCTTCTAATAACAACTATTTCTTCATTGAAGCTCATTGAAGTCATTGTCCATATGATGAAATAAAATGAGAACTTGGTTCCTTTTTCTTAAACCTTAATCCGAGTCACGTAAGGAACCAACTCCGACTTGGTTCCTTTTATAGAATTGGGAACGGACTTAAGTCCGGATTAACGGATTTTAAAATATCAACAGTGTAAACCAACTCTGCCGTTTGGTTTCTCTTAGAGATTCGTTTTTTCGTGATTATGCCAAACAAAAAAAAGAAAGGAACCAAGTCACTTTAAACGCTAAAAATTAAGTAGGTACCTTTCCTGCATAGGAAATTCCACTTTTCCGGTGTTGAAATGCAAAAACATAACACGGTAGTTGAATGAAGTCAAAACGTAAGTAAATCCGCGTTTTTTGTTTAAATGCTAGCTCTTCAACTTTGGACTCAATTTTCTCGAGATCAGCTCCATGTCACATGGTTCCTCTTTGATGAATTATAATTGCTAGCAAAAGCATTAAAGCTGTTCAGACTTTAGTGGCACGCTTTTCCAACACCTGCGTGTTGGAATTTTCCCTGCTTGTTTTTTTTTTTTTTTCAATACCTTTATACGCTTGTAGGGTATCCTATGCGAGGAAAAATTTGCCACGAATGACAAATGGCGCTTAATTGTTTCATCAAAACTTTGAAAAAATGTATTAAATATAATCATACAAACAGTTATCTATTCAGTTATAAATTGCAGGCATTTTACAAGGCCACGAGTAAAAGATGGACGCTCCTCTAAACTCAGAAATCTACAATCAGAAAGGAAATTTCGACTCATTTAGAAGTAGAAGCATTATTTTCTGATCCACTATTTTGAGAAGATTAAAGCTATCCCTTTTCGCAAAGCAACGCAAAAATAGAGAAAGACTTTTGTCCGCCATTATTAATTGACGGTAAAATTACCATAGGAATAAGTCTATCGGCTATTATGAGAGTCCATTCGGATTGTATCATTCAGTAATCAAACTATTTTACGATCAAAAAATGAACATTTGACCAAACATTTCAAGAATCTAAATACAAAACATTTTTATTTTATTTTCTGCTTTTAATTTAATTTCAATTTATTTATTTATTTATTTATCCATCTATCTATCCGCTTTTTGTTTGTTTTTTTGTTTTTTTGTTTTTTTTTTATTAATAAGTATAGCAACAGTTCTCTTTTCCTCCGCTCCCCCGTATCATCACTTTTACCTATATCCCACTTTTGATTTATTTACTGTATCGTGTATTCTTTAGTAAGCTTCCAAATTCTGTCGAAACTTTATGAGGGGAAAATAAAAGGTTTGGAGTCAAGCGAGAAGAAGAAGAAAGAAAGTTGAAGAAAAAGTTTAGTAAATTTCAGCCGCGGTGGATCGAAAGGACTCGGGCGGTGATCATGTAAGTGACGCTTTTTATTCCAATCGAACTAAGCCCAAAGTTATAAAGTCATCGACGAAGGTTAATTACTTTTGACGTTCTTCCGCGGCGTTGCCAGACTGAACAATATAAGGAAAATCCTACGATTTTCCCATTTTAATCCAGAAAGGTATAGAGCAGCCTTTTTGGGGTTTTTATAATGTCATTATTCAATGGAGCTGTTGCAAATTATTGCTAAAGGCTTATTAATAGTAGATAATGGGGTAAAATCCTTAAGAAATGAAGATAAGCGCACTAAAAAATCACGAAATCGACTCCCGAACTCATAAAATGCTTTCAAACGCGAGACCGTAATGACAATGATTCCCGTGACTAAATCTAATGGCAATTATATGCTTCTTCTTCTTGAGTGGTGTCGGGAGAACACACTTCTTGAAGATGGAGCTTATTTGAGAAAGGGAACCCAATGTAAAAGGCAGTAAGAACCGCCATTACGGTCTCGCGTTTGAAAGCATTTTCTGAGTTTGAGAATGGATTTCATGATTTTTTAGAGCACTTAACGTCATTTTTACAGGATTTTACATCATGATCAACCATTCATAAGCCTGTAGCAATAATTTGCAACAGCTCGATTCACCGATGATTCTTTCACAGATACTAAAATGCGAAGAAACAGCAACGATGAATAAAGCTGTTTTGTGAATTACATGTAAATTACCGATGAGCTTTTGACGTAAATTGCTGAAATGGTTCATCAGAAAAATCACGCAAAAAATAAAACAATGGTAGAGTGCGTAGAATAATAGCCAAGTCCACATCTTACACTATGTGAAAAGCTTTTGAGAAAGGGGCTTCGAATGGCACCGTGACACAGGTTTAGTCTTATCTAATTTGTCTTTCCCTCTGTAAATCCTTTGCTAACTTGGAGAGAGTCGCTAAAGTAGATAAGACTATTACTTACTGCATGTGACCATTCTCGGAAGGCCATACCTTGTGAATCTGCGTTGCAGCGCCACTATCACCCGCTTTTTAAACTTGTGAGCCCAAGAAAGATGGAGAGGGGGGGGGGGCTTCATTTCAGTTTTACTTAGCATACAATTCCTGGTTTTTTTTTTAGTTCAAATTTCAGGACTTCCCAAAATTCAATGATGTGCACGGAAAAAAACACTACGGTCTAAAAAGGTTTACCGAGGCATTCCCCGTCTCTAAGTCCGCTACTTTCTGTGATGGAGTCCGTAATTAAGGGTTGCACCGCCGAGAATTATGGGCGTCACAACCGGAGTGCTTCGGTAAATCTATACAGTTATTTTCGGTGTCCGGCAGAGACCGTATCGTTTTATCTAAGTTCTGCTACGGCCAACCAATAAATGTCAATTTTCATATTTCTGGACATGAATCGTTGCTGTTATTAGATATTTAGGGTTTGGGCTTGGAGTCCTTTTTTGGAAACCTCCTACCGGTTATAAAACGTCCTTGTTTTGCTCTATTTTTCCTGAATTCACCCAACAGTTTGTTAATATATAGCCTTACAGGACCTTACAGGCCTTATATTCCAGTCCGATCAAAACTATAACCATACATCTTTCACAATCATATCATTGAGTATAGAAAACTTTTAATCTCTACCACAAAAAATAGCATCTCAACATGACAAGTTTATGTTATTTGAGTCTACTCAAGTTCAGATAAATCGTGGATTTTTCAAACGAAAATATTTCCTCATTACAATATCAGTCTCTTCCTCAAAAGTATGATTATCTGATGCATGGTGATTCCTTTCATATTCTGTATTTTGTTACAATCCCTATATATATATATATATTTTCTATCCCTATCAAATCTATCATGTAACTCACTGTAATGTTGTTTTATCTCTTTATCATCTCTATCCAATGCATTCTTGTAATCTCTGTACTATCTTATCCATTTCCTATATAACAATGCTTTCCCTCGACTATCCCTTTGCGATATTTGTCTCGTTACAATCTTTTTACTATCTATTTTTGGAATCCTTTTAGTAAATATCCGTTATAGTAATAAATTTTCTTTTCTTGTGCTATCTTATATTTTTTCCATGTATTTGCTATCTCTTTTCAATCTCTATGACATTTAGTTGTTATGTCTCTTCGTCATCCTTCACTTTTTATAACCGAGTCTCTACCATCAGATGACGATTGACAACCCATTAAATCTCTACTTTATATCGTGTTGATACTTTTGCTTGATAGAGTTGTGATCATGTGGTGATATCGAAGATAAAAATATAGATGTAAGGATTGCAATGCTGTGGTGTATCGCCCGGATGTTGGTGCGGTTTTAAGATCGTAACCTGCAAATTTCGATATTCCAGTCCGATCAAAACTATAACCATACATCTTTCACAATCATATCATTGAGTATAGAAAACTTTTAATCGCTACCACAAAAAATAGCATCTCAACATGACAAGTTTATGTTATTTGAGTTGAAAAATGTTCCATTTCTGTGCCTCTTAATAGGAGCATGCATCATGAATTGAAATGGAGACACGAAAAGGAAAAAAAAAATTATAGTATGAAAAACGAACCTACGCAAAATTGTCTGTGAAAGTCAGAGATGCAGCATTCGAATACACGATGCGTGTAGATGAAGCAGAGACACGGATTATAATGTATGTATACCGTCACTGAATTCTCCGCGAACAAAAGCGAACGCTATGCTGAATAACGCAGCAGAGCTGAGGAGTAAAGTAACTGTAACTGCTAATCATAAAAGGAACCAAAGTCACGCACACACAAAAGGAAAGAGAGGAAGCGGGATAGATAGTGAGAATGAAAGAGAGAGAGAGAGAGAGAGAGAGAGAGAGAGAGAGAGAGAGAGAGAGAGAGAGAGAGAGAGAGAGAGAGAGAGAGAGAGAGAGAGAGAGAGAGAGAGAGAGAGGAGAGAGAGAGGAGAGAGAGAGAGAGGGGAGAGAGAGAGAGAGAGAGAGAGAGAGAGAGAGAGAGAGAGAGAGAGAGAGAGAGAGAGAGAGAGAGAGAGAGAGAGAGAGAGAGAGAGAGAGAGAGAGCAGAAACGTTTATTAAAATTGACGCCCGCCTCTCGGAGAGTGAGTGAAAATGGAGCTGAAACTTTCCGAAACGGTGGAACACGAAAGCTTTTGGGTCGACGAGACGACAACGCACGTGAGAAGCTTCGGAAGCACGAACGAACGGTACAAGCGGAGACGAGATCTCCAGCAAGACTGACTACTTCGGAGTTCGGCGGGTGATCTACTTGCGAACGGCACGGCGGGAAAATCCACCCTCTCTCCCCCCTCCGAGCTATCTATCCACCCCGTGGCTTGCGGTGTATAGGGGAAAAGACCGGACACTCTACGGCTTGTACGCTTGTACCCTTTTGGAGATACTTAAAACACAAATGTTACGAAAAAGAGACCCTCATTCGTGCATGGTATGCATGGTGCATGTTTGTGTTGTATACAGTCGACGAATTTAACAGTTTCAATTGACTCAACAGATTTCGGTTCAGGAGGGCTGCAATAAGAAAGATTTTCGGGTAACAAAACGAGAATGGGTGTGTTGCACACTTTTGCCACAGCTACATACCTGTATTGTTAGAGAACAGTCGTAGACAATGTAATAATTTACCTGCACAAGCATGCGACTTCAATTGATAAATAAATTTATCCAGACGTTTCGAGCATCCTGGTGCTCATCTTCAGTGGAAATGAACGAAACTTAAACTAAAACGATGAAAACTTAAACCGAACAGTAATGAAATACGACATTTAAAAACTAAACACAAGAAAAACGCGAAATAAAACACAATAATCAGATTCCGTGAGCTCAGCCGAGACACCGATATCAACAAACAGCGAATAAGTACGAAAATGAAACGAAAATAAAACCGCACCAGTTACACAATTATGTAATAGTACGGGCTATGACAGCCAGTCACGTGACCGGCATCAAAATATGGAGCAGTAGGCAACACTCAGTGCACTCAGTGCTATATACCTATATATAGAAGATCAAGTCTGGTGAAAGATTACTTGAAAATAACTCCGTTGGGAGCATCAGAAAGTTCCAAAATTGACTTGCAAACTCAATAAATGCGTTTAAAAAAATTCCAAGATGGCTGTCAGGTGGGTGAACCGAAATAGAGGAGTCCCATCTAATCAAACTTTTCAATGGTGAGAAGAGTGATTAAGCATTGAAAAGTCCCGAAATCCACTCATAAACCTACAACAGGCGATGTGAGAGAAATCCAGTGGCGTAGCCAGGAATTTTTCTAGGGGGGGGGGGGGGGGGGTCCGGGGTCCAAAAATTGTCATGGGGGGGTCCAAAGATACTAATTCGGTAAAATTTGTCTGAAAACGCAAAAAATTACCTTTCTTTAGGACAAATTTTGGTGTCATGGGGGGGGGGGGTCCAGACCCCCTGGACCCCCCCCCCCCTTGGCTACGCCACTGGAGAAATCCAAAACGGCCGGGAGGGGGGGTGGGGGATTGTCTCGTCTGACCGCAGCCTTCTCTATGATGAAACACTTTTTCAGTATAGAAAAATGCGATTAGATGTAGCTCCCTTTTGTGACTCGCTCATACGGCAGCCATAAATTGAAAGTTGGTCTAAACGCATTTATTGAGTTTGTGTGGCAATTTTGGAACTTTCTGATACTCTCAACGAAGTTATTTTCAAAAGCACCTTCTCAACTAGAGAATGGATTCTCTCTACAGCTGAAGCAAAAAAAATGCAACAGACTTAGTACGTTAGTACTTTTCTATAACCATCGATGTATTCCCGTAAACGATGAATTTTCCGTAATTCACATGAAATTTTCAGGAATTCCAGATACATTTACCGTTACATTTGTTTCGTTTACAGTGATTCCAGCAAAAAAATGGCATTGCTTTAATTTGCCAACAGTGCTGTCAAGGGTGCATCCATAAAAATACCTGTGTGGAAGGGGAAGGGGGGAAGGGTGTTCAATTTTTGCCAATTTTAGGATCCTATAAGGGGATGGTTTTTGCCTTTCCTCTCCTTATTTTAGTATTTTTCAGGGACTGGAGGGAAACTGTGTACAAGTTCTTGAGTACACTGTATCTTTAGATACACTTAGAATCAAAGAATAACCAGAACGAGAACTTTCATGAAGGACCTCTGAAATAGCATGCACATGGGCGCCCGCAGCGAGGGGCAAGAGGGGGCACTTGCCCCCCCCCCCCCCCCCCGGAATTCAAAACAGCCAAAATTTCACGGTAAAAAATGAAAGGAAAAAATAAAATGCAATGTTAATCAGAGGAGTAATAGTTCACAAAATTCAGTATATTTGTTTATTTTGTCATTTTAACTTGTAATTTTTTGCAAGGAATAGGAGCATTAAACTTTGTCCTTACTATCATTTTCGTCTGTTGTCACTTTATCCATTATTATATCAAACACGTCAAAATTGTTACTTATATACATATTATATTTGATACTCCTACCATGGCTTAATAATTGTACACCGTTTGGATGAAAATAAAAAGCTTTCCCTTTTCCACCGGGGGGGGGGGGTCTCCTAGACCTTCCATTGGGGTTCAACAATTTTGCCCCCCCCCCTTGGAAATTTTTCTGCGGGCACCCATGAGCATGCATTTATGCAGAATGTTTGATTCTCGAAATCCCTGTATTTTTGCATCAAGTTTTTGAGCCTTAAACAATCGCAATTGATTGAAAAAGATGCCATGTATGTATTGGATATTGATGAGAGCTTTGTCCGTCTATGGAATGGCAACTTTGAAACATGACGCACGTTTCTTTCAACCCTTGGTCTCCTGAAGGTACACATTTGTAACACCAAATTAACATATGCTTGAAATGTATTTTTAGAAAAGTCTATGCACATTAAACTAAACGAGAAAAGTTCATTCCATTTATTCAGATTGATAAAGAATTTGTGAGAAGGGTTTGAAATAGTGCCGGATTTAAAGGGTTATTGAATACTTTTTAAAAATATAAGCATATCTAATATATTTTTAGGCTGTTAACGCATGGTGATTCCCATAAAAAATCTGAACAATTAATCTGAGCCAATCAAACATAACAATTCCTGTAAAAATCTGAACCATTGCTCTGAGTTGGACCTTAGCAATTATCATTCACGTTTGAAGTATATTATAACTTTTACACAACCAGGTTATTAAAATAAATCAACGCTGGCTCACTTTTTTAGAGGGTGGTTCTAGAGAAAATAATTTTACTCAGAATCGTTCCGTTTGCCTATTCCTCTAATTGAAGGCAACCAACGAAATATTATTATTCAAATGTTGACAATAATTTTTACTGCTAAGGAGAAACTAAAATGGGGCGAAGCAGGTCGATTTTCGAAAATGGAAATACTCGGGTGTGGTATTGAAAGATTAATTTTAAACTCTCGTGAATACTCACGTTTTTATTTCTCAACCATGTTACTGACCCGTTGAAAGTATGAAAATTCGAATTTTCGATTGAACGAATAGTTTGAATCGAAACTTTGGCACTTAGTTCCACGTAACAATGTGATTGAGAACGAAAAAATTCGATCGATCAAAAATGTCGGCATTTTACAATCAGACGCAAAGGTTGTATTGAATTTAAGCATTCTGATTCCAGGAAGTAACTCAAAAAATCTATCGAAAAAACCCAGGCTCAACTGAAATACCCCATCTCTCAGGACCCCATTCTATGACACACAGTCATTCACCCTATACACGAGCTTAACGCGCTCTATCCTTCTTCGGATGGAGGCGAAACTTTCCTGTTTCTCATTTTCTTCCTCCGTGATATACATACACACACACACACACACACACACACACACACACACACACACACACACACACACACACACACACACACACACACACACACACACACACACACACACACACACACACACAATATATATATATATATATATATATATATATATATATATATATATATATATATATATATATATATATATATATATATATATATATATATATATATATATATATATATATATATATATATATATATATATATATATATATATATATCCTCGCACGCGGAGAAAGGCACGTTTGACCAGCAGATATAAAGCAACAGGTTATACATAGATTTAATTCCCAAGGAACAGAGGCAATGTACGATTCAAGCGGGCTTCCAGCTTCGGCTAGGGAACGAACATTCACATCAACTCTTTCTCGTCCTCGATTTCTAGGAATCGAGAGCCTTTTTTTTTTTTTTTTTTTTTTATTTTTTTTTTTTTTTTTGGTAGAGTAGCTGTGATTGCGTGTCCTTGAGCCGAAGCGAATATACGAATGCTTTTCGCGACCACTCAAGAATTGAGAAAAAGATACGCATCTAAGGAGGTTTCCCCCTATGAGGATTTGGTGATTAATTTCCTACCTCCTTCTCCTCGTTTTGAATTCGCATCAAGTATTGATTCCTTCCAGCTCGTCTTCTCTTTACGTTCTTCCTTATACCTACGGTTTATATCGCGTGAGAAATTGTTTTCTTTTATCCCGTGTGGTTCCTATTCAGCCTTCCATCGGAGTACTCAAAGTAGTGTATATACGTACAAGGAGAGTGGCGTCTCAAAAGTATGGGTACACTGAGCAAATATTTTTGCTAATTTAGCAGCAGGTACTATTGAATTTGCAATGAGTTGTTGAAATTCAGCACAAATGACTACAAGGTTTGCTGAAATAACAAACTGTATTGCTACTGAATCAGAAAATTAAGTTTGTTACTTTGACATGCCAAAGATGCGTTAATCAGCAATACGTAGGGACGTTAAGAAATCAAACATGTTGATGATGATTTAACAGAAAATTTGGAAATCCAGTTACTCGCTTCTGTTATTTTGTCCCGAATGTATGGAACGTCGGGCATTCTAGTGTTTTAAATGAGCAACTCGCTTCTTTAAATCAGGACAGGAGAGCAGGAGAGAGGATTAACCCTTAACTGCAGATGAGCCCAGATCTGGAACAATTACTTTGAAGCCTTATCTAAAAGTAGGGGACTTGAGTTGTACTGTCGCTGCATGGTGGGTCACTTGTGGAACAGATATTAAACGAGTAAGAATTGTCAATTTTGTCCTAGAGCGCGCAGCACAGGATATAGAACGTGCAGAGTGGTTGAAAATAGCTCACTGAAAATCTGATGGAGATTTTCCGATTTTCATTGTTATGTTTGGGAGTAACGTAGGGGTACCATATACAAAAAAAAAACAACTATTGAAACTTACTAACTTATTTTTTAGTACTTTAATTTTTTTTTTTTTTTTTTTAGCCTGAAAACTTTATTTTCAGTTGCATGGATACCTAAATGTGGGTAAGGCCATATTTGGAACAATTAATATTCAGGCTCTTTACCATTGAAATAGAATGGAAAGAACTTTTTCACTATTTTTCCCTGTCTCAAGGATCAAAATTGCACTGAAAAAAAAAAAAAAATGATTTTATTGAAAAAAAAAAATCATGCAGTAAAGGGTTAACATTTAAGTTTCGTCAGTTATGATTTCTAATCGTGAACAACTAGAGAGAGAGAAGAAAAAAAACTACCGCAGAGTAATAAACACAGTCCTTCTATGTAGCAGGATCTCTTCCCTTCATCTTACTCTTCCCTGCCAAAGGGAACTTGGTCTGCGGTATACCGCTGACACATTTTTAAAATTGAGTGCTTTTCAGAACTTTTTCTCACGCTGCTTTAGCTATACAAAAAAAAAAAAAAAAAAAAAAAATCCCGTTCAATGGGGATCATGCATTTTTGCCGTGAGCAAATGAATAGTCCAATCTGCTGTAAAACCAGCGAAAATCACAAAAATAACACTAAAAAATTCTAAAAGTCAGTAATAAAGTCATGAAATTGCTATAACGGCAAGATAGTAGTGGTGGTTTAACGCAGGTATCATGGGAGATTCCTGTCTTTGTCACTTTTTCTACGGAAACATAGAGGAATGTCTCAAATTAGATAGGAATCTACCATGATACCTGCGTCTCTCCGCCATTAGGTCCGATTCTGAGAGTGGATTTCGTTCAATTTGTAAGTGTAATCATCGCCATTTTTTCAGGTTTTTATGCAAGAATTAACTCTTCAATCCCCTATGTAGCAAAAAATTGCTAGAGCCTCGTTCCCACGAAAGGAGATAACCTAATTTTATTATTTGGCCACCGTGGTTTTAATTTAATAATACGGCTATTATTGCAATGCATACCATACAGTTTTTACACTCTAGCACATGAATAAAGCTGCATTTTTTACTTCTAGTTTACATCACCCAGAGATTAATAAGCCTAAGAGATATGGCACTTCCTATCTCCGCCGTGTTAAAAAACCGTTGGCCGGGCTCCGTAAAAAACGCCTGCAGAATGGCCATGATACAACGTGCAGTACGCTGGTGACCGTAAACATTGTTGTTATTCATGTTGTTGGAAATGAGGTTAGATTCTCTTCAGCATCTAAATGTTTGTCAATTAATGGCCGATGGGATGATTAAAGTGACTTAGATTTTCAGATTCACGTACAAAATATACTTAGAGCTCATTAAACTTCCCAAACACTTTATTAATCTTATTAATTTAGTTAGTGGCGTTGCTGTCAAATCTCATTCACACAACAACAGTAGTAACAATGTTTACGGTCACCAGCGTACGCCACATTGCATACTTCGTAGGAGTCGAATAACACTTTTGAATCGTTATGCCATATCTCTTTAGGCTTAGTAATCTCTGACATCACCTCACCCGGCTCTTAATAATGTGGGTCAGCTATATCAGTATACCCTGAATGTCATGAAGTCCTAAAATTTAATTTTGTTTAAAAAAAAAAAAAAAAAAAAATGAGAGTTTTTTTTCCCAAGAAATATCGTCTTGGGGTCCCTTGCCCCTCCCATGGGCTTACAAGGGTTGAACAGACCAATCTGATGATAGGTCTTAGCTCTTTTCTAAAGTATCAAGGTGCGCTGCTCAAAACGAGCATAACCTGTTGAGTGTTGAGCACATGCGACTTGGGGATGGCAGAGTTGCCAGATCTAACGGTTTTTTCTATGTGTTGTTATGGGAAAAGCCGCGAGATCTAGCAACACCGGGGAATTGTGGGGTTTTTTCGGTCCAAGGAAACCGGCAAGTAAGGAGAAAAAGGAGCTTAAACTCTCTCTCTAAAGTACACGAACGGGAATTCTCTGAAATAAACGGAATGAGAAATAAAGAGAGCAGAGTTTCAAGATCACATTAACTTTACCGCAAGACTCAAAATTCAGCGCTCCATGACCGTAACGCGTGGTTGAGTGTAAGTTAGTTGGGGCATGGTACATACTCGCAGGGCAAAGGGCACGCTGATGGAACCCCACTTTCACGTGAATAAACCGAGTGGAGGTACCTTTTTTATTCAATTCTCATTCAATGCGAAATTTCGCGTCTTATCAAGGTAACTTTGTCGCAGTCAGGGACGCCCATTAGGGACATGTTTCCCTCTTTCCAACCTTTTTCTCGCTCATAGTGGAACTAAAGACGTGAACTCTGTAAAGTGAAATGTTGTAATTTTTTCCTTCGCGCTACTCTGACAGAAAGAAATCGTATAATGATTCTTATCGAGAGGTGCAAATACGAGCCACAACATCAATATATTGCGATGTTTATTGTTTGTGGGTGTGCACGATTGTATGTGTAAGTGTAAATGAAGTGAAGTGACTATCGATGAGTTCGGCGATAGTTTTTGTACACAGCTGCCGCGTCGCAAGGTTATCGATTAAAGAGGTATGCTCATCTCACTTCGCGCCACAAATTCAATGGCGCGCAGTTCAAAATCCAGATCCAAGATGGCCGACAAAAGCAGAAAACATTGTATACTCTTTCCAGAAAACATCAGGCTATTATCTGCTTTTCTGGAGAGGGTGCCCTATGTTTTCTGGAAAGAGTATACAATGTTTTCTGCTTTTGTCGGCCATCTTGGGTCTGGATTTTAAACTGCGCGCTACTGACTTCGTGGCGCGAAGTCAGATGAGCATACCTCTTTAATCTATAACCTTGGCCGCGTCGTGTATATTTGATGGCGTTTTTTAATGCAGCTATGATTTGACCGGTTAACTAAAAGATTACGCGGATCAGTTCAGAGTATGACTGCGACTGGCCTAACTTTCTCATGCACCGACAAAAATACATTTGTAAAAGCAATGAAATCAAGCAAATGCTAATAATTTTACCAGTCATATTCGGTAAAATTTACTACATTTCAAGCTAATTTAATGTTTTTGGTTGTACGTTTCGCTTCAGTTTTATTAATTTTACAATTTGGATTATAAATTTTACCAATGGGGCAGTTGCAAGGGTCTGAAATTGTTTGTTTTTTATAAAGAAAATGGTAGTTTTTGATGAGCTGAAAACAGTGGTGCCTTTGGTTTTTTCATAATTGTCCCAGTTTTGGAGATACACACTTGTAAAGTTGTCAAAAATCGTGTGTGTAGTGACGTCACTACGCGGAATCCCCATTTAAAACAATGTATTTTGGGCCAAAATCTCATCTTCGGAGCAATGTGACTAATTCAGAAACCAAAGGCATCTTTGTCCTCAGCTCAACAAGTACTTTCATTTTCTTGATAAAAAACACAACATTTCAGAGCCTTGCAACTGCCCCATTGGTTTGTTAATTTTACAGTCCAAAACAATGTGAACCAAAACATTGTTTTTTCCCAACTAGCATATCGGTATTGCGTCATGATTCGCAAAAGTCACAATGTTTTGGATTGTACTCGTAAAACATTTTTTATTCAAATTGAGAAATTGGCAATCCAAATTCGACAATCAATAAAACTTTAGCAAAATTCACGATTCAAATCGTCAAATTAGCCGCAAGTTTAGTAGGTTTTACCAAAATTAATAAGTAAAAGTAGCTTTTGCTTCATTTTACTTATATTACAGAACTATAAATAAGTAATTTTTTAGTGATTTAATTTTTTTCCGTGTGCTTTGACATGCATATTCAATTTCTGTCAATAACAGATACTATAAATTTTTTCCACGATATACGCGGAATCAATTTGAACTCAGTCGCAAGATCTGCAAAGTTGGTGGTTTTCTGTGTTTCGTGTGTCGTAAGGTGGCAGGTTTAGCCTCACTCAAAGTTGTCTTTTTTCATCAGTTGTTTTACTCATACTGATTAAGTGGCTACCGCAGCTTATAATCTTCCTTCGCCACTATTTAGGTCGCACTAGTTTGAGAGCTTTTATTTAACTATCAAAAGGACTTCAGAGTTTTTTGCAGTGCAACGTTTCACCTTTTTTTTATTTTTTATTTTTTTATTTTTTTTTTGGATTCTACCGCAGAATCGATAGCTCATTCGTCTGTTGAAAAAGCCCAAAAAAAAGGTGAGCATCAAAAATCTTTGTTTGTAAGCCCCATTGAAAAAGATATGGCAACCTCTCATACCCATCAGTATCCCCACAATGAGGCTATCGCACACTTTTGCTATAAGCGATTTAATAGTCGATTGTGGCGTAAAAACCTCAAGAAATAACGATGGCGGCACTAAAATCTTCCAAAATCCACTCCTTAACTCAATAAATGCAGTTATTTGAGCGAGTGTAATGGTGGATGAAGGCACTAACAATGGGAGATTCCTTTCTTAATTTCGTCACTCTTTCTATGTTGACAAGGATGATTCAAGAGTAATTAGTCATCAGAGTGATGATCCACATCCGATGAATGGTGCCGCAACACCTAGTGACATCGGTGTCAAATGAAAGTAGTCTCTTATTGGTCACTTTTTGATGGAGTTTCAGAATTGTTAGATGGGAATCTCCCATTGTTAGTGCCTTCGGCCACCATTACGCTCGCGCTAATAACTGCGTTTATTGAGTTTAGAAGTGGATTTTGGAAGTTTTTAGTGCCTCCATCGTTATTTTGTGAGGTTTTTACGCCATAATCGACTATTAAATCGCTTATAGCAAAAGTGTGCAACAGCCCCATTCTTCATAAGCGGCAATGTAGCTTAAATTTTTGTCATGTTTCCATGGTGCGCTTCACCCCAACACACCGGCTGATCTTTATCATTCAAAAAGATTCGGGAGCCAAGCGGGGAGTAAATCAAGAACTAAAAGAATGTTCCGGAATGATAAAAGTTTTTTTTTTCTTTTTTTCTATGAGCTCGTGATATTTTGTTTGAAACTTTTCAATATTCAGGTTCCTATCTGAAACAACCTTTTTTTTTCAAACACAGCTATTTCACCTCGCAGTTTCTGAACAATGAAGTTTCAACAGTTTGATGATCTCGCTGCATAGTCACGGCCAGTCATAATAGAATGAGAGAAAACGCTCCAGTTTGTGGATGAAAGCGAAAACACCGTCCGCGTATCAAAAGTCATACCGTAAAAATTACCCTTTCGTTTACTCATCCACACGAAGACCTGCAGATTTTGCCTTTTCTACTATCGTACGTCTGATGTTTTACAAGCTTTGAAACACACCTTTATTTATATTTCGGAGGCAGACATAATTCAACTTACTACGAATGCGCAATCATAGTGGTACACGCGAAACAAAGCATTTTTTTTTTTTTTTTTTTTTTAAATTTTGTTCTAATTATTTTTTATCCTATATTTAGGCGGCCCTAAATTCCAACAGTAGCTATGTAGCTATGTAACAGGTTGAAATGTAAAATTTAATTTTAGCAAAATTTGTTGATAAGACTAACAATCCGGAATAATAAAACAACAAAATCTCTGACCAGCTAACTTAGCATCTAAGTGTTTAGCATTTCTAATAAAATAAAATTGTTCGTTTATCTACGCACGTGCTTAATTTTCCCAGACAAAATAAATGTAAATTTTGCAAACGATGTTTCGTCATTTCAGCAATACCTTTTTTTCAGTGTGGTCAAGATGTTGTCTTCTTTGAAGGGGGGGGGGAGCAAAAATCCAAGAAAATGGTGTTTCAAAACTTAAGTGCCTAACTTATGGAGTGTATTTTTGGGGTCAACATATGAGACTTTAGTTTCCTTTATGAACATATGTGCTGCAAATGTTTCTCTTATGAGCTTATGAGATCTCCAAAGTTTTGAAAAAAAAGAGAAAACGAAAAAAAAAAACAACATCTTTGACACATCTTCTTAGATACATCTGATCTACATTGATGTTTTTCATCACATCTCACCAAACCAGCTTAATTGGACAGCATTTGCCACAAAAGAACCAAGTGACATTTTCGGTAAAATTGAGTTATTGGTTGATAGAGCTAGCAATACTGAACCTCAAAGCAACAAGCGGTTCTTCTAATAACAATTATTTCCCGTAGAGTTTGCAGGTAAAAGTCGAGCTGGTTAGCCTCGTTGATGTCATTGTCTATATGATGGAATCAAATGAGAACTTGGTTCCTTTTTCCGATTAGGTTTAGCCTTAATCCGAGCACGTAAGGAGCCGACTCACACTTGTTCCTTTTATAGAATTGGGAACGGACTTGAAACAATCAACCGTATGAACCAAATGCCTCTTGGTTTCTTTTAGAGATTTGTTTTATGTGATTTTGCAAAAAAAAAAAAAAATGCAACCAAGTCACTTTAACCGCTAAAATTAAATACCTTCCGTGCATGGGAAAAAAAATCCACTTTGCCGGTGTGACGACATGATAAAACATAACACTGTGTAGTTGAATGAAATCAAAACTTTAGTAATTCTAAGCTTTTTGTTTAAATGCTAGCTCTTCAACTTTGGACTCAATTTTCTCGAGATCAGCTCCATGTCACTTGGTTCCTTTCTGATGAATGCTGTCTTATTATCATTGCAAGCAAAATCATTAAAACTGTTCAGACTTTAAAGGCACGCTTTTCCAACACCTGTGTGTTGGAATTTTCCCTGCTTGGTTTTTCTTTTTTCTTTTTCTTTTCAGACCCGTGCGCTATTAGTATCAGTTTTAAGTTCTAACTGAAAAATATTTTTAAATCCCACATATAGGCATAAGTTGAAACTTGCTCAGCATTGCAATGGAACGCTTTGATTAGGAACACTCATATAATTAAGAATGATTATCATGAGCCCCGTGGAGCACAAGGTAACTGCTAGTTCTTGATAAAGACCGATAAGCTATCACGTTCAAAATCTGAAGAAATTGTTACAGAATTATCACTGTCAGATAAAAAATAGATAATTTTTGTTTGAGTCCTCTTGAATTATTTGGAGTGAAGTACGCATACATACCATAGTCATTCGCTTCACAATGACCGCCATGGACAGTTGTCGTAATATGCGTTCAAATTATTAGTGGAATGGACGTAAGTACAACTGCAGTAACTGAAAATTTATTTGATTTTATTTCATGTGGTAACCTTCTTCAAATGCGTTGCTTGTTTTCGTTACCTCTAATCACCGTGTATTGGTACTAGTTATTTTAACTTTTTTGCTTTAGTTGCAACAAAACAATGTATTTTTTACAGACGCAGAATTTTAAAATTGATTATAGCAGCAACATTCTCAATGTTAGTTTCAAATTTTATTCGGTTGCTTCAAATTTTTTTAACCGAGCAGAAAGCATGATTAAATAACATTCTGCAAATCTGTTTTAATGAATAGTCTAATTTTTTGCGCTGAAATTTCATTTGTCGTTTTTGCTGTTTTCTATGTTCTTTAAACAGTTCAGAAACTATTTCAACAATCAATTAAAGGAATCTTTGGAAGGGGGCTTGCCTACTAAGCAAAAAAAAAAAAAACTTTTGAGGATCCATAAAACAGGATAATTGAATAATAGGATATTGATTAATTGTAGGAATCACAAGAACCTATCTCAATTTTTACAACCTATAAAAACGTACGTAGTGGGGTCATAATTTCGAAACGGACCAAATGGTGTCCCAACAAGATTACATTTTTAAAAAAGATCAAATAAGTTCGATGTTTCGATTGTTAAGTCGAAGGAACGTACTTTTATGAGGAGCAATAGTAAAAATTGCTTCTGAAGTTATTTAAATACTAATTTTAATTGTTTTATGGTTCAAAAATGTCCGTCGGTTACGCGTCCCCCACACGAGTTTTTGTTATTTAACCTAAGTTTTTGACCATATTTTGAGGCTGAAATGAATTTTTGAAGATAATGGAGCTGCTCAAAAAACTCCGTAGAACAAGTGTAAACTATAGTTTTGTACGAAATTATTTTTTTTCATGCCATAAATTGTGAAAAATGGTTGTCCCCCGGTTCCAAAATGTCCGTCGGTTACGCACGGATTTTACTGTTTTACAACATCTTGAAAGTTTATTTAAAAAAGGAAACTGGGTAACTTACAATTTTCTCAACCACGCTCCAACGTTCTAAACAGGAATTATCAACATCTGTGCAAATAGATTTTGTTTGGAAACGATTTTCACCATCGAATCCGATCTCGCGATTTGCCTATGGTCCTAGTCAGCGGCACTTAAATACACGAAAAAAGTAGGTAATACAGTAAAGTTCCGCCCTGTAATTTTTAATTCAATTCAACTACCGTAATTTTCTTTAAAAATCAACATCAGAGATTATTGTAACAAGTAATATTGTTTTTATTAAGTACTTTTGAAATAGTCAGTTACTTACGTAACCGACAATCGACAAGTACAGTTATTTTCTATTAGTTCATCATTCGTTTCCGGCTGTTTCCGCGGTACATGAGAAATATCGAAAATTCAGCGGAGCCCTTCGGTAAAAAGTCTTTTCTAGTATAGTACTGAAGGTAAAAATTACTCACTGAGTATTTTGACTTGAAGTTTTCACGGAGCATGCATGCTTAATTAATTGGCCCGATTTGAAATTATGGCCCAATGGGAGAGGGGAGGACAGGACCCATTAAACAAATGGAACATATGTAAATTAAATAAGAAAAACATATTATAATCCAGAATCACTCTAAAACTTGTTGGAAGCATCATTAGAATTGAAAGGAGGGATCTCAAATTCCCTTCAAAGGTTTAAAGAGGCAACTGTTCCTACGGTCGCTTCTCAAAATTTATAACACATTTTTTTTTGTGTGTGGAAAATTAGAAAATCGCGCATTCTGAATTGCATTTTGCATTGGATTGGATTGAAGGCAGTCTTTTCAATAGGTGACAGCGTTTGAATTTAGAACGAGCGTCAGAACTTGTTCCTTTCTTTCTAATTTTTCTTCATTTGTGGGGTGAAGATGCAACACGGAGAAAAAAGCGTCTGCGTTGCTTACATTTTTTGCATTGTAAAGTGCGTATAATAATCTTTGCTACAAGATCAGGCAACAAGAGCAGTTTCGTCCATTGAAATACACTCGTAGAAATGAGAAGTCTACAACGTTAACATTGTAAACATAAAGCAAGTGACGGTCACATCACTACGCTGAAGTTTACAATGTTATCAATGTTGTCAAAACACAATTCCCAAAAGTCTGCATATGATGTCGATTACAATGTCCGAATGCCATTTTATGCGATGCAAATATGCAAACTCAGCGGCAATCGTTGTTTTTTTCAATAGTCAAAACACAATTCCCAAAAGTCTGCATATGATGTCGATTACAGTGTCCGAATGCCATTTTATGCGATGCAAATATGCAAACTCAGCGGCAATCGTTGTTTTTTTCAATAGTGCGCCCTTGGTTTAATTTCCAATGTTTCGTTTGGTTCTTATCGCTACCTAGATATGCACACTCTGCAGCGATCATTTAGAATATGACAGCGATCATGGTCCATCAAAAATAACCGTTGAACCGATTTCCCGCCTATTTCTCATTCATTGCCTGTGCTCGGTGACAGACAGTCATGCTCTCGGTTCTCATCTAGTTTACTCAATTAAGTTAATTAATTTGTGAATACCTACAAGTGTGACTATTTATGTGGGTTTCCGTTTATTTATAAGTGTGTTTTTCATTCTGTGGTAACTTATTGTAGTGGTTATTGGGTGGTGTTTTCGGACACCGCTTGGTTGAGTTTTTGTTTTGTCATAACATAACCTCTGAATCCACAAAGTGCGATTCGTGCTTCTTTGTTTTAATTGTCTCTCGGTCCTATGAAATTATACATCTTTACCATTAATCGTAAATTATTGATCAAAATGCGATTTTGAAGTAATTCGATGATTTAATACATACTTCCAGCTTTCATCCCGCATCTTTTATTCCGTGCGTTCGTCTAATCAGTACCTCTAGCTACATTCCTTGTCTCTATTAGTGCGAATCTCGGAGATTTATTTTCTCGAAACTGCAGTTTCTTTAAGTGCGTGAATATGTGTGAAATCATTATTATTTGATGGCTTTGTTTGGAAAGAGTGTGACTTTTGTGAGTTTTTATAAGATTTCCCTCGTTACTGCATTTACTGAAACCCCACTTCCTTTGCCAGTGATTCAAACCTAAAATAATTGTCTTCAACATTTTCTTGTGATCGTGATTCTTTATTGAATATATTTATTCGTGCGGGTTCGAAAGGTATATTTGGTTGAACGTGTGTTTGTGTATACATGTGTTTAATTCCTCCGATATATTGTGTCTTCATTTGTTTCTAATTCCTGCAAATGACCTTGATGTTTCATTTTATTACGTAAACAGTCTTTGACTTGATTCAAGAAAATGTTGACCTCACTTCGAGAGATGCAATTTTTGAACCAGAGCAAAGATAATAACATCCACTGAACATCAAAATTATCAACACTCCAATTAAAACCGAATAAGCTTTAAAGTTAGCATCAACGACATTCATAGGCAACACGCCGTCCAGGTTTGTGAAATTTAAAATTGTCATTTAAATTGAAACAAAAATGGTCTATTAAAATTTGCATTGAACGTGCCGGCAAAGGAGACCTAAACGACATGTGTAGTTTACAATGTTACTTCGTGAATATCGCGATATCTGGCGGCCAGTTCTAGCACTGTGCAGTTTACAATGTTAGAAATGTGAACTTTGCGGTGAGTAATGTTGTGCCGCTAGGAGACTTCGGAACATTGTAAATTTCATCAAAATCTTGGTCTATTACACTCATCATTTCTCTCCGTGAAGGTAAAGGGAGTCTGGAGCAGGGCTGCCGTTTTGCGTATAATCAATACTATTTTTCTATTCACCGATGATTCCACCGGTTGAGAAAAGATTACACAGTTCAGCTCAGTGTTTGGCTGTAATGCACGAAAATACTCGCATCTGTAATCTTTCCTCAATCGATAGAAACGCCGTTAATTAATTAAAATATCCGCAAGTTTTTAAAAGTCATCGACGACTCCAGCGGTTGAGAAAAGATTACAGATGCAATTATTTTAGTTCATTACAGTCATACACTGAGCTGAACTGTGTAATCTTTCCTCAACCGGTGGAATCATCGGTGAATGGGAAAATAGCATTGATTATACGCAAAACGGCAGCCCTGGTCTGGAGGTCTCCACGAGGCTTGTGAAAGAAGATCTCGGGAGGGGGGGATTAGGATCCCTCCAACATTTTGAATGGAAGACTCGAAGTCTCCTCAGCATTTCAAAGAAGTTCTGGGCCTACAGAGGTTTCTTTCAAATGCTAAAAGCGGGGCTGAGGGTCTCCCCAGAATTCTTAACAGGGTAAAGGGGATAGGGGTCTAACCCAGCATATTAAATGGGGGTGTCGGCCTGTCGGGTTCTCCCCCAGCTTTTTAAAAGGGGCTCTGAGGGCTTCCTTAATATTTTGAAAGGGGATCTGTGTGTCTCCCAAAAACTGTAAAAGGGGGTCTGGGAGTCTCCCTTAGATTAAAATGGCGTGGGAAATTATTTGAAGGGTATTTCCTACAGTTCCTACAGTTCCTACTGTAGTTTTACTATTCAACGGTTAATTTTTGGCTGGTATGTCAGGTGTAGTCACTCCGTGCAGAATTTGTGGTCTACGGTCTTTGATCGTGCTCTCTCTCTCTTCTTCTCTCCTACGCTTAACTATTTTTTTCTTGATTTTCCCCAGAGGAAGATCTCTCCTGACTTGATTTTAAGCCAGAGGTCCTTAGACCCCTCGGATGAACTCAAATCACAAGCGAGATCACTTGGGTATGACCCTCGGAAAAGCCTCTCTTTACGTGGCAGTTCCCAAGATCCCTCGGATTAAAGGTAACTTTCAAGTGAGAGTCAGAAAAGGAGAAGGTGTTGATGATAAGCTTGAATTTATTTCAGCTTAACTACTGGTCATATTGAAGACGGAAGAAAGAGAGAGAGAGAAAAAAAATTCCAATTGATTTTGGTTGATTTCGAAGTATATGCGAGACTGGTAAAAATTATGGAAATCTAGTAAATTCCTGTGGCAATATACTCGATTTTCATGGAAATTACACAGAACATTATTACCAGGATTGACGCAACGCGCGATGATTCGAAAGATTTCGACAATCCATGCAGCGCTGACACTGCTGACAGTCGTAATGTTCCTCGAAGCGCCCACTGCCCAACATGCTCTTAGTTAATTTTAAATTCGTTTCCTTTTCTATTCTGCGTCTTTGCTCAACAGCCGTAACGCAGACACATCATGTTTAAAGGAATAAATCGTCTTATTTCCACTTGAAAAATCTGGTCCAGGGTTTGCTACCGTTATACCTGAAACACTTTATACAGGGTGTTTCAGACCACCTGGCAAGCTTTTATTGTGGTCAAACTAAGGCAAATATGATAATTCGGTAAAAACGTATAACGTGTATCGACTCCAAAGAATTCAGGGAAAATATTTTCAGCCCCCCAAAGCCGCACCCCTTGAGGGTTATTTAGGGGGGTGGGTACCCGTATCTCAAAAAAATCAAATGGAAAAGGTATGTTTTGACATTGGAATCTAATACGGCATAAAAAAACAAAACTTTTTTATGCTTGAATTTTTTTTTTCTAAAAACCATCCTTTACTGAGCTAGGGGTGGTTTTCGAAAAATTTAGGGGCAATTTTTGATTGACCGCTGTGACCCTCCAAATCATAGGATTTCAAAAAACTAAAACGTTTCTGAATGGGCAGACCAAGGGTTTTCTTTTAATGTATCGCATGCCTATTTTTTGTGAAAAAGGGTACAATAAGGCCCTCTCACCCCAAAATTTTGGGGCTTCCGGGGGCCCTACGCAAAAAATTTCAAATGTAAAGGTATAACTTGTGATACATCATTTGAAAGGTCTTTCAGAGGCAAAAACATTATGCCCCCAAAAGTCGTGAAAACAACCCCCTTTCAAAATGACGGCCGTTTTAAGATTTGGGGGCTCAAGGGGGGACCTTCAGAAAAATGATCCAAAATTGAGCGATAGATGGCTAAAATGGCCTCAAATAGAGAAAAAGAATAGTTCAAACTACAAGTCAAACCGACTTTTCAATCCAAAGTTACGACCGATTAAAATTTAGGACTTGTTTGCGCGGGTTTCCCAGAAAGGCGCCCCTAAATTTCAATCGGCCGTAACTTTGGATTGAAAAGTCGGTTTGACTTGTAGTTTGAACTATTCTTTTTCTCTATTTTAGACCCTTTTAGCCATGTATCGTTCAATTTTGGTTCATTTTCTGAAGGTCCCGGGTCCCCCCTTGAGCCCCCAAATATTAAACGGCCGTCATTTTGAAAGGAGGTTGTTTTCACGACTTTTGGGGGTATAATGTTTTTTGCCTCTTAAAGATCTTTTAAATGATGTATCATAAGCCATACCTTTACATTTGAAATTTTTTGCGTAGGGCCCCAGGAAGCCCTAAAATTTCGGGGTGAGAGGGCCTTGTACCCTTTTTCAAAAGAATAGGCATGTGATACATCAAAAGAAACCCCTTGGTCTGCCCATTCAGAAACGTTTTAGTTTTTTGAAATCCAATGATTTGGAGGGTCACAGCGGTCAATCAAAAATTGCCCCTAAATTTTTCGAAAACCACCCCTCGCTCAGTGAAGGGTGATTTTTAGAAAAAAAATTCAAGTATGAAATTTTAATTTTTTTACGCCGTATTATATTCCAATGAAGAGAGGAACAAATGGGAGATGAAGTCAATAGGCGAAGGTGGCGCGCAACGGTCGGTGGTGCACCACGGTGGTGAAAAACAGAAACTAACGCAGCGAGGCAGAGTCCTCACGAAGATTTGAAAATTAGTCTACAGATGAAGATGCCACACGACAAAAAAGTTCGGATAACCCGCGAGGTTTACTATACAACTTTTTGAGCTTTCAAAAAATCGAACTTAAAGTTATGCGCAAAAATTAAAACTTTACTTTCATGTCTTCAGAATCTAACAAGGAGTATGCATGCAAAATCTCATTGCTTTGTTGCTTAACCCTTGTGAGCCTAAGGGGGGGGGGGTAGATTTGTACCCCCAGGCCAGTTTTTTTGACGCCATTTTGTCAAAACTGCTCAAAACTTTTTGGGACTTCTTGACATTTTAAGTTAGGATACTTAGAACACGTCCACCAAATTTCATTAATTTTTATGAATTTTTCTCAATTTTATAGAAATTTAAAGAGTTGGGGTACAAATATACCCCCCCCCCCTTCGTCCTGCCAGTTTTAAGTTTGGAACCATCTATTACAGTGAATTTTACGGAAATTTTATGTAGATTAAGAATATTAAGTCAGATCATTGAAAAAAAATTGGAAATTTATCAAAAATGGAAAAATAAGATGGTACCTCATTTCATTTTTTCCATTTTTTTTTATTTTGACATTTTTTTTAAAAGTAGGTGTAAATTTGGCAACATAGCAAAAATTTACTCAAATTTCACATAAATTACTCTCTTAGGGTACTAAGTACATAATCCATCCATTAAAGTTTCAAAATTATTGATACTGACTGTGCTGCATGAAAATATCCTTGGGGTACAAAAACACCCCCCCCCCTTAGTCCTTTGTGTTACCGAAATACCTTAGGCTCACAAGGGTTAAACCAATCCTCAGAAAAGTGTGCTAAAATATGACCCATTTTTAGGTATGGGTAACATTGGTCCACTAGTCCCATTAATGCTTAAGTTGTTTTTTTGTTAATAATTTTAAAATTTGTTTCAATGTTCTTTCAGATAATCGTTGGGAATTCCTCACTTTTAAACAGCTTGCTGTTGCTTAAGAATGATTCTCTAAGAATCCATTTAAGAGTACAATTTATTTCGGACGCGAATGAACTTTGTCCTAAAGAAAAGATACTCGTGAAACGAGAAGCAGAAAATAAAAAAAACAGAACAACAAATAGAGAAAATCACAATCCTTACCAAAGATAAGGTAAGTCGCAAAATTTCACATATTACGACGGATTACAGTTTGTAAATGAATGAAATAGGTAGACAAATTACGAGTTTAAAATCAGTTTTAAAAGTACAAAATTGGTTGTGTAGACTAACTCCCGGTAATTTTTCCCTAAAGGGTAAGTACATAATGAAGCGTTTTCTTTTGGATAGCAATGCTGTTCCGTCGTGCATATAGTCTATCCAGCTACTAACATTTCTTTATTTTCTATTTTTTCCCTCAATGTTTACATCTTTCCTCAGTGTTATAAAGGTCCAAATCACTTCTATATTATTATTAGCCAGGCAATATTTTAAATCATTTCATAGGTTATTCTATTTACTATCTAGGTAAATTACGTGTCAATGAGAAAATGCCAAAACAAAGCGCATCATTGGAACTGAACTGGTTCAAGACTCCGGTTCGAACCGGTTCGAACCGGTTCGCACTTCTGTGAACCGGTCGGAACTGAACCTAAAGTCATCACGAACCGGTTCCGAACCGCGAACCGGGTTTTTATGAAGGCTTGAACCGTGAACCGAACCGAACCGATATTTTCTTAGCGGTTCAAGTCCCTGGTTCAAATTTTTGCTGTGAGCGCCTGGTTGGATGTAAAAATCTGAAAAATTCAGGAATAATCTGTTACCCCTAAGCGACTTCAGAGAAAATGTCGGGAGCTCTCATCCCCCTGGAGGAAGTAGGCCCCAAAATGTACCCCATTTTGTCCATATGTCGGATATTCCAAATGACAGGGGGCAGTTTTCATTTCATAATTTAAAAGGGCTTAAAAAACTGAGCAATCTCGTTTTCCAGATTTTTGGTAGCCCCCTAAAACGAAATGGCGGCCAAATAGCTACCCCATACTTTAGATGCCCAAAACTTAGGTTTTAATTAATATTCTTTCAACATAAAAAAATTTCTGAGTCCCTAAAAGTCCTATTTTCAATGGAGCGCCATACTTCATCATTTGGTTAAATAAACTGTAGGGAATACCCTACGAACATACTTATAACCCCCTAATGACGTCTGGGGGAGACCCCCAGACCCCCTTTAGAATGCTAGGAGAGACCCCCAAACCCCCCTTTAAAATGCTGGGGTATACTCCCAGACCCCCCTTTAGAATTCTGGGGGAGACCCCCAAACCCCCCTCAAATTTCAAATATTTTGACCTCCGGACATAATTCTGCCTTCAATCCGAAGAGTTTGCAATTTTGTAGAGAAGCTGTAGGAATAGTTGCCAATTTTGTTATTTGAAGGCTAATTGAGATCCTCAATCTGATGTTGCTTACAACAGGGTTTAGAGTAATTCCAGATTCCAATATGTTTTTATTCTTTGAGCTGCATTCATTATATTTGCTCTTTGTTCTATTTTTGGGAGTTTCTTTTTTCCCTTAGTTTTTATAGGAGGTCGAAATGAACGGATTCTTGCATTTCCTCCATTGAGTACAATGTTTGGTTTCTTCTTTCAAACTGTGGATCTTAAAAATATTTTTTTGGTTAAATAGATTAACCCCCCTCCAAAGATGTACGTAAGTCGTAGATTGTGCAAACAAAATTTCGACAAAATTCATTCAGCCATTTTTGATTGACTTTTCTTTATAAAATTAATTTTCCTTGAATATTCTATTTTTTGGTGTGATGAAACCTATATTGCTTTTAAACAGCTTTAGACTTAAAAGTTGTATATTGTAGTTATACATTGAAAAGAAATTTCTGCCTAGGCCGGTTGCAAACGTTTTGATGCAATTTTCATCGAACGTTATTGAGTCATACTTGAATTACTTATTCCAAATATTATGTTTGTCTTAATATTTGCTCACAATTAATTTCAAAAGATTTTTGCTCGATCGTACCTATATTGCCCCTCGAAACGGTCTTAAGGTTTTTATGAGGACTGTACCAGAAAAATATTTTAGTGCACACATATGTATTGACAAAGATAGAAGAGGAGAAATTATACTATTTCACTGATAAAGATCTGAGTGTAAACGTAAAAAGTGACGTTCTCTCTTTCGGTGCTTCTCGCGAAACATTACATGGCAACCGTGGCAAATGAAATCTGCGTCTTCGTGAAGTTTTTTGGGAATTTCAACGTCGTGTTTTTCATTGTGGGTATAGGAGTTGGTTCTCGCTAAAAACGAAAAAAGAAGAAACGAGTGAAACCATATTCGTTCAAGGGACCGCAAATATCGTTACACCTTTATATTTCACAATATGGTTCAATACATCTTGATCTCCGGAATGTTTTTAGTGCTTTTTATTGAGTTCAGTATGTACGCCTTTCGGTGTTATCAACAAAAGAACTGCATTGATTAAAAATTCTCCAGACGTGCAAATTATTGTGCATTTTGTGTAGATACTGTAAATTTGAAGTATATTTTCACCAACTATGCGGACGTTTTCATTCGTTTTCTTTTCAAGTACGTTGATTACTGAGTAAAAAAAAAAAAAAAAAAAAAAAAAAAAAAAAAAAAAAAAAAAAAAAAAACCAAACGGGGATGCTCAGTGGAGGATCTAGATGTGGAGGATCTAGTGGCCGACACCACTTCAAACGTTCGATTCATTGATACCAACCCAACAGAGCTCCACTTTTACCCCCTTCCACGCTCTCCTCCCTCGAGCTTAGAAGGATTTATGCACAAGGACAGCCCCCCCCGTATAAACTTTCGATACATCGTTATAACAAACGGATGCTGTTGTCACCCTCAAGAGCATCTCTCACAGGACACCCCCCTCCAGTGCATTCATTCCATCGGTCGATTAATCGATCGATAGATAAAACGTAGAATACCATCTTATCTATCCAAATATATAAAGAGATCACACATTCAATCTACATACGCTAATCCAACGCTAACCTCATATCCCCATACTAAATCCAGGGCTGTCCTCAAATCGGCAGTGCTAATTCCGGGATTGTTCTCAAATCGGCATTTTTCATTATCACTGTGCGACTGTCCTCAAACCGGCTTTTTCATTGTAACTGAGCGACTGTGCTCGAACCGGCATTTTGCCCGAACTCACTTTTCTGGTTTTCTCAACGACCATTAGTATGCCTTACGTTCGTTACAGGAGTTTGGTAATTTTATTAGGCTCTACGCTCGGGCGAAAGATCTATGAGCCTACATTCTTTGTTTCGTCTTTGTATTTTTCTTCGTTGAATTTCCAAGAAAGATATATGATTTATTCAGTTTGACTTTTTCCGCATGTTCACAGGAATACATGGCAAGTGAGATAGCTTTGGTTATAGCCTGATCCATGATCGATGATTTCGAGCAAAAGTTCGGCTCGAAGGCGAACATGAGACAGACGGCTAGGAAGGAAAACGAAAGGAGCCGCGAAATTCGATGGAGCGTTATTTTTAAAAACCAGACTGATCAAACAGAGGTCAGGGATTTAATTACGGCAATTAATTCAAGAAAAGCATATCCTAACACAACCGACAAATTTGCAAAGAGTATTGTGAATACTTATGCTAAGTTATTGGATAGCATTCACAGAAGCATGCTAATAAGCCGTGTCTCTGGGAGGCCAATTCAAATAAAAACTGAATTAGACGGTTATGCAAAAAACCTTTGTGGAATTAATGGCAGCCCTATGGCTGATAATAATTCCACAATAGGTTTTGCATAACCGTCGATTTCAGTTTTTATCTCTATTGGCCTCCCAGAGATACGGCTTAGCATGCTTCTGTGAATGCTATCCAATAACTTTGCATAATTACTAACGATACTTCTTGCAAATTCTTTGTACGTGTTTGGATATGCTTTTCTTGAATGAATTAACGTGACCAAATCCCTGACCTCTATTTATTTTATTACAAAATCCTAACTGGGTGTGTCTTATAGATAAAACACACCCAGTTAGGATTTTGTAATAAAATAAATAGAGGTCAGGGATTTGGTTACGGTAATTAATTCAAGAAAAGCATATCCCAACACAACCGACGAATTTGCAAGACGTATTGTTAGTACTTATGCAAAGTTATTGGATAGCATTCACAGAAGCATGCTAAGCCGTATCCCTGGGAGGCCAATTGAAATAAAAACTGAAATAGACGGTTATGCAAAACCTATTGTGGAGTTAATAGCAGCTCTTTGGCTGCTATTAACTCCACAATAGGTGCTTCTGTGAATACTATCCAATAACTTTGCATAAGTATTAAAAATACTTTTTGCAAATTCGTCGGTTGTGTTGGGATATGCTTTTCTTGAATTAATTGCCGTAATCGAATTCCTGACCTCTATTTATTTTATTACAAAATCCTAACTGGGTGTGTCTTAAATAGATAAGACACACCCAGTTAGGATTTTGTAATAAAATAAATACAGAGTTTTGGGTTAAAGATATAGCCCTTCGACCTTCGTACATGCTCTAAGTAGGATCGTCAAACTGGCATCAATAAGCCGAGATCCACCACATAACGGCCGGTGAGCCAACCGTTGCGTGTTTGGTTGATGTTCCGTTCGTCAAACAACTGTGCAATTTGACGGCCCGTCAAACTGGTGAGTCATCTGTTCACCAATCTACATTCAACAAAACCATAGTAAAGCCGTTTTGATCAAGGTTAAGTTTGAACTTTAGAAATGTCAGGCTGGCAATTCTAGAGTGTGAGTTGCCGTGGGGTATAGTTAAAAATTTGTTTGGGAAACAATTGTGATTGTATGAAATAAAAGCTGTTTATTTTATTATTATTATTATTATTATTATTATTATTATTATTATTATTATTATTATTATTATTATTATTATTATTATTATTATTATTATTATTATTATTATTATTATTATAACTTGTCAACAAGCGGTCTTTCGTGTTCTTAAAAATGAAGGTCTTCACCGACTCGAGGGGTATTATGAATGGTCGGGGGATAAAACTTACCTACGGAAATATACTTGCACAGGTCGTCCATTAGCAATTCCCTGAAATGACACCTCACCGGTAGTCAGTGGCGACTTGTGAAATGCGATAAAATCATGCGATGAAATCGATGGCTACTCCATTTAAAACTATAAACAAGTTGGAACTTGCAACACTGGAACAGTGTTAGCAAAGAGAGCATGAGTGTCGGCCGTAAATCATTGTAAGTGTGGAGTTCCATATTGATAGTACAAAACTGCGACAAAGTCAATCGCAACGCTGCATTTGTGTTTGTATAACAGTGATCACTGTAAAAATAACTTGATAGGTCAAAGTGGGAATGAAAATTTACTTATAGCGTGTTGAAACAGTTGTTCACGAGGCGAGGTGAATACTGTGGTTTTGAAAATCGATTTCGATAGTGATAGTTCCTTTAAAATCGGATGACGCAATACCAATCCTAGCAAGCCGTCAAGTCTAGTTTAGTTATTTGGGACTTTTTTAGATTTCTCTCGCCTGAACCAAAGTCATCAGGAAGGAAATTCTTAATACCAATCCTAGCAAGCCGGAAAGTCTAGTCTAGTTATTTGGGACTTCTATAGAATTTTCCTCGCTTGAACCAAAGTCATCACGATGGAAATTCTTCGTCTTTATGGTTTCAGCTCTTTTTGTCTCAGATTAAAAAATGAATGTTAATATTGATCAAATGTCATCCGACACTCATCAAGGCCCTTAAGGAACGTAATATGAACTTGAAAAAAGCTCATTCGATTTTTAAGGGAGCTTAAACGGTCCATGAGAGACGAAATTCGCGGATACAGAGTATCCACAGCTTATTTCAATGTTCGATCTGACAAGACCGTGCGCCTTTGAAAAATCGATATCTCGATAGTGAATCGATGTATTGCAATTCGGTTTGCACCGGTCGAAAACGCTTGCTTGTGACTGACAACCTCGAAAATTTCAGATCCATCCGAGTTTATTTAATGACCTTACAGGACCTCTCGCGGCCGCAGTTAGACATTTCTTGTCAGAGTTACGCTGAAACGGGGAGTAGTTCCCCCTAAGATGATATTTTTTGGCTCGAAACTGCATTGGGCCCTCTCGGGACATCATTGGGACCCGAAAAAAAGCGGAACCGATATACTACGGCACACGACTGGTTCGTGAGAGACGAAATTCGCCTTTTTCCAGCCTCCAGCGCCCCTCTAAGGTCGATCTGACAAGACCGCGCGCCTTTGAAAAATCGATATCTCGAGAACGAATCGATGGATTGCGCACTGCAGTTTGGATTGGGCGGTAGCTTCAGCTTTTAGATAATTCTTGAAAAAAATTCAGATCCATCCAAGTTTTTAAACGGATCTTATGGGACCTCCCGCGGCCGCAGTTAGACATTGTACGTGAGACTTACGCTGGAGTTGGGGCCACGCCCCCCCCCGATATAGACTTTATCGGTCCGACATTTGTCAGGGCCCTTAATGAACTTCATGTGAACTCAAAAAACTCACATATGACTTCTCACGGCGCATGCTAGGTCCATGAGAGTCGAAATTCGCGGATTTTAGAGAATCTTAGATTTCTGACCCTATACCGCGCGCCTTTGAAAAATCGATATCTCGAGAGTAAATCGATGTATCGCAATTCGGTTTGGACCGATCAAAAGAGTAAGCTTACCGGTACTCGCCGTTAAAATTTTGGATCCATCTGATTTCATTTTGAGACCTTACTTGAGTTACTTGGACCCCAGTTGGAATTATTTTTTCGGAGTTACGCTGGCAAGGGGGTCGCTCCCTCTCTTGAAAAACTGTGGAGGGGGCCCTTTGCTGGGGCATACATTCTATTTTTCACTTTTTTTTTTTTTTTTTTTTTTTTTTTTTTTTTTTAATTTTATATTTGTGTCTAATCTAAGTTGGGGGAGGAGGAGGAGAGTACCTGCAAGTCAACCGGCAATTTACTTTTGATAGTGGCTGCGGGTCGAGGGTGCGGATTGCGGACTTTTAACTTGTTGTGGGGTTTACAGGGTGACCGTGTCTAAACTTATGAGAAAAGAAGGCAACCACAGACCGGAAGAACGTTCAATTTCTGGTTCAGAGACCATGGACAAAGACATGGGCACCCGCAAAACAATTGCCCGGAGGGGCAACTTTTTGAATGTCAATGGAAGGTCTAGGGGACACCACCTAGAGACGGGCAAGTCTAGAGAACCCCCCCCCCCCCCACTTCCGCCCAAAATAGAAAATAAATCAATTATCCTTCCAAATGGTAGAAATTGTAAGTGATTGTAGCATGTAGTTGTATCAAAAGTAATTCTATTTTTGACGTGTTTGATATTATGAATAAAGTGACAGCATCAGATGATAGAAATAGTAAAAAGCTAAGTACAACTATTCCTTCTTTATTTTCATTGTCCTGATGAATTCTAAGAGTTAACCTATTTAAATTAACAAAACCAAAACTCTTGCCTATACATTCTCTAATCATGTAATTATCGACCAGAGGATTCTGAATTTTCAAGGAAGTTCGCAAAATTCTCGTTGCCAACGGTAGTTGCCAATGTAGACACGTTCATACTAGTAGATTTTAAAACTTCTTTCGGCGAGGGAGATGACGGGTGGGAAGTATGATGTCGTCTGAATCAGGAGGGGGTGGGGTAAAAATCAGGGGGAGGTCTAGATCTGGGGGGGAGAGGAATCCTGAAACTGGGGGGCGAGCTGTATAGTGGCAAGGGGTGGTTGGGCACCACTGCTTAGGGGGGGGGCTACTTCCCGCCCTGCCCCCCCTAAATTACGCCCCTAATTAAAATTGTAAAGTAAACTAAGAATAAAGTTTGTTAACTCTTACTCCTTTCGTTATTATTTGATCTTCGAATGTTCCGATTCTTTTTTATTGTAAAGTTTTGATTTTTCTGAATTAGGGGGGGGGGGCGCCGCGCCGCCTCTCGGGGAGCGCCCATTGACAGATAAGGGAGAAAGGTAAGTGTAGGAATTTGCACGGGAATCCGGCGTAGTGTGCCGCAAAAATTACTACCAATGGCGGATCCAGAAAATTCTTTTAGGGGGGGGGGGCTTCACGCCTATGAATTTTCAAATTTGCAGGGAGGAATTTATGGGATTTTTTCTGTTGAAAAAAGGCAAAGGCTACCGTGAGTTGGGGGGGGGGCGTGCCTTTCCCGAATCCGCCGCTGATTACCATGTAACACTGGGCCACGATGACCGATGTCGCATAAAACCAGGTAGAAGACCCGTGGCGGGCGTGGCATCCGTGATGGCTGTGAAATTGGGATGAAGTAGATGGACACACATCATTCATGCAATCTGCACAACGCGGCAAGCAACTGTTGTAGGCGTAGGTGCAGTAGTTCGTGGGGAGGGCAAAGGGGACGGGAGGTCGTCGCAAAACCATGGACGAAGATATAACTAAGGACTGCCGACTGTTGTTAGTCCTGTTTTGCTCTCGACCCCAGCGCTCCAAGCAGCGGTCAGCTGAACTACTCTTTCAAGTGAGCGATCCTGGCGATGTGTCCATGCTCACATGCTGTGCTACTGCTAAAACCGTTGTTGGAGTTGGTCTGTTATGGCATGGCTGTCAACTGTTGTCGGCGACCCAAGAGGATCAGATAACTCAGTATCTCAATGGAAGATCGAAAGCAAGGGAAATTCAGAATCAACTTTGGACAAGGTAACAGAAATCATCAGCAAATTAAAAGAGTCGCCTGATCTCTACTAATAAAACAAATGTCTATGTACTCTTTCTTGTTTGATTCCGTTTTGAGGTTAACTGTGATGTATAGTATTTCAGTCCTTGATTAATCATTTTCGACAATTCAGGAATCTTTCAAGAAATACTCCAGAAGTTTGCTTTTTAGCGGATTTTGCTTCCTTTTAATTCGCTGATCATTGTTCCCTTCGTTCAATCGTGATTCAAATTACCTACACGGTATACATTTGCGGGAAGGCATGGGAGAAAGGGAGCCGGAGCGGCCACCGCTGCAGCGGTTCGCTTTTAGTTGACCCTTACTGCTGCTTGGAGCGCTGCGGTCGCGCTCGAAAACCCGCTAACAGGTTTTAACACGGGCGGAGATAGGAAGTCGGCAGTCCTTAGTTATATCTTCGTCCATGGCTCGGAATGGTCTTAAAATTTTCCTTAGGATTTGATCTAGAACGCAACGTTCTTACATTTTCGAAAAGTTAACTCTAGCTCTCGCAATTAACGATTAAAGGCGGAAAAAGCATGGTTTCTGGACCGCGGAACAGTGGCGTTATCTAGCGGATGAGAATCTTACTACAGGTCGCTGAGGATTCACCTTAAAACGCAACGCCGATCGCGTTCCCCAAACGAACTCTTTTAGCGGACCGAAACATCAACAATAACAGGATTGGAAATTTGAAATCATCTAAATGCATTTTAAATCGCAGAATACACGAAACATGGACACAATCCTCTGATATAAAACCCCAATATCTCATACAGAAAATTTCGTTGAAGTCTGATCCAAATTAGTAACGTAATTACATTCCCAAAAATGCTTAACCTCAATCTTGGCCAAAAACTCCCGCCACAAAGAAAAAGCGACAAATTGGGAGGACACCGGATTGGCGGAATCACATGGGTCAATCGGTCCTCGAGGACCCGTTCTCGATACTGAAACCAAGCGATCCCCCGAGCGGACCCCCGAACCATGCCGTTCCTATAAGAAAAGCATTATTGACCTTGTAGAAACGATTTCAATAGAGCATGACACTCATGCTCTAAAAAGTATCGATCGTCAGGGGGTGCAATGGAGCTCCCGAGAAATCGATACTTGTTTATAGTGGTCAAATGGAGTGGACATCGATATTTATCTTTTCATCAGCCGCCACTGGTGGTAGTAGGCTATTTTAGTCTATCGTTAAGATTGCTCCTCGGAAACCTCTGTCCTCTGGTTCCAAAAACACTCTAGTTCTAATGTAGTTTCCCAATATGCGCATTTTTAAGGGGAAATTGTGGCTAATGAATCAAGAAACTAATGCGACCTTTCTGGAATTATGAGCAGTTGTACGTCCTCATAGATGCTTGGTTCTGCCTGGTTTCACGATTAACTCTGCCGAAATCAACGAGATATTAAAGATTAAACTATGCGCCTGGATATTAGAATCGTCCGAATGATTCCAACCTCAAAATACATCGTCAGTAGGTGAAAGACAGCGGTGCCTCCATGGACAGGACTGTGCTCGTTACGAAGATATGAACCTAGGACTAGTCTTTTCACCTGTTCACCTATTAAGGACCGGACTGTTTACCGAAACCGTTATTTCTTTGGTTACAAGAGTTTTCGTCCTGTTTTTTTCGGCCACTTTATTTTTCGTCCATTCTTTTTCGCTCACGACATTTTGTCCTTGATAATTTGTCCTTTCAATTTTCGTCCCGTAGCACAATTGGTCCACTCATTATTTTTGTCCTCGACTGTAATGTCCATGAGTTTTTAGTCCAATTATTTTTAGGTCCAGAGTATGTCTTTTGTCCTGTGATTTTAGTCCATTGTTTTTTGTCCTCTAAAAAAAGTTTGGTTCGTCCAATACAAATTTATGTTCATTTTGGCTGGTTTACAGGTAAAATTTGTGAGTCTTTCTTTCAATACCAGAGAACGTACTCAATTGGATTCTACCATACTTATAAAATAGAGGTTACATGAGTTAAAATTTACATGAGTTTAAATGGATTAATTGCAACCGTTGCCAGATGCCAGATGGCACGCACCGCCACGAAAAAATATAAATCAAGTTAACCGTGTTGGTTTACCTTAAAAGTCTATTAAATTTCTGAGAAACCTCATCTGAAGGAAAGATTCTGTCGAAAGTAGATCCTATATGTTGCATATATCGCGATGAAGCCCAATAAAAACGTTTCTTTTCACTTTGTTTTTCTAGGCATTGCATTTTCTCAAAAGATAAATTAATAAAACGCCTAATAATAATACAATATTAATTTGCTTTTGGTGGAGTTCTACTTCTTCATTTTATTTCACCTGTAAACTAACAAAAAGGAGCATTGGACGAAACCAACTTCTTTTAGGGACATAAAAAATTGAACTAAAATTACAGGACAAAAGACATACATCGGACAAAAAAATAATTGGACTAAAAACTCATGGACGTTACAGTTGAGGACAAAAATAATAAAAGGACCAATTGTTCTACAGGACGAAATTTGATTGGACGAATTATCAAGGACCAATTTTCATAGGACGAAAAAAAGCTGACAAAAATCGA
>VMOF01000001.1:3983802-4073394 GCA_011764245.1 Trialeurodes vaporariorum
ATCCCGGGTTTTTAAAGCACTTGAATATACTTGACTTGTAATCTTTTTGCAACCAGTGAAGTCTTCACGACTATACTTATTTCTACGACTTTGGCCTTTACGACTTTTTCTTTGGATTAAAAGGAGGTGGTTCTATCAATTGAATAAGAAATGACTACATTTGTGTAGTTTTTTTTTTTTTTTTTTTTTTTTTTTTTTTTTTTTTTTTTTTTAGGAATATTGCCTTAGCAGTGGCGGATCCAGGCGGATCCAGTCCTTGGGAATTTTGCTCCTTAGTGACCCCTTTTCCTTTTTTCGCTCTTGCTTCCCCCTTCCTCTCCCCTCTTTCCCCAAATTTTTGGGGGGGGGGGGGGCGATTGCCCTCTTTGCTACTCCCTGGATCCGCGAATGGATAAGTCATGTGTTTCTTTGAGTGAAACGGCCCTATTGCAAAAGATATGAAAATCCTTGAGGGCGATCGACTCCATTTTCCAAGCTGAATCGATAGAGGAGCCACAAGCGAGGTTTTGGTACAGTGACTAGATAAACCACAGTGTGGTCAATTGCTGCGCACCCAAGCCGACCTTACCACCCTTAAGAAGGCATGTAAAACACCCGATTTTCAAAAAATCGTTAAAAATATAAATCTCAAACCAAATTTAGAAAATAAGGTCTCTATCGAAAGCTAAAAGCGTCAAAATTATGGAACTGACCTTTAAACTCCAACTTCAGCCCTTATTTTGCCATAATCACTGAATTAAGAGGATCCTTTCGTCTCAGCCTTCAGCGGCCAGTTTGTTTACACTCTCTCAACTCGTCTCCGCTCACAGTTTTGAAAATCAGGCATTTTACACTTGTTCTTATTGGTGGACGAGGCCACTTACTTGGGTGCTTTAACGCCAACCAATCAGCAACACGACCAAATGACCACACTGCGGTTTATGAATTAACTAACCTAACCTAACCTAACCTAACCTAACCTGTAGGTTTTGGCGACATCATATGTTTGCCCATCTGAAGAGTTGTTAAGTAATGATTTCTACAGTGACGAAGAAGAAGAAAGGAAAAATTATTAATCGTAAAAGGTGGAAGAAAGCAACTATACTTGATATCGAGTGGTATAATTTAGTAAGATTTATCTACTTATTATGAAATATTTTTAGTAAACGTTTCTTTTCGGTAAGTCTATGGTAAAATATATTTTCTAAAGTAAATCAATTCATATTCTTTTAATGAGAAAATAAGTCAATTAAACAAGAGTCATGAGTTGCTATGAGTGAAGCGGCCTAATCGCAAAAGAAATGAAAACCCTTGAAAGCGAGCGATCGACTCCATTTTACAAGCTGAATCGATAGATGAAGGGTCACAAGCGGGAGCTTGACAAAATCACCTTTTTGCCCCTGTGATGAGTCCAGTGGCGGATCCAGCCCTTGCGAAAGGTGGGGGGGGGGGGTCAAACTTGGGATTTTTTGCCCCTTGGTGACCCCGTTTTCTTTTTTTGCTCTATCTTTCCCACTTCCTCTCCCCTCACTGCCTACTTTCTGGGGCTAACCGCGGGGCGATCTCCCCCTTCACCACCCCTCTGTATTCGCGTATCTGCCAATGTGTCGTCGCTATGAGCAGGGTGGTAATATTGTGATGGAAACATCCGTGAATTGAAAAACACGATTAAATGTACCTACACGAAATGGCAGCTCTGCTTTGCAGTAGAACGGAAGTTGGTGTTTCATATTGTACGTTTGTAAGTACATATTTCTTTTTCTTCATGGATGATCAATTTAGATAAATGTCGGTGATTATTGTTGTCGTCTTATATGTGTTGCGTGATATGCTTCCTTCGAAAGCTGCTCTATAAATTCTAAACTTTAGAAAAAGCTTCAAAGGCGTGACTTTACGACGAAAGCCCCTCCCCCACCTCACTGTAGCAAGGCAAATTTGTGGGTAATTCAATATGTGGAAATAATATTTTTCGAATCATGACAGATTCTTTTGAACTTTTGGTTTTAATTTAATTTTTGATTCAATGGTGTGAATATACTATTTCTAGGATTACACTTTGGATGCTCATTATAAATGCTGATTCCAATCTCCAATTTCCTCCACATCGATTTTGCATTTTAGAAATCGAAGATTTCTCTTTGGTGTCATAGTTTTACACGATAGTGAACCCATTTAACGTGATGTCGCACAAAAAAAGTTGGATCCTGGAACAGACACAGTATTTTGAGTATCGGGTCTTGACAAGTGGCTGCGTCCTTCTGAACCGCATCAAATCGCATCGGTGAGTGGTTGATTTATTAGCCACGCGAGTCTAAAGGGGTGTCTCCACCTGCGAATTGAAAAGCGCGAATTGACCGCTTGAGCCAATGGGCTTCTTCGTTGTCGATACATTGGACTCGACCTATCGACTTCAAGGCAGCTCATTGGCTCAATCAGTTTATTCGCGCTTTTACATTCGCAGATGGAGACACCCCTTAACTTCTGCGCAAACCATCCGCTCACTGATGCGTTTTGATGTGGTTCGGTACCACGAACCGCTAATTGTCAGAACCCGATACTCATAAAATGCATCTGCTCTAACTAATTCTCTGTCTCACTCATTTACATGTTGCCTCTCGTGAGAAATCAGATCCTACTTTTTAAATGCTTGTTTTTCTCTCTACAATGTTCATTTGTTTAATTCAAAATCCTTTGAGACAGAAAAGGTTTAAGCAGTACCAATACCTAAAATATGAAATAATTGGATTGCGGGAATATTGCACTAATTGTTAAACAAACGTTTGAAACTAACCACATCGGTTTCCGAATACCCGGAAACATGGCATGATCTCGATCAATATAAGCTTTTTTGTTGAATCCAAAGCATGAATTTCTTAAAAATACCCAACTTACGCACGACGGGATCTCTTAAGTAAAGAGAGGACGTATCGAGTAGCTAGAGCAGAATGAGGGTCTGGGTAAGGAGAAAAGGGATACGGAACAACTTTATCCAAAACGGATGACGGAGAAAAGTAAAGAAACGAAAGACGTAGGTCAACAACACCGTTGCCAGATTACAGGGTAACATTTGCCACTTGTATACTTGTTTTTTGTTCAAAGTAAAAGAGGCAGATTTTACAAAGCGCCTTCATTTTACGGATATGCAAATTGACATAGAATCGAACAAGTTAGCTCAGAGCTACCGTTTCGCGTATAATTAGTGTCATCATTTTTCAATTCACCGATGATTCCACCGGCTAGGAAAATATTACTCAGTTCAGTTCAGTGTATATGACTGGAATGCACGAAAATACTCAAATTGGTAATCTTTTCTCAACCGGTGGAGCCGTCGATCCCTATGACTTTAAAAAACTAGCTGATATTTTAATTAATTAACGGCGTTTCTACCGATTGAGTAAAGACTACCGATCATAGTATTTTCATGCAGTACAGTCGTACACAAAACTGAACTTTGTAATCTTTGCTCCACCGGTGGAATCATCATCGGTGAATTGAAAACTGCCATTATAATTATGTACGCGAAACGGCAGCTTTGGATTGTTGAGTATAGTTGAAAGGGTTCTTGGGCAGTAGTAATCGCAGGGGGGAGGGGGGAGCAAGGGAGCTGAATCCCCCCAGACCAGACATCCTATTTTTAGGGTTGTAGGGGAAGGGGGAACAATTTTCAGTCAAATGATCATCAGTGCAAGTCCTCCCCCCCCCCCCCCCAAAAAAAACCCTGCGTACGCTACTGTTCATGGTATCTCATCCCTTCCCGCTTATCAATTAATGCTAATAAAGGGGCATAGTTAAATTACTTAGTGACTTGGCAACCTCGCTTCCGGTTTAGCTGCTGAACGATTCTATTTGTGAAACTCGACGCGTACGCCTTTGAGGGATCTCGACTCATGATTGCGCGACTTTTGAGCCCCTTGACCCTAAAACTTTCCGTCATCAAATTAGATTGGGCACTTGTAATTTGATGGAATAATTACCGACTTTAAAACAATTAAGTAAACGAGACGCAGTTCCCTCGAATTGAACCGTTGCTGCGACAAATGATCGGATTGGCCTCCGGGGTTGCAAAATCAAGCTTAGAATTATTCGACCGTCGGTCGTATTACGATGGATTAAGATAGGTAGGTAAAGAATATCCATATATTTAGAATATTTAAACGTTTCCCTTTCTTGACCCATGTGCCCATTGATTTTAGTAGAAACCATTTTTCATCCATAACTAACCTTAAAATAAAAATGTCAAAGAAAACAAAAAAATTTTCTGAGGAATGTTGAAAAGCAACTTATATGCACAATTTGGATGCAGGTGGATCAATGGTTTAAAAGATATGCTGTATTACACGTTTCTGGCCACAGACAGACAGGCACCCAGACAGACGCAACATAAGTTTTATGCATTTATCCCTCCCTACCACACATGGTTAAAAAATATTGAAATGTCATGGCTCGATGTTCTTTAGGATAGCATTAGGCATGATGAGAGTCAATTATTTTATATTCATCATACACTCGATCACAGCGGTCTAAAAGTATAGAAACAAAGTAATTTGAAAATCTCTGCTCCATCACAATACTTTCTCAAGTTTTCTATTTTCGTTAGTGAGAAAGTAAAAATGGTTTCAGGTCAGTAGGTCTACAGTAAAATGGAATAAGGACAAAATGTCTACTTTTGTTGGTCTACTGACAAAATGTCAACGGAAATAATATGTCTACGAAAATAATGTCTACTTTGGAAAATGATCATATTCTTAAAACGTCTACAAATTTCATGTCCTCAGTATATTAATGCCTCTTATAAAAAAACTAGCCGTTCCAAGCACCCTACGGGCGCCCTCCACGGCCAGCATTCTAGGGTTACGGGCTAGTTGGTACCTAGGTGGTAAAAAATGATAAAATGAAACAGAGTATTGGTGCTGAGAATTAAAGAGATGAAAATGTAAGAATGTGAGCGCAAAGCGCTTATACTTTCTTGTATTAAATAAATAAATAAAAAAAAAGATATTGCCGGGCAATGCGTAAAAAGAACTAATAAGATGCGGAGGATACCAAAATAAAAGCGTTGAAAATCGAAGAGGAATTATAAAAGAGAAGCGAGTGCTTAAAAAGGTTATACATATAACGGTGACAATCCACGGAAAAAATAAATGCACAAAGCGCTAAGAATGTTTCTTAAAAAAAAAAAAAAAAAAAAAAAAAAAAAAAAAAAAAAAAAATTAAATCAAGAGCATACTGCAAAATATTGGGAACGTTATTCAACGATCCCGAGTGATATAAGTCGAAATGATAAAAATTTAAAGAATAAAATGAAAAGAGAGGAAAGAAGAAGAAAGGCAAACGAATGGTTAATACGAAAAATGGGGGTGCGTTAGTCGAGAGAGATGAGCGCGGCGTCCGTAAGGAATGAGGGGAGAAGGTTGCGGGGGGCGGGCGAGCGACAGAAAAATTTTTGGGGAAAGAACGAAGTAATCAGTGCGCAAGAGATGAGCGACGAACGAACCTCCCCCCCCCACCGCTCTCGGGCACTGACTCGTCAATTTATAAGGTGAGACTCTGCCGAGCGTAAAAGGGGAGGGGAGGGGCAGATCAGAGAATCCAGCTCAGGCGATGGCGCGGAGCATCGCGCACCTCGCTGTCCCCTGCGTCGTGCGAAAATGAGTTTTCACTCTTATTTTAAAATTCATTTTGCGGCGCTCACAGACGACTTTTTCAAAAAATGTTCGGACAGATTTTTTCTAAATACCCTAAGGAATCATCGTGTCAAAATTTTAGGGAAATCGCTTCGGCCAATTTTTGGGAAAAGAAAAAAAAAAATTTTGGAGGGACGACAGCTTTATATATATAATGTTTATTTTTTTTTTTTTTTTTTTTTTTTTTTTTTTTTTTTTTTTTTCAAAACTGACCACTATACAAAAATGTTTACAATTTTGTGACAGAATTAGAAAATATAATATAAATTAGTTTACACCCTCATTCTTAGAAGATCTTTGTAAATTTGAATCATAAATTTTGAAGACAGCGTCAATCCGAATAATTCAATGTATAATTCGCGAAGTTAAAACCAACATTTAATTTACTGATTGTGAGTATTTAAATTGAAAAGAGAAAATTTCGTCAAAATGAAGGAGGCTGAATCAAAAACTAAATAATTCGATAAGAAATGTATAACAAAAGTCTACACAAGTGATTTATATAGTCTGGCGACTTTGTTGCACGCCTGAAAACTATATGACAACCGTTAAAATCATTATCATTCAAACTGTCGATAGTCAAATATTTATTACAAAATTGTAGAAACTGTTGTCTTGTAGACGCCGCGTGATTTTGTAAAAAAAAAAAAAAAAAAAAAAAAAAAAAAAAATAAGTGGACACATTTCAAAAGAGGAAAGAATATACTGGGGACTTTTCTTTTGTGGACATTAAAAATGTAGACGATTTTAGAACGTGGTCATTTTTCAAAGTAGACATTTTTTTCGTAGACACGCATCCGTAGACATTTTGTCAGTAGACCAGAAAAAGTAGACATTTTGTCTGTAGTCCATATTACTGTAGACCTACTGACTGGAAACCGTAAAAATAGCACCGAGGACCTTCCGTCCCGTTTACTCTAATCGGACACAAGTTGTGTTCACACAGTTCCAATTTCTGATGGACCACATGAAAGTTTCTCCAAATTGTAGTTACTGGCAAGGGAAATGAAGGCAATGGTCCGGCAAACGCCTTCAATTTCGGGTGTAGGCAAAATGAACTCCGTGGAGTACGAACATTTAACACTGCACTCAATTGAAGTTAAAATCTATGTTGATAAATCGACGAAATAATCAGGTCTTGATTGTCAACATACTTTCGACCTTTCAGTGGTTTCTGTAAGGTAAATTTAAGTGCAATAGAAGTGTAGTGATTATTACAAAGAGTATCCCATAAGTACCCGGACTACGCCCCTCCCATTTAAAGCTAGCTACAGAGATGATCTTGGTTTCATGAGAAAGAAACAGTGAAGAGAAATCAATTGAGACCAATATCAACGTATTTGAACAAAAATAAAATTGAGCTAGTTGTGACATTTTGAAAATAGGGTGTGAGACAATCGCCAATACGGTTTTTTCCCCCAAAACTTTATTTTTACACAAATGTACAGGGTTCAATTAATCCTCATATTACCACTGTCTTATGAGCTTTTAAGAATCTTTCTCTCTTAAAATTAAAAATCTAAAAATCTCTTTTAAATTATAATTTAAAATTATTTTTAGCATACGTTCTTTCAATTTTTGTAGAATCGTCTTCTTGAATTTATCTGTGGTGATAAGGTATTGAAGAATTATTTGACTTCGGTCTTGATTGCGTACTTTGATTCTAATCGCTTGTCTATGAGAGCTTTTTTCAATTCTGGGAACAACCAGAAATTGCGAGCAGAGCTGCCAATTTGCGTAGATTCAATGACAATTTTAAATTCACCGATGATTCTACCGGTTGAGAAAAGATTACATAGTTTCAATTCACTGTATGACTATAATGCACGAAGATACTCTGATCTGTAATCTTTCTCAATTGATGGAAACGTCGTCAATTAATGAAAATATTCGCAAGTATTCAAATTTATCGACGACTCTATGCCGGTTGAGAAATGATAAAAGACGGTAGTATTTTCGAGCGTTACAGTCATACACTGAATTGAACTCTGTAATCTTTTTTCAACCGGTGGAATCTTCGGTGAAATTCAAAATGTCATTGAGGAGCAATATCGGGACTATGCACGTGGTGGATGCATGATGTCGTGGAAGATGTTACCACGCGATTTTTGTTGAAAAAGAGCGTCAAAAAAGTCTCAAGGGTTTATTTTAAGGAGAAAAATAAAAACGTTCAAAACCCCGTATTTTACCCTATTTTCAAAATGCCGCGCCGTAACCAAGTCAATTTTCGTTTAAATTGGATGACATTGGTCTCGATAGATTGCTTTTTCTCTTTATTTCTAATGGAACCAAGATAAGCTCTATGGATAGCTTACTTTTTAAATGAGAGGGGCAGTCCAGGTATTTTTGTGGACACCCTCTTTGTATAACAGACATGTTTCAGAACTGATATATCTGATCTATACTACTGAGGTCACCAATGGGGCAGTTGCAAGGGTCTGAAATGTTGTGTTTTTTATGAAGAAAATGAAAGTACTTGCTGAGCTGAGAGCATAGATACCTTTGGTTTCTAATTAAGTCCCATTGTTCCGGAGATAAGATTTTGGCCCAAAATACATTGTTTTAAATGGGAATTCCGCGTAGTGACGTCACTACACATACGAATTTTTGCAACTTTGCACGTGTATATCTCCAAAACCAAGACACTTAGGAAAAAACCAAAGCCACATTGTTCTCAGCTTATCGAGTATTATCATTTTCTATATAAAAAACACAACATTTTAGACCCTTGCAACTGCCCCATTTCAACCTCCATTGAACTCCAAGAATCTAAGGTGTGTGACCCAAAGGTGGCCTACCCCAGCTTATTTCAGTTAATTACACGAATTGACGATAGATGGCGTTAGTGCTGAGTAGCAGGATGCTATCGCTTCCCCGCCCACTCCAAAAATGAAGAGAATCGGGCGATTCAGTCGGCGCGGAACAGTGAAACGTCCATTTTCGCAGGTCTTCAGCTAATTTTCATGGAAGTAAACAATCGTAAAAGCTGAGCCCTTAAATTGATTCCACCTCTGACTTTCAATTCATCATAATCATTATTATTTCTGGTGTAACTAAGGTCTAGATTCCTTTTTTGAACTCTAAAATAGCATTTTAATACATATAATGAGATTTAGAAGGGGGTGTTTACCTTTAAGTGCATCACAAATATTAGGGGAGGCCACCTTAGGTGCGCATGTTTTGCACGATGTCAAAACCCTACTTTTTTCAAACGCAAAAAAAAATCTCAAAAACAAGCAAATTTTAAAAAAATGAAATTAACATATGATAGCCAACTGTCTTAATAGTAAATTGATGTATGTAGTTTTTTTTTTTTTTATCTCTCATGACTTATACGTGCATATTGGCCCCAAGCATAGGTATTACCACCTTTGGGTCACTTACCTTATATTTTTTCCTTTATCTACATAAATACATGCATGCGATAGGTAGGCGGACTAAACTAGGGGTAAGAAAAAGAAAGGCAACTGGTGGGGGGGGGGCTCAGACAGAGGTGGGATTTTAAAGGTTTACAGGTATGAAAGCAACCACTTTCGGATAAGCTTCTCTCTTCTCCATCACACCTGCGACCTGCGTCATATGAAACAAAAGAAATGCAGGAATAACGTTGGGGGGGGGGAGAGAAAGAAAAAAATGAGGAGAAAAAAAAGAAACGGGAAGTTTAACATTCAACGCGTTACGCGGTGAACAGATTTCACGTTACAATGCAGCATCTGCACTATTTCCCACGGTATCGATTTCCTCCTTTCAACTTCAAACCGAACCTCACTTTAAAATGTCTTAAATTTCCAAAGGATTTGAAAAGCCTTAGCGTGCAAACAATTTCCCACTCCTTCCACAACGCTCACTGTCAAACCTCTTTCTAAAACTTTTTAGCGGATATCTCCATAACTTTCAGCGTGCATTTTTTTATTTATATATTTCATTTGCGATAAGCTGAATCTCAGAAATGTGTATTTTTTTTAGTCACTCGGTTGCCGGCTAGTAGGAGCTTAAAATTAAATCAGGGACACTTTCGATTTTACTTCCTAAATCTAGCTTTTGAGTAGTCCTGTCTGCGCTAAAATGATGATTGCCATCGTAATCAATCATATCACTGTGGTTGCTCGTGAAAATTGGCAGCAATGTTTCTTTACAACATTTATTTAACCACGGAATCATTTGATCAATTTATATGGTAACAGTGCCAGAATTTCCTTAAAATGTTCAAGAATAGTACAAACACTAGAATTTTGGTCACAGTACCATTCCTTACCCCGTCACACACAGTTTTGCTTCAATGGTAATCTTTGATTTCTGTGTAAATACCAACGCATATCCGTGTGCCTCACTTGATGGGTTTGGTCGAATTGTGACTGGTTATGGTTGTTCTTGTTAGAGTGGTCTAAGGTATTCCCCCAGGAGGTGTAGGTGGAGGTGGAGGTGGAGGTGGAGGTGGTAAAGTGGTTCTAAGGTAGATGGATTAAAATCAAAACACACATGTATCATTGTTCTAACTATTGTCTTTGTCTTTCAAATTTATAAATGTATAATTAATGTGTACCTAATGAGGCTTTTTCAAACTTTTGCTATCGGGGATTGGAGAGTTGATTCTTGCATAAAAACCTGTAAAAATGACAATGAGTATACACTAAAAAATCACGAAATTAACTCTCAAAATCGGGCTTAATATGGCGGTTCAACGCTGGTATCATGGGAGATGCCCATCTAAATTGAGACATATCTCTGTGTTTCCGTAGATAAAGTGGCATAACGGACAGGAATCTCCCATGATACCAGCGTTGAACCGCCATTACGATCTTGCCTTTGTTGCAGTTATGTGAGTTTATTACTAAATTTTAGACTTTCTCAGTGTGATTTTCGGGATTTCCGCTGGTCTTTATATCAGATTATACTATTTATTTGCTTGTCGCAAAAGTTTGCAAGAGACCCATTACGTAAAACTGACCGTAGTTAATAAGCTAATAGTACAATCATGAAAACCAATTAATGTCGCTTTCGCTTTAACAATTGTTGTAAAAAAAAAAACAAAAAAACAAAACAAAAATAAACAAAAAAATTCAGTTCAGATATGATTTAATATTTACTGATGCATAGCTTGCCCCACTATAAGTTTCATGTAAATCAAAAAAGGTTCAGAGTGGAGCAGTAGCGTACACAGGAATTAGTCTTTCTCTCTCTTTCCCCATTTGAACACGTGAGAAAGAAAAGGACGGAAACAGGGGCTCGAACGCGTGTTCAGCCCCTGTCTCTTTCCTTTTCTGGTGCACACACTCAAACGGGAAAAGAGCGAGAGAGACTAATTCCCGCGTACGCCATTGGAGTGGAGGAGCCTGAACAACAGTTCCAGTAGGCGAACGGGAGGGAAAAGTGAATAAATACATTCCTCCTTTACATCGAATTTATCCGAGCGCATGAGGGTTTGGAAAAGTGTGTGTTTGAAAAAAAAAATGGAAAGAATAATGGCGAATAACAATATTGTTTTGTATTTCGCTAATGCGTCAAGCGTGGTTTGTGGATTGAACTTTCAACTTTAACGTCACGGGAGTTTGTACTCTCTCTCGACTTTCTCTCTCCCTCCCTCTCTTTCTCTGTCTCTGTCTCTCTCGTACAAATACACACTCTCTCTTTATACCATCCTCTCTGTTTTACTCTCTCTCTCTCTCTCTCTCTCTCTCTCTCTCTCTCTCTCTCTCTCTCTCTCTCTCTCTCTCTCTCTCTCTCTCACTTACTGTTTCTCTGCCTTTCTCTCTCTGAATCGATTCAAAGCGCCCGCTCGCTCGTTCGTTTTTCCCAACCTGTATTCAATTTCATCTCTAAGCCCCAGATAATCGCTGACGTGAGGGTGACTTCAAATTGCTTTTGTCCACCGCCACTCAGTTCGACCCGCATCTACTGAAGGCTCGATAAAGGGACAAGGGATTCTTGTGTTCTATCCCCCTCTCTTTGTCTTTTTCCCCCATCTCTCTCCGTCCTGTATCTACACATATCTTTGTATCTTCCACTCTCTCTGCTCCCTCTCTCCCTCTCTCCTCTCGGCCTGTCTCTCACTCGGTCTCTCTCTGTCTCTCCCTCTCTCTCTCTCTCTCCACTCTCTCTCTCGCTCCCTCTCTCTCTCTCTCTCTCTCTCTCTCTCTCCTCTCTCTCTCTCTCTCTCTCTCTCTCTCTCCTCTCTCTCTCTCTCTCTCTCTCTCTCTCTCTCTCTCTCTCTCTGGAAAAACGGTCAAAATCACTTGCTTTACAGCAAAAAGCTCTCTCTTGCCCCCCTATCACTTATTACCACTTTTTTCACGAATCCATTCTACCTCTGTGTCAATATTATTGTCTGTTATTTTCGACGCTCGGTTCGTTCACATTCAACGAATGCGCGCCTCCTCTCTATCTCCCTCTGCCTCCACCCCTCCCCCCCCTGCTGAGAGAACCCCAAGCTTTGTTTATGTCTCTTTACTTTGAGAACGAATTTCGTGTGGATTCAAAAAGACTTGAATGGAGACGAAATCAGATCAAATAAAAAATCTGCAATAATCGCATGATAGACCAAAAAAAAAAAAAAAAAAAAAAACAAATCAAGCGCCTTCACTTTGAGTTGACGCAACACCCTCAACAGGGAGCAACAACTGCGACGTATGAGTAATATCGGCAATCGATGAAGAGCTCTTGTAATTATCAATATGAAAGCAGTGGTAGTTGACAGATGAAAAGTAGAGTAGAAATAAAAGCGAGGAAAACACCATTTAGTGAACTGTAGATGAGTCCCAAACAGGCCCGGAGCTAGAGGGGGCCAGGAGGGCTTTGTCCCCTCCCCCCCTAAGACCACCGTCCTCCTCCCCCTGGCACTTCGGGAGGCTTTCTAGTGCTCAAGTTTAACTTTTAGAATTTGAATTGAATTTACTGAGTTAATTGTTTAGATCTTTCGACCTAGTAGGATCTTATCAATCGCAGATCTCCCCCCCCCCATGTAATAATACTGCGATAAGTTAGAAAATGAATATTTTAGGTTTCTGTCGTTTTAAGTGCTTAAAGTTGTGTTTTAGAGTGGTTAAATTTTCAAAATTTGCTGGGGGAGGACCGGGCTCCCTTACCGTTAGGTATATGTCACTCAAACCCATCAGTTGGGAGATTCCACCCAGCTACCCTCAATTTTAAGTTACTATACGTTACTGAAACAGAGAACTTATTTTACAGATTGCGTCAAATGATTCGTTCAAAAATGTAACATTTTCAAAACGCTCTTAAACCCCGAGGGAAATTCTCTGGAGCCCTAAGTAGAGGAGAGCTCGAGGAAAGTGAGAAGCAAAAATACAAATAAAAGGGCATCACATGAATTTTCCAAGCTGGTCCTCATCTTTTAGCGGTGCAGTTCCCCCCTCCCCCTTATAGTCTCGAGCTAGCTACGGGCCTAGTCCCGAATAAACAGTGTTGCCAGATCGAGGGTAAAAAGCCGTATCGTCTCCATCTAAATCAATGTAAAACGTACGACTTTTTCACCCTAATCTGGCAACACTGCGAATCAACAGTTGCAGTTATTCGGCGGAATCCACCTTTTTGATTTGTGAATCTTGCTGGTTTTACCGAAAAATAACTTTTAAGACAACACGAAAATAAAAATAAATGCAATTCACGCGTGACAGTGCGCTGTCGTAAAGGTCGACATTGACCGAACCTCACTATAGGGCAGTCGAAAACGAATGTAAACAGACTCGATTTTGAGTGTTCGACGCGCGCCCTTCAAAATCCTTGATGCTAAATTTTCGATACTTGCGTTCATTGGGAACGACTTTTCGTCCTCCATAGCAAAGCTAGCTAACTCAAAGAACGCAACGCTACTGTGAGCAAGGCCTGTAGCGTTTTATTGAAAACCAAGCTTCAGGGATTGCACCGCATTCCGCGGTGGCAACTTTTGAAGGGCGGAAAAATGGAAAAACTGAAAATACACAGAATTATAGGAAGAGTAGGAGGAAATATGAGGAAAAGGTGAAAATTAATTGACAGGAAAGGGTGTAAGGATTATAATAGATAGAATGGGAGAGAGGTCAAGGGGAAGACATTGTTTGGACACAACCGCGGAGTGTCCGTAATTTACGGTGTCCAATATCATAACTTTTTTTCAATGCGAAGGTATTTTTTTTATTATTTTTCCTGCATTCTGGGTCACTCAGAAATAAATATTTATCCTTAAAAAAAAATATTTATATTTATATGTATAAACCCTGGCATGTGTGGTTTAATGGTGAAGGAAATATTACACATTCTAAGAATTTTAAAAGTTAATTTATTAAATATTATTATTCCTTTGATTGAATTTGAAACAATAGCGAGTTACTTATAAGGGAGCCCTACTGAGGGTTGGTAGCAAGTGACGGACTGAGTGTAATCGTAGATTCAAAGTAAAGCACTTTGCGGCGAGCCGGGCGCTAAGTTGCTCAGTTGCTGTATATCATCAATGCAGAGCGCTCTGTCGGTCAATAAATTCATTACAATGGAGGTAACTGCTATATCAACCGCAAGAGGACGCCACTTTAGTTGACTTCTAACAATTAATAAATTGTGGTCTGAGGAGAGATCCTCGATTTTAACCTCCACCTTGTGCTCATAAATACGCGTTTGCTTAATCGTCCTTTCAAATGTTTATCAATCAGCTCACGCACACGTCCAAAGAGGCTTGAATCAAAAATAACTGATCTGACCTCGTCCATCAAATTTTTTTATGGACGGCCATGCCAATTGAGAAGTTCCTTATAGTATAACAGCCGGTAAGGGAAATGGCGTTTGGAGAAAGAAAAAAAAAAGCTTCAACTTTCAAATGCTGCAACCATAAATGCATGTGGGCTGGTTCTGATTTACCTGGCATTACTATGGCTTGAGTTTAAGGTGGTTGCATTGAAAATTCTGATAATTTATTAATAATATTCTTAAAGGGGGTAAGGTCGTGTTTTTTTTTTTTTTTTTTTTTTTACATTTTTGGTTCACTGGCTCACGTTGAAAAGTGACATTTTCTGAATAAAAAGATGTATAATTTGATACCATTTAGAGAACTTTTGAGGAAAATTAAAGAAAACCCAGAATCTAGAGTTTTTCGACATTTTTTTTCTTTTTGCATTTACCGAAAGTTCCTTTTTTCTAGTTTGGTTATTTTTTTCCCAGGAACTAAGAAAGCTATCTCGGTATTTTTTTTCGATATGTTCAGAACTTTGAGCTCTATATATATTTCGAACTAATAAATCAAATACGAACAGCGCTCATTAATATAGAGGTCCCGAAGCCTTAAAAATTAAACAAATAGTTTACAAGTTTTAGCCATTTTGAGAAAAGAAAAACAAAGTTTAAATCTTAAATTCGATAGTTTATCACAGGGGTCAGTTCATGTACTAGCAAACTTTTAACTGTGCAGCTCAAAGGGTTCTTGAGAAAAGCGAACCTAAATCTTTCCTCTGGATGGCATTTGCTTAGATGGCACAACCTTTTACCCCCGTAAAACTAAGGGCAATTTTCTGTGTCAATACTCAGCCTCTTTTGGCTCTGAACGAATTGTTCCTGTGTAGTAAGTAATGCGCGTGAATAAGCTAATTAAACATTCGAAAAAAGTAAAATATCAATACGTATAATCGCTCCATCATAAACTTAGATCCTAGACGATAGAACTCTGTAGAACTGAATCTTGTGATGCGGTACGTCATCCACGAATGTGACAAATTCACAGGCAAAACAAACAAACAGTCAACTCTTGAAAAACATTCTCATAACTATAATGCCGCATGAAATGTGGAGAGTTTTAACATTGTCGAGTACACTTATACATATACTCCTGATTCTAAATTAGTCGCAAACTTGGTAGGTATGAAGGAGGTTTAGAAACAATAGTCAGTGGCGAGGCGTGCCATTTGGCAACGTTTCTTTTTCGCATTTAAACACATTAGGAAGGTCGAAATGCTTGGTCAACGCCGATGACTGAAGCGTTCGACTTGTTTATGGAGAAAATACATTGTTGCCAAATTTCACGCTGCGCCACTGACAATAGTCTTCAAACAATATATATGAAAATGCCTTCATATATCTTTGAATTTAAAGATTCCGGGTTGTATATTGACCTTCTTACCGTTTGTTAATGGACTCTGCTGTGTCGGACGCGTTGTCTATCGCAGTCACAAGGATTTGAAATCCTCATTTCAGAAATCTGACTAAATTTTCAGTTAAGAATCCCCCATTATATATAGAGTACCAAACTCTGCTATTACGCTCGTGCATTTAAAAGCATTTTAGTGAGTTTAGGAGTAAATTTCGTAAGTTTTTACAGCTTCTATCGTTATATTCGCTGGTTTTAACCTCTGAATTGACTTAATCGCTCGTAACAAAATCTTGCAACAGCCCCATTCGCATTTAAAACGTTTTGTATGTTGAGACCAAATCGCATCTCTAGAGCTATATCAACGCGAGTCAGAAACCAATTGCATCCATCATTATGTTTTCACTTCACCGAGGATTTTCATTTGCTTTGTACTAAAAAACTGCAAAATTTAGACCCGTATTTGCAACAGTGCCCCATTACCTACATTAGTTTGATTCCAAAATCATCGATTATGCTCTACCGTTAGAACCCTTAAGTTTCGCTTGTAGTTTACTACTGTCCACTACGCTCATTATGGTTTGAGCCAGTGTAGCCAGATTGAGGGTAAAAATAAACCGTATCGTCCCTATTTAAATCAATGTAAAACGTACGGCTGTTTCACCCCAATCTAGCAACACTGGTTTGAGCAGGGATCTTGCTGCTTTTCTCATAAGAACAGATAGAAAAAGCTGCAAGTTCTAGCAACACTGTTTGAGCCTCTGTCCGCTCAGCCTATGCACACGTTTAGATATGGACAATTTTAGCACTATAACGGATTGAAATTATACAGTCGCAACAGGCCAGGCAAATAATATTATTTGAATTAAATATTGGAATATCTTATGTATGAGAAGAGTAAATAAACATGTTTTTGACAAACCGTTAGCTGCAACAAGAACCGCTGCATTTTGGTTCCAGGCGTAGACAGGCTATTGAGTAATCCGTCAGTGTGTCTAGAAATTATGCTGTATACGACTATGCTGTTACGAAGAAAAACTTTGAATAGAGTCAGTCTCTCTGAATCGCTCGATAAAGTCAAATTTTTAATTTTTTCATTCGTACAAAATCTTCAAGTTTCTTGCGCGTTTTCTGTCAGTCCAGACTTATTACAATTAGTTTAATAATTATTGAGGATCGTAAAACCCGCGTATATATGTAACACAGAATGGACTCGTACTCAAAAAGTCATATTAGTCATTATTCTTTCAAAGTGTCATTGTGTAAATGCTTCTGGGGTTGCTCGCCAATTGGAGCTTGGACGATGATGCCTCCGTGATTCTAAAAACCAGAACATCCAAATCGAAATGGCCAAGTTAATGTGATGCAATGTTTTCGTATGAAGAACGAATAAAATAAAGATAAACACTTTTATTGTGATTAGAAGTGAAGCTTGCGAAAACATTTCGGCAACATGGATGCATTTTTTTCACTGATTTCAGGCTTTTTTCTGGGTAGGTAATTATTAAGCTTTTGGTGCACTCTATTTATCCTTTTACTTTTCGTCTGGCAGAATTTGATATTATCATAAAGAAAAAAAATGACATGTAAATTTAGCCTTATATAAATACGTCAAAATTATTATGTTTCAAACTATCTGACAACTTTACTTTTTTTATCACTGCACTGAGCTCCGTAACCGTGGTCTAATATTTACCGAAGCCACACGTAGACTACATAAACAAGCGAGCGATACTCATGCGGCTTGAAGCGATTTATCCAACCGATCAAATAGGCACAAAAGAGTTAAGTGTCAAATGCAGATAATATATTGCTTTTTTTCTCTCTCTCTCTCTCTCTCTCTCTCTCTCTCTCTCTCTCTCTCTCTCTCTCTCTCTCTCTCTCTCTCTCTCTCTCCATAGATAAGCGACGTGCAACGATCTAGACGTCCAAGCATGACTCCATGTAGAAGCCATTTGTAGGTACACAGTATAGCGTCTTCGCATAGTGCAGCGTATAGTGAGTGGCTAATATTCAGTGTTGTCATTTTTGGATAATTATCCGATTTCTTTCATTTGACTCAGTGGCATCGCGTGAAATCTGGCAACGCTGCACTTTATTTATTTAAACGTATGAGAAAAGTTGAACTATTAGGGGGTGCAATGTGCACACTGCACTCCCTCAAATGGATATTTTGCATTGGTTTAACTGGACGAATTGCAGCGTTACAAGATTATACGCGACACCCATGATTTGACTTACGAAGTGTCAACGTTGGTAATTTAAAGGGAAGTCTGGCAACATTTCTGACACTCGAGAAGAGCACTTGCGAACAGTGTTGACGGATCGCACGGATTTCCTCCTCTTAAGAGCTGCAGTTTTACGAATCTTTAGAGGAGTTGTTTGATTCACTGATGATTTCACCACTTGAAAAACAGATTACACTGTCTAGTACACCAGTATGACTATAATAACGCCTGAAAATATTCTGATCATTAGAATTAATGTCACTAGGAAATCAATGGTGCTATGGAGTACTTTTGAGGATAGTTTTGGGAAAATTGGCCACTCCTACTTTCTTGTCATGAGCTCCGAAGATCGGGAAAACATTTATTCCCTATTTTAACCTCTCCTCTAATATTTTGAGTAACTGGATGATATTTACCTATCACTAAAAAACAAACGACGAATAAACATCGATGATTTAAACCATCTGCGTAACAAAATTACGAAAAACTCCCACCGCGCATACATTGAAAACGCCTCAGGAAGGTTTTACATGCAGCTTCCAGTTTTCAACAGAACGTGTGTGTCTTTAGTTAAAGAAAAGGATAAGCTCACTGTCCTCACCACAATTGGTCTGCAGGAGTCATGAATTTATTGAAGCTACAGTTGACTTTTGTAGAGAACTATGTGGAAAGAATCTAAATAGCGCAGCAATAATTCACTCTATACACATTGAGAGTATTGTGGAAAAAGGTGAAAAAGATGCTTTACTCTTGCAGTGGAATCATTTTAAAATTACCGATTGAATAGTACGAGGACGAAGAGGTGGGGGATTACTTTATATCCTTGGAAACGCAATATGTCAGACAAACTTGATTATTATTGGATATGAGTTCTTCGAATGAAAGAGTGAAAATATTGATTTTTAATTATTGATTGACCTCAGGAATTGGCAACCCATCTCAAGGGGGTAGAGAGAGTAAGGTATACGAGGTCTGTCTCAGAAGAAACCCGACTTTTAATATTGCAGGCGAACTGCACCACCGAATGATACGACCTTGAGCTTATCTGAAAGCTGATAAGCTACTCGTCTTTACGGATCTCGACTATCTTGATTAGTGTTCATTTCGTGACCAAGTGAAGACGTTTAAGTAGAGTGCGTGTGGCGATTTTTACCATACATGCAAGCAAAGGTGCAACATTACATTTTGTTTCATACTCGGTAAAACTTTCAGGCCAAGAAAAAGTAAATTCATCAAATTTTTTTAAGAAAATTCGGGGGAAAAAGGCTCTACTTTGGACGGAGAATTCCTAGCTTCCACCACGACAATGCTCCTGCACACGCGTCACTTCGAATTCGCGAGTTTTGTGTTAAAAATGCAATGACTGACTTACTACATCCTCCGTAATTTCCTGACCTGGCTCCCGCGGGCTTTTCCTTGTTACCGAAACTAAAAGACACTTTGAAAGGCCAGTGGTTGGATTTACTATCCCCAAAATAAAAAAAAAAATCGTTTGCGGAGTTGCAGTCAATCAAAACTGAGAACTTTTGCTTTGCTTAATGTTTTGTTTTGCTTAATGGAAACAATGTGCATTCAACAATGTTCAAACAAAAGTGCGTTTGCGAGAGGCGGGCAATATTTCAAAGTAGATCGCTGACGTAAATGATAGGCTCTTCAAATGATATTTGTCTCTCAGTTTTTTTTTTCAAGTAATGTTTGACCGTCAAGATTCAAAAAAAATCTCAAATTATCAGTTCAAATTTACTAGCTGTCTGAAAACTTAAAAAATGCCAACCGCTCCTGACTACGCAGTACAAAAAGTTACGCATCATGAGAACTATTTAAAAATGTGACGTTCCGTAAAAACGAGCTTCTTCCTTGAAGTAGTATATTCCATTTAAAACAAAATTCAGCCCTTTAGCTGGTCTGATTCGCCTGCAATCTTGAAAGTTCGGTTTCTTTTTGTGACAGACCTCGTAGGTTATGAGGGGGAGAGGGTGAGAATTTTACTCATCAAAAGTTGGGACACTTTCTCAAGCAAAACAGCATGAATGATAATAACAGATCAGGGCCGATAGTTATAGATTCACAAATAGTTAGAACGAAAGTCCTTCAACCTATCCACTATAATGATAAGTGAAAGTGCGATACAAAAAACTCAATGTCTCTCCATAAATTATAGTGAGAAAAGGGAAAACACTTTTTTCTCACTCGTTTCTTTTCCAGGCAACATACAACCAATTTCAGTAGAACAACCTCTTCAATACCTTATGGCCCCGTTGAAGGAGTTTTGGATGAAGATTGGACCAGAAAATAACTGAACAATATAAAATTCAAAAATTAAACTAAATTTTTATTGTAATTTTTCTTTTTTTTTTAATCAAGCCTTACTTAAAACAAATTTTCTTCTATCGCAACGATCCAAAAAAAAATATCTTATGCAAGTAAATTAATAACACAATTTAGTTGTTTTCAGCAGTACGCCTTGTTTAAAGAAAAATAGAAAAATAAATCGTAATTAGTTCGCTCAAACAGAATATTTCGAAGCACCATATTGAAGTTTTTGATTCTTATCATATGCTCGAGTGAGTTTGAGCGACTAGATTGCAAAATCCCGGCAAAACAATGCTAACGATTCCTTCAGAATTCACTTTATAAATTTGATTTTCTATTGTTTTTTTTACAGTTTTTGTTTTTATTGCTTTTTTATTTTTCGGACAGTTCGAAGCTTATAACAGATAGAAAATTGTAAAAAAATTAAGTTTGGTGTACTGTCATCCATTCTTTTGAGAATAAGTGAAATTTATTTGTAGTATTTTGCTTTTTTTTCCTCTTTATTTTGAAGTATCCTATGGATAGCAAAATCGTTACATTCTAGAGGGCGCAGAAAACTTTTCAAAATTCAAATAAATTATACCTAAAATTTGTGAATGAAGTTGCATTTTCTACAACCTTCAAAATATTCATTAATATCACAATTAGAACTTTGTAAATACTAACTTAAACCTAGGTGATGAAATATTTACAATCAAACACTTACAATCTAAATATTTAACATGAACTAAAGATGAAAGGAAGGCGAGAAGGACGAAAATGATATATTCGAAGAAAAATGAAGTGAGAAAAACAAAATCAAATAAAGAAAAGAAAAGAAGACGAGAATTATGAAAAAAGGAGGATTGTAACAAACATTCGGGGGGGGGGGGAACTCCGAGAACGTTGGGCTAAAACAAAAAATTTTGAAAGAAATCTTAACATAAAAAAAGAGAATTGCTCAGCACACAGATTGCGACTTAAAAGAAACTAATAAATAATTTGAGACAGTAAAAAGTAGTAACATGGAATATTAGAGTATTCTAAAAACAACTCATTCAAATAAAAATAAAAAATAAAAATATTTGTGAAAAAAGGAAGGAAAGGAAGTACGAGTTTGCTTGGAGTGTAGTTGTTTTTCTCGATATTCGATCGTTTTTTTTTGTTTTTTTTTTACATATTTTCATCGATATCAACTTTAAATTTTCACCGACCAGCATTTACACTCCTATAGCGCTGACACGATCAAGTTAATTTTGCATCGGTCTTATTCTCACATATATGTGCAAATTCTTAATCATCTCAACATCGACTGTTTTTTATCCTTTTTGAGGGCTTTGCGTTTGATGTTTAAAGAGAGTTTGATCCTTTTATTCTAGTTTAACACTATAAAAACGCCGATTTTAAAATTCAAACCCTAATTTTTGATTTGAAGAAAACAATGCATGGATTTAGAATGTAAACAAGTCTCGCCACATACATGGGTAGGAATCTCACCTACTGCAGAGGTGCACATACCTACACTGAAAATGTACTGACGCAATCATGAAAAATGATATTATTTTAGTTTATCTAACAAACAATGAGCGCAGAATTTTTCAATTTTGTCTACTTCCTTCTCTTGGCTGAGAAACCGTCACCAGTGGGATCCAAAATCCATGGGTAGTTGTTGGGACATTCCATGCAACTGAAAAGACGGATTGTCTCTCCAGGGAGTTCTCGGGTGGTCAACGGGCAAGGGTTTGGTAGGGAGCAGTATGGTTGTCCCTTGACGTCACACTTTTCCTTCCATTCCTGGAAGTCCCTCAAGGAGGTCAACTCCGTTGGGTTCTGCATCCATTGGATAACCTGCAAAACAGCAACGAGGAATGGCACGGTTAAAAACATCTCACAATTACTACAACCAAATTGTTACAAAAATATTCATATTCTTTTAATACTTTAAGCCTCAGACTCTTTTCTGACCGACTCTTTTTTATTTTTAAGACGATTTAAAAAGAAATCAAAAAAATCAAAAAATCAAAAAATCAAAAAATGCTTTTCTGGTTGATAGCTAAGAATGTTTTTAATTCTTGATTTAAAATTTGCATACATATGAGTCCCGTTGGTTTCTTTTTAGAACGCAATATCCTTACCGGTAAAGATAAATATTTAGTTCGATGTTCAAAAGGCTCCACGAGATTCCGTCCAATACATGTTTTGTATCTTCCATCGTAAATCTGTCTAATTTAACTCCTCCATTAATGATTCGTCCTATTATCCAATTTTCCCGTAATGCACAGCCTGCCCATAGATGACATTGTCCATTTTCAATTAAAAGGGCTTGACGGTCACTCTATCAATTTTGTCCAAAACTTTTGAACAAGTTTATAAATTAACAATCTCCTCCAATTTTTAGAGATATTTCGGAGCCGAAAAACATCAAACTCGGATGAGAAATAAAAATGTAATTTTGTGATCGGTCTTTGGCTTTGTTTGTAATGATTACGAGAGAGACAGAGTTTATTCCATTCTCGTTCATTAAAGATATGGTCAAAATTCGTTCTAAAAATTGCAACTTCATTGTTATTCCAATTATGGTTGTTGGATTCATAATAAATAAAATACTGCAGAAGTAAACCGCGACGTTACGCAATTTAGGATACTGTTACTTCATTCATATAAATTACCCAAAAAATACGACATTTCAAAAAATGTTAAGTGATGCTAACTAGCGGATTAAAAAATCCCCAAATTTCACCTGGAATCACCGAAGGTTGATTACTCAATTAGATTAAAATAAATATCCCTTCAAAGGTGGTATCAGACACATGCTCTCTACACATGCGTGGAGAGGAGTAATTTCATATTTTGCGCAGGTTGTTGTGACTGAGATCCAAGCAAATAAGGTACTGTTAAATGTTCAATAATTCTAATGATTGCGTTGGCAGAAACATGCGCATATGACGAAAAAACATCCCCAAACGCATGACGTGCACAAAGACCTGTGAACCATCAACTCTTCTGAAACGACCTCTATCATACGTGTTGTCATATTGTTCCATATAGAATCACTGGTAATCACTTTTTATTACTGGTCTTTTCAAGAGTTATCGAGGTAGATTTATCAGTAATCAGTCGTCTCGATTTCAAGAAAATCAAAAAGTCATAAGATGAACCAAACTGTTGCTTATGACATTAGGTTAACATTGTTAACATTAGGTGCGTCTAAATTCACACATTTGATCACTGCTATAAAATCCACCTGGGTCACTTCATAAAAGTAACCGAGTACGTAATCAAAAACGATAATTGGTCAAAACTGGATGAAGCTATAATTATAGAGTATTTTACCTGTAACATAGTGACGAAGTAGACATCATTCCTGTCCAACATCTCCTCAATGAACTTGATGAGTTCTTCTTTGAACTCTTTCTTGCTCTTGAGCCAAGAGGCGTGGAAGTGAAGTCCAAGAGGAGCGCGGTTCGTGCTGAAATGTCTGTTGAAGTTGTGCCTGAGGAGTCTGCCAAATTGTTCACCGGTTTGAATGTTCGAACAAGAGTCGACCATATGACAACCAGGCAAGGATTCGTCAAAGGTTGGGTCGTCTCTTCGATCGAGCTCGTTCATGACCATTTCCCAAACGGGGTGACTCCTACTCGGACAATTCTGAGCGTTACCATTACATTTGTGTGGCATCCTGAAGTAGAGTGTGTACGGCCAGATGGGAACGCGACTGAGAGAAGCTGTGATGGAAGCATCGTAGACGAAAAATTGGTCGGCCATCATTTCGAATTGTTTGTTTCCACCGACTCGGAGGTATGGAGCTCGCATTCCTATAATGGAACCGTCTGAGATATTGGCGAATCGCTCGATGATAAGTCGAGCTCCGGCCATCTCCGCCAGCCAATCGTCGTAGGATCCACCGGTCCAGTATTTGGGATCGTCCTTGTGGGTTAGAGAGAAGACAGCGATCTCGTGGCCTCGTCGGTGAAGATCCTGGACAGACGCGTAGTTGGAGTATTTGTGCGACATGAAGAAGGTTCCGCGGATTTGACATCCGTTCGGGTTTTGTCTCTGGCCGTTGAAGATCTCGTCGTAGAGATCGATGTTGTCAACGTTGACGGCACCGTTGAAGGTGATTGTTATCATCTGAGGGACCTGAAAACATAAAAAGTAAAACTTAGATTATACCATACAATTATACATGTACATCTTGATCAAGATCGATAGAGTACTACCAGCAGGCATCTGTTTAGACCAACGAAAACGAGACTGGTTTTTCTTGCGCGCAGTGCACCTTTATACTGACTTATATTCTTCGATTATATTTCATTACTTTATTTTTCGTTGAGTGATTACTTTTGACATTTTTTATTTAATAACAGTATGATTAGGTTTTATTTTTGAATTTAATATTGTAAATTGTTTTTAGATTGAAAAAACATAAAGAATAATCAATACAAATCAGTTATAAAATGAAAATTCAAAAATTCAAAATGGTCTGCGTCAAAGCTGCAGCCTGATTATGAAAGATCGTATCGTAATTCTATCGAGTTGATGATCGAGTGCGTGTTATCTTATGGATGGTGCCATTCCGATAGTAATCTATCGTAATGGAACGTAGCGGAATGAGGCCACCCATAAGAATAACACGTACTCGATCATCATCTCTATAGCAATATAATACGAGTGTTCATGATCAGCCTGCAGTTTGAAAGGTTTAAGACAGAAGAAGTGAAAATTTAGGTGGATGAGGGAAATACCCATGAGAAGAGAAGGAAATAGAACTTTCAGCACCGAAAATGAATTAAAGCGCCTTCAATTGAGTGAATAGGCAACACCAAGACTAGCCGTGCTTTCGAAGACTAGTTGTGGCAAGCCCTTGTCAATGTTTGTTATTCTTGCAAAATGGACCTTCCATTGTGATGCGACTTGAATAGTAAGGCTAATAGTACATACTTCCATTAAAATATTAAGAAACCATAAAAAACTGGATTTTTTGAAAAAGTAGGCAAGCAGAAGATTTATAAATTCTCTCCTATATTTCAGTGAAAATAAATCACCTGTATGTGTTATTCATGGAAGAAGCAAACCAAGATTTGCTTGTTTTGTTTTATTTTTGTTATTTTCCTTGCTTTGTTATGTTTTTGTTTTTGTTTTTTTTTAAAAGGGTGTTTATTAAAACCGATTTCTTTTGACTTTTGCCGCGGTTACGGCTGCGTATTTCAAAAATTTCCGAATTTGAAACACGTATACAATTATTTGAAGGAGGACATCTTTCAAGGGGGTCCCCACTTTTGTGGACCTCCCTGATAGGCGCCCATGAGATTACTCAAAATCGGCAGCCGCTCTGAATGATGTATCCTTCGAAATAATCAAACTCTGCGTCTTCCCAGCGGTTTCCGGAATTCACTGCCGCGACAGAATAAAATAGAGTGAAAACTATTTTAATTACCACCCTGTACAGGTAGCTCCAGTGTAGTGGTGAGCTGGCTACTGTGGCAACAACAGATTGTCTTTATTTAAACCCTTGTAAAATAATCAATCTCAAAAATGGTCATCAAGCACCGGTAGATTAGATTGTTACTTTTGTAAAGATTTAAATGGCAAAAAAAAAAAAAAAAAAAAAAAAAAAAAAAAGGTTGTCAAATTGAACGAACCACCTGTGCATAGTTCCTTTTAATAAGGGAATAATTGTTCTGACGAGTAGAAGCTTAATATTTCAAACTAAATGTATCAATTTTTTTAATTTCTGGCAAAAGGTTCAGAAAAGACTCATCAAAAAAAGAGGACGGCCAGGCAGAAGTTTAAAATTTGGAGACACACTTTGAAGAGAGTGCATTTTTCTAATTGAGATTAGCTCAAAGTTGTTTTCATTGGGAGCTTTGAAAGTAGTTTGCTGTAGCTATCTCAAAATATTCTCAGGATTTCCTGAATATTCTCCATTGTGGTAAACGTTTCAACTTTCAATTTTTCGACCCATCTTCACTTTACTTGAATATTCCTCCCTCTGTACAGAATCCACATTCTTGTATGACTTCATACAATTTAAAAATTTAAAATTAATTTATAGACATTTTATTTTATTCTAGTAGAAAATAGTATGGAAGGCCCAATCCAAAATCAGTATAGAATCAGAGAGTATACGGGCCGTAATTGCCGTCCAGTGGAGTTGTTTTCTAATCCGATTCATCCTTAAAACTCCGGAGATGCAGTGAGAGTATGGTATTGCCTATTCACCTATTAGACGGCGCGTTAAAGTCATGATTTTTGTTTTATTTATATTGGAGTAAAGTTCCTTTTAGTGTTTCTTTCTTCCTAGTGGCTGTATTTATTCTTTATTATAATTTCATCCCTTTTCATGCAGTTTGACCCACACGTTTGAATACCCTATTTTCAGCATGATTCACCCACACAGGCGTTTACTTCAATGATTTCCGCATAAAATGAGCTTCATATTATACCTATGTAAAATAATCGGTTTAAGGTAAGACACATCGCCTCACCTAGAATCGATTTTTTTGAATGGGTGCACATGGCAAACGTGACGGTTGCCGGGCCATATCTTCAAGTGAAATCATTGTAGCCATTACTTGCCAAAAATTGTGAAAATTAATGTGAATACTTTAATCCAAAAAAAAAAAAAATATTACTGTTTAAATTATATCAAAAGCGGACACAGAATATTCAAGCATAGCGTTTGAGAGATTTGCTCAGTTAAGTTGTTTGTTGATGTCTGCGCATGAAATAAAAAAAAAACAAAAATAAATAAAATTCAGAGTCCCATTGGTCATCACTTTTGAACCCTACTACCTCAACTTTAAATCGATTCTAGTTTAGTTAATGTCCACTGAATAAGAGGTGAAGATTCAGACTTCAGAGTGTCATGAACGAAGTAAATCACCTGGTTTGGCTCGATATTTCCAGGAATTCTTGTACCATCAGCTGAACAGAAACAGTCTGGTAACACACACTGGGTAGGGTCGCAGTCCGGAGCACGGTTTGGATCCAACTCAACGGCTAGAAAAAAGCAAAATTTACGCAATTATTTTCATTTCTTGCGTAAAGAGTATACTCGTATTTTATCGCAGAGAGAGACATCGAATATGAACAGTTTTTTCCCCCATTTTGAAAGATCAATTGTGACGCCTCAAGTTTGGCGAACAGAGAATGTCAGATTTGCAAGCAAGGGGAGGCAAAAGTTCAATTTCTAACAATTTGTTTTTTTTTTTTTTTTTTTTTTTGTTTAAACTTTAAGGTAGTTTTTACCTCTTCTTCCTCTCATTGGGGAGTTTTTTAGAGGCTGAGCAAAAGAAAGGGGGGGGGAGAGAAAAATCCCTCCTGTCTGTCTTCCTTCTGTATACTCCGTTGGTTAAATGTCGATCTTTTCTATGCTCTTTACAAATTGTTGCATCCTCATTCCTCCCATTTCTATACATATAGTTAAGTGTAATATTTATGGTAAAGCTCTATTTCACTTTTTTATTTTAAAGCGTTCTTGAATGAAAATTCAAAGCTTGAATTCATTTTCGTTCAATGAATCCCATCTTAAAATATGAGAAATATTGACTTTTCATGATGTACTTGAATAGGGGCGTTCTGATTACCTAGTCCTTGAACTCTTGAAAGCCTCAAAATTATTTAAATATTGGCAAGATGTAAAAGAGTAAAGACTATTCCTTTTTTTACATGTCATAGTACATACATACACGGGTGGTTCATCTGAAATTTGAGCTAAGTTTTCTCTGCGAGGAATAAGATTCCGACTAATTAGTGGTCTCATCATTATTTTCGCAGATATGAAATCAAAATTCATCATCCTCTTGCCTACAGCAAAACTTTGCAAGGGCTCTATTTCGGGACGGAAAAACTACGTATAATCAAAACTCTGAAAGAATTAAATAAAACCAAAAGAAAATTATACTTACTGCAAGCATTTTCATCGGACTCATCTTTGCAGTCGGGCTTGTCGTTACAGAACAGCTCCTTCTCGATACACTCTCCGTTTCCACACGAGAGCTTCCCTTCCGGACAGACAGGCTCGTCTGTTTTCAAGATTGGCATCACCTTTCTAGGCTCTGATGAGTACACAAATTGGACGAATTAGCAACACACATGCATTTGCATTAAAACATATGCTAATTAATTTCGGGAAGAGGGGGAGGGGCCAATGAGGCAGGTTGGTCTGTAGAAATAAATGCGTTTCGCGCCTCAAGAAATCTTCAAGATTGTTACGAGAGAGCACCTTGGTGCGTGATATTAACGCTCTCGTTTCTGACTGAATACACACCACTGTTGCCACATTGAATTGGAAATAAAAAATGTCGAGTCATTATACGCACTGTGCAGGAAAGCGTCACGTTTTCTGAGACCACTTGACAAATCCAATTTTTTTATCGATTCCTTTGGTATAAAATACAGGGAAAATCAATATTAGAACCCCATATCTTCAGTGAGAGGGCCAAAAGCCCGCCAAATTCAAATGTTTGCCTATTTCGCTAAGCCTAGACCTATTTTAACTTTTAGCCCAAAAAATTAAGTCAACGTCGAAAGCTGCTAGAGCATTTGAAAGAATATAAGATTTGTTACAGAGTCGCTCTGCTAAATTTTACTATTAAAAAAAAATAATAATAATAATGTCATAATGCCTCAAAAAAGCAACTTTTCCTCAGTTCCCCTTTTCTTAGGAATCATAAAAACTTGGCCAAACAAATGCAATGTTTTAACCTCATTTTTATTACATTATGGCAATCATGGGAGTATACTTTTCTCAAGTTCTTATCTAATGGGGGATAAAATGTTTGAAGAAATTTCCAAAAAAATTCAGGAGTTGATTCTGCCAATATTTACCGACTAATATTGTCACCAAAACTTTGAAATTAACTGTATAAAAAGTGCTGGTAAAGGTGCTAACCCCCTCCCGTGGTTTCCGACCAATTATTTTAAAGTCAACCCGTTGACAATGTCTTGAAGTCAATTAAAGCGACATAACCACTATAATCTCTAAAATAGATTCTATTTTTTGGAATTTTTTTAGATTCTATGAGTAAAGTGTCCAAAAAACATAGCATTTCCATCTATTTCATACTTAGAGAATCGCAAAAGATAGGTTAGGTTAGGTTAGGGTTAGGTTCAGCGAATTTGAGGATAAAATGAAGTTTTTGCAAAATTCGACGACGAAAAGAACTGGCTTTGCGTGAGGATCATGTGTGAGAGTGAGAGAGATAGTTCGGAACGCTACGCGAGTTTTATTGTCACAACTGATGCGACTAATGTGTGCATTGTTGGCTAACTATTGATTTCTGGAACACTGAACAAATAATGATGCTACCAAGAGCACACCTTTGTTATTTTTACGTTACTCGATTCTATTTATTTTCAATTCAATGTGGCAGCATACTGTTGTTTTGCATGCATGAAGAAGTACCTAATTTTGAATGCAAATGAGCCGAACCAGTGAAGAATCAACCAAGGTGCACGCAGACATTAATTGGATGGCTTTATACCAAAAGGGACCAGAGGACCTGCACAACAACCGACGTTGCCATTTACTTTCATCGTTTGATATGTTAATAAAAAAAATGAAAAAAATAAAATGAATAAATAGGTAACTAAATAAGGCCAAAGTGCACTCCTGATTGATACTCTCAGGAACCAAATTTACTCAAGGGACTTTATCGATCTAGATGATTTCAAGTCATGAGAATCTGTTTGTCTATTTTTCAGAAAATTGAAGTCAAGTATAAAATTGGCAACTTCAGGAGTAGTGTGCGTTCTTTGAGGGGCCATCCAATTAATCGAGTTGCTCTGGTTCAGTTTGCTGTCGATTTTCACATGGGCTTTGAGTATGTTATCGAGCAGTCTAAAGTAAATGTTTTTACAGTGAGGAAACGAAATTATATACTTATCACTTCCTTTGAACTTTTGAAAAGGATCTTATTTTATTTACATAACGGTTTACTATTTTTATATCAAAAGACGCTGCACAGTGCACAGTGAGGGCGAATTGTAACTTTTCCTTCAGCTGCTTTCAGAATTTATGATAAAGTGAAACATATGGGTGGATCCAGAAATTTGGCAACCATGAATTCATCCCATTTGAACGTATAAGAAACTATCTATTCTTAAACGGGCCATAGCCATTATACTAATCGATTGTTTTACATACATTGAAATGAGAAAAATACACAGTTACCAGATTGCTGGAGCCACCTTTCACGTAAAATAATGCAAAAAACGGTGCGTGCTCCCTACTCCTGTAAGAATTTGAACCCAACAGTACTTGAGTACTTGCGCCTTGGCAATGGCGTAGTGTGCAATCCGATAGCGTCGCACTTCATCCATTTAAACTCGCGCAAAAAGTCGAATTTAAGGATTTCACTGTACACCTGAGGCTTCGATCTTTTTCATGGGTTTAAATTGACAAAATACAACGTTGCCAGGTTGTTCGCTTCGTCGCTGGGCCTTAGTGAATAGAGCTCAGCTCAGTGGCTTGAATAAACTAGCTACACAATTTTTTCAACATACTACTGTCTAAAAGCTATAAAGCTCCAGTGGTGGCTCGTACAATTAGGAAAACATGCTTTTTTGCCATTTAAACCTATTCAAAAGTATCGATATCTTGGTGGTGCAATTACATCTATTAAAGATCGATCGATTTACGTAGTTTTAAATAGAGAGACTTCGTTGTTGCCACGTTGAATGAGCTGCCACTGAGCTCAACATCAACACCAGGTTAGCTTGGTATCTAGAGATCATCCCAGTGTAATATTTGCGTTCCTTTTGAGTCGGTTCTGGAGATATTTTATACTACGTGGTATTGCACGGTCGTCGGCCAGCTTGGGAAATGAAGGAGAGATTATAGGAGTCTGAAGGGTTATCATGCTGACCGGGTGTTGATTAAGCTGGATAAAAACTACAAATTGTGGTGGTACACTAGGAAATTAACTCAAAACAAATTGTATGTATCGAAACATTCAACCAGAAATAAATCACCGCAAACAAAAATTCGGACTGTGAGAATTAAAGATGAAACGGAACAAAATATTTTATTTGCATGCACGACAAAATAAAAGCTTGTGGATAAACGGAAAGATTAGCGAATGATTGCTAAAATTAGTTGTAATAAAAAGCTTTAATATATGTATAAGGAAATGTTTATTTAAAAAAAAAGTTATTTTTTCACATGCATGTTAATGAGAGCATTTTGTATCATACAAAGGAAAAATAGTTTTTCAAAAGCTTAAAAAGTCAGTTTTTACCTAGGAGTGTGTAAGAATATATCTCATCGTTAGCACTTCAATGTCTGAACGAAAAGTTTCCCACGACTGATTTACAAATACGTGTTTGTTTCATAGTCAAAACGTATTTTTGTCAGTAATATCTAAAGTGATCATGCAAGTAAAGTGTTCATTCTCTCATTTGTATTTATATATAGCCGTCAGAGACGAAATGATGGAGGGTACAACTACCAAAGATTATGTGATGGAGAAGATAACCACCAGACCCTAATGTGCAATTAAAACCATTTTTTTGGCAGAGAGTCTGTCATCACCCCCGCATGTGCATCTTCTCATAGAGGTCGTTTCACAAAAGTTTGCAGATGATAGTTTGCCCGGTTTCTTGCGCTGTAGGTTCTTCTCGCATTTGCGCATCAAAGTCAGTGCGCAGAAACACAAACTCGCCCACTGCTGCACAGTAAACAATCAAGCTGGTTTGTCACCCAATGACTCTCGTGAAAAGACCTCTACAGGAGCGGAGAGGAAATATTAGCCACCAACACTATTGAATAACCATCTTGATTTCAAACTCAAGAAATGGCTTGAAACATCGTTTTTCAGTTTTCAATTTATTTTCAAGGCGAGAGACAGATATAAAAAAAAAAATACAGCAAGAGAGATTTGTCTTACACGATATTTCTTATCCTCGGTAAATATTTCAAATGAATCAGCATGATACAGTAAAAATATTGATCCATGAGACATTGCAGGGGTAAATTGAATCAATTAAGCAAATGGGACTCAGGGATTTTGTGTTGGGTGCGAAGGTACAAAACTGGGAGCGACTCAAAAAGGGTGAAGAGGGATGTGCGATATCGCGATATATCGTAGATCATTCGTATCGAAAATGCGATAAATATTTATATAGCAATTGCGATATCAAAAATGGTAACGTCAATATGTATCGTGGTAGCACAAAAGATATTGCTGATTCAACTGTGACGATTTGACAGTCGAAAAATATCACAATATGTATTTAACTCTGTCAATACTCTTCACAATAATAATTTATCACAGTTAATGCCAGTATCCTTTTTGAATCGTATGTGCGATATTCAAATCAATTTAGCGAACATCAGCACATCTCAAGCTCCGGGAAAAGGAAGAGATGGACAAATATTCATGTCGTAGCAGTGGTGGTTCACGAAATTTGGTATCATCGAATGTTCTCCATTAAAACCGATGTAGTATTATCGATTGTGGATAAAGCAACGTGCCTCACCTAGAATCGAATTTTTACTCAGGTTTTAATGGCAAAAAAATGGTTACCAAATGGTACGACTCCAGACTCCAAATGAACGTTTGTTTTGACAAAGGGTACATCAGCAACCGTTTCCCTATGCCGACTGTACTCTTTTAGAAATCATAGATTCAGATACCCTCTTTCAGAAGCCTGAAAGGGTCACTGTGATTTAAATAAAAAAAATGGTCATAAAGAACAAAATCTACTCATGCATATTGAAAAGCAGTGGCGAAGTGTGCAATTTTGCAACGTTGCTTTTTGTTCGTATAAAGCCATGAAAAAGGTCGAATACCAGAATTTTCACCGCACAGCTAACTGTTTGATATTTTACATGGGTTCAAATGGACAAAGTGCAACGATGCCAGGTTTAACGCTTTACCACTGATGAAAAGAAAGGAACTCTACGAAAGCGCATCAAATCTTTACAGACAATAACACTAAAACGGGCGTCTAAATTGTACACTATATAAAAATGCTCTACTTTCTAAAAAATCTACAGCTCTACTATTCTACTCATATCAAGTAAAACCTTAGAGAGCTGAGTCCAAACTGACCACCAGACAATATACTGCACAATAAACTTAACAATTTTCGAATTCTCTCATAAATACTGGGTTTTGATAGTTTCAAAGATTTTCAGATGAGCATAAAAAACAATTGGATATAACACGTGCAAGGCCGAATTTTTAATAGGTAGCAACCCATCTTTTTATCATGTGCAATATTCACATTTACAACTTTTATACTCATGGTGGAGACGGGTCTTTGATTCGTTGTTACTCTCAGGATACAATTCAGAAGCTTTACTTTGAGATTTAATTAACTCTAAATGGCTCGAAGAATACTCAAATCAAGTTGAGTTGAGTAAGAAAAATTGAAATTTAGAGACGCTTATCGTAAACCGGCAGTTCACATAGAATCTTGAGTTTAGCTCAAGGTGATTTCAGACTGCCTCTGAATTACCACTTCGTGCCTGAAACGTCCTTGAACACCCCATAAAACTTTCTCGAGAAATCTTGGTTCTTTTCATTCTAAGTGTGTTTTTGAAATTGTTAATTAAATCTGGAGGATTTTTTTTAAGACCGAGTAAAGTCAATTTAATGTCAAATAAAGTCTCTGAATTGCAATACCTGCATCCTCGGTTAGCCTCGATTTTGGCCGTGAGAGATTAGTTTTGTTTGAGAAAACGGCGGATGCAAACGTGCAATCTGTTTGGATCAAGGAACTCGGAAGTAACTTTAAAATCTTCAAAACCCAAAGTTTATGAAATGACATGCAAAATATTGTTGAATTTTGAATTTTCAAAGTCGGGTGGACGGGTTTGAAAAACTGCTCACAGAGGGTTCACTTTGGCTAAAACTTGGCATCCACATCCACTTCACCCCCCTAACTTCCAACTCCCAACTTGATGTGATGTCGCACTTACTGTCCAGTCGGTTACAGTTGGTCACTTTACCCTTCCAATCACACGTCTGTTTTTCAATGTCGAAAGCGAGCCCAGAAGGACAAGTAATTTGTTTAATGCCAGCTTTAGTACACCTAAGGGAACAGAAGTTAACATAGAGCATTCAATTTTTTTTCCTTTTTAATGCTGAACCATCATCCAGCAAGTAAGATGCCTCCTCACAAAACCATTGTTACTCTATTTTGTTTCTTGCACAGGATTTGAAGAGGGTGGTAGGGGAACCTTTTGATAGCTTTCATATGATTAATTTGGTTCCATGTACTTTCAATGACAGAAAAAGTATTTGCGCCAACGAAATTTCTTCGAAGCAACAAGCGGTACACACATAAGTTCAAGCCAAGATGAAGGGAAAAATATGTGTAACGTGTGTTGCCTATATGATGTTTTGCTGGCGTAACTGCCTCTATACTCCTTTTGCCGCAGTACAACTTTCACGGTTTCATTTTTTGAAGAACGGCTTCGTCTTCCATACTTCTTCCCTAACGAAATCATTTTGCACAGCTGGCGGAACTCATCAAATAAAACGATAAGTTAACCTAACTAGGTAGACTGGTGGTTGAAAAAAAATTGAAAAGAAAAGACTCATTTTTCCATTAATATAATTCTAAATAAAACAATTTATTTTGAAGATGACCCGGTGAATTCCGTCCCTTTTCTGATCAAGGTGTCCTTCCCTGAAGACAGCAAATCTCGATACAAGACTGTATCGATAGCTCTATCAGAGTAAGACCGCACTTTTTAAAACGGTGAATCTTAATAATAATTGTTACTCTACAAAGAACGCACGGTGTAGTTTGCTAAAAAAATCTTCTAAAAAAAAGGACTAAGAACGTTTGTAAACGAAACGAAATTTATAATATTTGAAACAATTGACTTCCACGTAGTATTAATCATGTTATAATAATAGACTGCGTTTGTATACTACACTATCGACCTTAGAGCTCCAAAAGAAATCAAGTCCAATGTAATCTCTCTCAACCTTTTGTGGAGGCAAATTTTACACGCCTTTAAATACTCATTGCGATAAAGCCTACATTTCTGAGATACGTCTTCGATGACGGATTTATAAGTGAGGCGTCTTTAACACTGATTCGAGACAGTTGCTTGTCTTACAAAAACGTCTTTAACACGGATTGAAGACAATTTTGTCTAACTTAAAAAATAAGCAAAGTGTCCTCTCACAAAACCTCTTCCATTGAAGATAATGATATTATGAATACTGATACTATCTTTGTTCGGAATCAGAAATTGAAAAGCTACGAATAGGTTAACTTACAAACAGCCTTCCTGGTCGATTTTCCTGGAAATTTGAATCAGTTAAAGATTGATTGTAAGTAAAATGTAAGTTATTGTGAAAAGAATAGAGACAGTTCGCAGAGAAGACGTGAAGGGAGAGATCAATTCAATTCCAAGAATTGAACCCAACACCCTCTTATACATGCTAGATAAACATTATTTTGTTATAATTTTTAAAAGCGAGATGGGAAATAAACATTTGAACCGCATTCAGAATTCCATCACTGAATGATTTTCCCCATTCTCTTCATGAGATAAATTTAAAATGTGCGCGCTAAACAGAGATAAATATAAAAGTGTTTTCAACTACCTATGTTACGTCACAAATAATGCTCATAACTATATCACGCTTAGTTTCTCGTTCAATTATTTATATTTTATAGAAATGATTAAATTTGTTTTCTATTTTTCTATCCTGAGGATTTTTTTTTCTTTTTATGACGATACAAAGAGAAAGGCGATGTAGCTTCCAAATTGTAATTAAAAGATAGTTTAGGTATTTTCGTGAAACGAGCACCCTACAAAAATAATCACCTAGCTTGTAGAAAATAAAATATAAAAAAAAATATACAAATAACTCTATGGACTGATGCTTTGATTGAAACTACAAAAAAGTATGATGAAATCACGAGTAAATGAATAAACAAGTTCAAATACCTACATATACAGCTAGACGGATAGATAAATTAATAAATAATACATAAATAAATAACTAAATGAAACGTTTAAAAATAAATACGCTTAGCAAAAAGCTGTGATGGTTCTGAACGAAGCTGCAGGTTTTGTTGAAGTTTGGTAGATTAATGTCGGAAGGATATGAACGCAAAGAAGATAAAACATGAGAATAAGGAAGAAAGAGAGAGACTTTATAAGTTAGATTAAAAGGATCAGATCAATGCTCAAGTTTTACACCAGGAAAAAAGTCTCAAAAGCAAGAATAACAATGGTTGGGCGGAGTAATCTTACTGCATTTTTCTTATCATTCAAAATATCATTACTTACTGTCTAATTTATCACAATTTTTAACACGTGTTTTCCAATCGCACGTTTGACGATCTATATCAAAAGCGAGCCCGTTTGGACAGCGTACGCCGGCAAGCCGAGTGACTCCATTCTCACCTGCCTGGTCACACCTGACAATATAACATTTGTAATATAAAAAGTAACAAACAGGGCTATAACTCTTATTGATTCATGAATCGACCAATTCCATCTAAAAAGTAAAAATACAGGGATATACAACTCCTTATTGATTCAAAAATAGACCAATTCCATCTAAAAAGTAAAAATACAGGGATATACAACTCCTAATTGATTCATAAATCGACCAATTCCACCTAAAAAGTAAAAATACAGGGATATACAACTCCTTATTGATTCATAAGTCGACCAATTCCACCTAAAAAGTAAAAAAGAAAATACAATACTACAACTCATATGATTCATTAAATGGACCAACTCCTTTTCCTATTAAGTTTCTCTCCGTGATATTTTTTCTCTTGTACCAGCGGAGAGTGGCTAGAAAAATCGTGGTCAGCAACCCGAGCATTTAATTTAACGCTAAACCTGTTGTTAAGAGTGACTAATTCCACGTTTACAGGACTTTCCGCTGACGCCCGTAAATATCATTGAAATTACTCCTTAAAAACTTTCAAAGCTACCATACGAATGAGAATTATGTCAAATGTGTTACTCTCAGGAGATCCTTCAGTAATGAGCCATAAATCTAATGAATCGTTCAAAGTATGTAGCTTTTCAACAGTCGAAACAGGCGAGGCGGAATATAACCAATATATTAGAATGACTTCTGGCTCTATTGATTTTAACCCATAAATGCCCATTTGGTCGTTAACGACTCACTTATAATGGTTTTTTTTTACAAAATTACTGTGAATTTGGGCCAATTTTACTCAAAAATCAATTTCGTAATCTTTCAGCACCTATAATTTTAGCTGGACCAGAAAATTTCACAATTTTTAAATTTTAAAGGAGTCCATCCAGCTGCCATAAGGAGTGGCCCCCCCTCAGAAAAATTTGAAACTTTTAGTAATGATAGAACTAAGCGTCAGCTTTCAGAATATGGCCAGTTTTTTAAATTTGGTCAACTGAGAGCGGGGGGGCAGGGGGTCAAAGTCAAAACCTTCAGTGCCCCATAACTTTTGAACGAAAAGAGATATTGACGTGAACTTTGCGCCAAAAGATGCGTCTTTCAAAGACCTTTCGATTGGTGTCCTACAAAGTTTAGTTTAAAAAATATTTGAGCCCATTTTTGCCATTTTTTCGATTTTTGAAATTTTTAAAAAACTGTTTTTTGAGTTTGAAAAATATGCGCAACGTAGGAATCTGAACAAAAAACTTTCGTAAAGAAAGCTGGTTTTATAAGCTTTAAGATGGCGCAAACCGCGATGCCGGGAAACGTTTCGTTCAAGAGCTATGACGGTGCAAAGTTTCAAATCTAGGCAAAAAATAGGGTTTTGCCGACTTTCGATTCTACAAAAAATTTGTTGCTCCGCCAATAATCGATGAAATTCATTGAAACTTAGTAGATAGGGGTTTTTTGGGTCGCTGAATTCTTTTTTGATATTAGTTTTTCAAATTTCTAAATCCAAGATGGCCGCAGATAAGTATGACTATGGCGGCCATCTTGGATTTAGGAATTTTGAAAAACTAATATCAAAAATGAATTCAGCGACCCAAAAAACCCCTATCTACCAAGTTTCAATGAATTTCATCGATTATTGGCGGAGCAACAAATTTTTTGTAGAATCGAAAGTCGGCAAAACCCTATTTTTTGCCTAGATTTGAAACTTTGCACCGTCATAGCTCTTGAACGAAACGTTTCCCGGCATCGCGGTTTGCGCCATCTTAAAGCTTATAAAACCAGCTTTCTTTACGAAAGTTTTTTGTTCAGATTCCTACGTTGCGCATATTTTTCAAACTCAAAAAACAGTTTTTTAAAAATTTCAAAAATCGAAAAAATGGCAAAAATGGGCTCAAATATTTTTTAAACTAAACTTTGTAGGACACCAATCGAAAGGTCTTTGAAAGACGCATCTTTTGGCGCAAAGTTCACGTCAATATCTCTTTTCGTTCAAAAGTTATGGGGCACTGAAGGTTTTGACTTTGACCCCCTGCCCCCCCGCTCTCAGTTGACCAAATTTAAAAAACTGGCCATATTCTGAAAGCTGACGCTTAGCTCTATCATTACTAAAAGTTTCAAATTTTTCTGAGGGGGGGCCACTCCTTATGGCAGCTGGATGGACCCCTTTTTTAACTCTAAGATGGTGTTTTTTTAGAAAAACACCAAAAAACACCCAACATGTTCGAATAAAGTTGGGCATTTAAGGGTTAGTGTTTCATTAAATTTGAGGTTCCCCTGCCTTTTTTTTTGTTTGTTCTTTTGTTGCACTTCCTAAAAAAAAAACCTTTTTGACAGAAATATTTATTCTTTTGGTAGCTTTTTTAAGTGTGTTAATTATGCAATTTTTATGACAAAGATCGACATCAACGGAAACTGGAAAGTCATTTTACCGTGGCATTTCTCTGAAGCTTGTCTATATGAGCGACACTCGCTATTGGTTACTGTGCTGTTCCTATGGAAACCTTCAGTTTTTTAACAGAGTCTCGTGCGAGTAGCCAGGCTATAGGCGAACTTAACAATGTTCACCACAGCAACAGCCACGAATTCCTATAATGATATCAACCAATAGCTTCGTCACTCATATAGTCATGACGATCAATCATAACGATCGGTTTTACAAAAATGTAAATGATCGGCCTACAGGATATATGAGTAAGAAACGCATAGCACCTAATACATGGGTTGAATAGTATCTTGTGCATGGCGTATTGCATACTATGGTCAGGAAGATATCTATGTCCCTCGCTAGTGGGGCGACCATTCAACTTCAACCGACCATGCACTTGATCACTTAACATTTTGTGCATAGGTTGGTTAATTTGCTCAAAGGAAGCAGCCAGCGTATTGCAAGTTTATAACGATTCCTGATTGTACCTCTCACACCCTTTTTCGTTGCGTTCGATCTGAAACCATGGTAATCTTTGGTTTTAACCCACTGGCTAAAATCAAATGGAAAGTTGTGCGCTAAAAAGAGAGTGAGAAAGAGAGAGAGGGGGGGGAGAAATATAGAGAGACAAAAACAATAATCAGAGAGAAAGTCACTAAACGTCACGGTAAAATACACAAGTCAGTGAATTTTCCTCTGAAGTCTGCTCATCCGACAAGTCGGTACAGTTCATCATCCCAAAGGTACTTAACGAACCATTAAAAGTATTCGCCTCGATAACCCCATGGTTCAGATGGAGAAAGCAAATCGGCGTTGTCAATTTTCATGTGGATGGAGTCCGGGCACTTGAATAATTAATCGCCGTTTGATGTCTCCTACAAGAAATCGCGAAAAAAAAAAGATTCTTTCGAGGTTCAAATTAATGTGAATCTCCAGCATTTAGTCCGCAGTTTTTGCCACCAGAGCGCTACGATTTAATTAATTGCCAATCTCAGGCCAAAATTAATTTATAATTTAAGCAAACTGAGTACTTACCATCAGGTACAAGAGTACATAAAGTGCAATCAACTGAAGAATGCCTCTGTAAAATAATTCGTCAATAGCTCAATTCACAAGTGAAGTTGAAAGTGCGTCGAAAAATGAAATATTACATTTCGATATTGGGATCGATTTGTGACGGTCAGATTTTTGGTGTTTCCAGCCTCTTTTTTAGAGATATTGACAAGGTGTTTCACGGAACCATTTTTCAGATGATTATATAGTACCTGATTATCTCACTTTTCTTAAACTATAAATTACTCGTACTTTTGACCAGAATTTAGTCAAAACTGCTAGCGATCTGGTGGCAAGAATCGGCAACGCTGAAGATTGACCTTAACCCACCTAAGAATCGATTCTTTTTCGTTATTTAATATGGAGGAGACATCGATAGATCACAATTTACGAGCCACAATTGATGTCTCTACTCCAGTGCAGTTCTCTTAAAGAATCGACAATAATCGACTTTCTTCCAATTGAACCTATGCGAAAGCATCGATTTCTTTTAAACTACCTTTTTAATGTGCGTTTTATCAATGCTAAAAAAAGAGGCAAATAAGTTGTAAGAAATGCCGAAAGTGATCCATTTAACATTTAAAGGTGTGTGTGGCGTGTTATAAGTGGGATTTGCCTGATTCGAGTTAGGATTTTCCAAATTTACGCATTTGCCTGTGAAATCTGGCAATACCGCTCATTAGACAAATGCACGGAACGAACGAGGTTCATTGAATTGTCATAGTGACGTTCAAAAGAGATCCAGCTAAATTTTCCTTGGTGATGATCATGGAAGTCCTACACATGGTATTGTTTTGAGGATCAGCGAGCATTGTCTCTTCTTGATTCTTGATTAACCTCAAACCTCTCGATCATTGTTTTCACTTCACGAGAGTATATGAGTATTCTGCCCTTGCTCGCTTCTCCAACCCCAGCTTTACTGTCATATATATGGTCTACTCGCTTCCTCTCTTCACAGTGTACAGTTTGAATGGGCATGTTTTTCATCCAAACTCACTGTATAGTTGTGCATAGTGGGAAAGCAGCAAGGATGCTTTTAGAAGGAATTTGGGAGCTATCACGAGACCTAGATTATGGGAAAAAATGGTAAGAAATCAATACAATAATTGATCGACCCCGCTCCCCTCCCCACGTCTTTATTTAAAATGAATTCACCTACATACTCCAAAAGATCACAGATTAAATTTTCTTTAGGTGGTCTAAAAGATACTAATGGGAAAATAAATTGGGTCGGAAATGTGCAAAATGCAATACCGGGTATGACCAGAGATTACTAAGCCTAAGAGATATGGCACTTCCTATCTCCGCCGTGTTAAAAAACCGTTGGCCGGGCTCCGTAAAAAACGCCTGCAGAATGGCCGTGATACAACGTGCAGTACGCTGGTGACCGTAAACATTGTTGTTATTCATGTTGTTGGAAATGAGGTTAGATTCTCTTCAGCATCTAAATGTTTGTCATTTAATGGCCGATGGGATGATTAAAGTGACTTAGATTTTCAGATTCACGTACAAAATATACTTAGAGCTCATTAAACTTCCCAAACACTTTATTAATCTTATTAATTTAGTTAGTGGCGTTGCTGTCAAATCTCATTCAAACAACAACAGTAGTAACAATGTTTACGGTCACCAGCGTACGCCACATTGCATACTTCGTAGGAGTCGAATAACACTTTTGAATCGTTATGCCATATCTCTTTAGGCTTAGTAATCTCTGGGTATGACCTCTTAATTACTCATTCACATCGCTAAAATTGTACATGGAGACATTGTTTTCTCCCATGGAGTTTTTTTGCAGAAATGAATTATATTCGAGTCATTTGAAAGCAATTTTTACGAAGAAAATTCGTGAGGAAACGAGGCCCCGTACACAAAATTAGACACTAAATAAGGTGCTTACGTTACGCGACAGCACCTAAAAAAGATATATCTGTGTGTGAAAGTCAGGTGAGAGTGAGAGAGATCTTTTGGAACGAGACAAGAGTTTTGTCACTGAGCTGATTGATTTACTGATGAGTGCGTTGTGTAGGCTAACCGTTGATTTTTTCTGTTGCACTAAAACAGTTTATTCTATTACTCTAATAGTGCGAGCATTACCTGACTACGTCTCTGCAATCTCCTTCTGTTGTGAGCCTGAAGTACTCATCCGGTGGTCGGTTCTCGCACAGCTCATCGATGGATGGTTCATCGCCGTCTGCGCCGCCGTCCTCGTCATTTTGGTTCTGGTTTTGGTTTTGGTTTTGGTTTTGACCCTTTCCGAAACTGTTGCCCTGCCTTTTTACTCGCACGGAAGTCGCGGCAACTGTAACAGGAAAAATGATAAAACTGATTAATCAAATGGATCGATAAAATCAATCAAAAATGTTCAATAATGTAGGAAAATACTTCATAAATACACATCAGGGCCTAAGTCAGTGCTGGTGCCGCGCCGTTGACATTTTGCAATTCATCGATAATTCAACAGGTTAAAGTAAAGATTACATATCAATGAACAAAAATAACAATAGCTTATAGCAATAGTCAAATCAGTAATATTTGCTTCAACCGGTTGAATCACAGATGGATTGTAGACTGTTATATAAGATCCACAAAACAGAAGATCTGGTCCAAAAATGTTTGGTCCAGGACGGACATGGGCATTTTTTTTTTGCAGTCTACCGATGACCAATCAGGAAACAATAATTAGAAATACCGTGTCGTTTGCAAAGACTCCATTTTTTCCTTTCAACCTTAACCCTTTCAAACTTTAAAATACTTTTTGTTCAGAAAAGGATTTTTGGCCATCATCTAGCTGATCCGAGCTCAATTTTCTCATATATAACGGTATGCACATCATCTTTTCATTTTCTACATTAGATTCTATGTTATTTAGATGCACATTGAAATATACACCAAGTATGAAAGGGTTAACGTAGAAATTTGTGCATTTCCCGCCAAAATTCGCAACACTGCTTGATGGAACCGATTCACAACGATCAAATAAAATAGCGATTTTCCCGAATTAAAAATGAACTCATTTAGGATTTAGAGCGTAGAATGGCCGTTTCTCACCTCGAGCATAGTTCTTGTCAATAAAAATACGAAGGCTCATGTCAAATTGATGAATCAGTGCGTTACACAATACATGTGTTCTGTGTGTCTCACGAATTTCATGTTAAGTCATTAAGTATTGAATCACCCAATAAGTGATAAACATAGAATGAGAAAAAAGGAGAGGGGTGCGCTAGAAAGAAGGGGAGATGAAGGGAAAAAAGGGGGAGGGAGGAAGAGGAGGAAAAAGAAATAATCCGAGAAAATAATTTTTGAAGGAGCGAGCATATGGTTGTTTTTATTGGACGTATTTTTGTTCAAGGTAAAAGACAAAGACAAGATCCTTGATCGGGTTTCGAGCAAGCAACTCTCAAAAAGATTTAGACGTACGACACACGACAATCATTCCTCCCCGCCCTTCAATCTAGGCTTGGTCACTTCGGACATTGGATCGATACATAGATTTTTCCGGACTGTGCGATAGTAAGTATTATTTTTTTGCTTCAGGAAATAAGTGCCTGCGTTGATAAATTAAAATTGGAAACATAAACAATCTGACTTGAACGGCTGGCTGCAATACTTAATTTGCGACAACTATATAAAGATCTTCCTGGACTAAAACTTCGGAGGTCCGAGTTTGGTAAACACCCGCGTTTTATATTGATTTTTTATACCATTAGATTTTCTTTCAAATGAAGGCCATGCTTTTTCCTTTTTTTTCTTTTTTTAACGTAAAAACATTTTGTTTGATATAAACAGTGAATAAAATTAATTTCTAATGCAGATTTGCCTTTTTTTTTTTTAAAGTCAAAATTACCTTTTTTTCATTGCTCTGTTCTACGCCTCTCCGAGGCTTTCGTGGAAATTTCGTCAAATTAACTTTTATTCTCCAAAACTTGTCAACCAACAAAAATAAAATTACAAAAACAAAATTTTGTCTGGTTCAATCATTCTAAAATCTGATAGATATATTTTATAGACACAAGAAAAAACTCTGATAAAATTACTTAGAACCAAAACGTGCAACTTGCCACCACTTGTGAGGCTAAAAATGGTCAGGATTTGGATGAAAAATTCCCGATAAGAAATTATGGCAGTCTTCAGGCAAATGCTGTCCTACTGTCTAGAATTCTGACAATTTTCATCGGAATATCCTTATCAAAAATGCCGAAATTCCATTTATAAAGACCAGCCTCTCCTGTAAACTGCCAGAATTTCTTACCAGCATTTGTTTATTAGAATGCTGGCAGTAGCGAGGCGTGAAATTTGGAAACGATGTAATTTCTCCATTTAAACTCACAGAAAACATCGACCGCTTCGGTCATCGGCGAAGACTAGACGTTTCGACCTTTCTAATGTGTTTAAAGGGGATAAAGAAACGTTGCCAAATTGCACGCCTCGCCACTGAATGCTGGTTATTTTTAGTAAAACGTTTTACACCGTGTAGGCGTGTGTTCCATAGATATTATTTTTCCATATACTAACGAGCGCAGAAATGATCAAAAATGTGAGGAGACTTTGATTTCGATTTTTTTTTTCTCTAGAGGGTTGAAAAGCAGCAAGTATCGATGTATCGAACAGCCACGATTTAAGGTGTAGGAACGAGAGTCCGAAATATTCTTCGTTTCGATTTCACTGTGCTCCGTTCTGATTCAACCGAACGGACTGAGCAGGGACGGACAGGCGTCGGGCGGACGCGTGTCGCAAAATTACTTTCTCTCACCGTCACATTCGTGAGCATATATCTACAGATATCAGTGCACACACTGAACACATATTATGTACACCACACGCACACGATCGTATAAGTAAATTTACCGCAGGATTGAAATCTTGGATGTATCCGCTGCCCACGATTTGACAGAGATATGTGATTTTTTTGTTGTTGTTGACTAGAATAGAATGGAATTCATAACCCTTCGAATGTGTACTGTATCCCTGGTGGTATTCGTTACTGCGCTATTGCTACTTAAAGTGCTGTCAGCAAAATTGAAATACTATGAGTGATTTTCTAGTAACACACGAAGAAATATTTGTCATCAAATGTACCAACTACTTGAACAGATTCTGCAATTGAAGCCCTAAAATTTCGATTTGGCGATAAACACCTTATTTTTTCTTTTTAAGATATTATGTGGCACATCAATCAAAAGGTCTTGATTTGACCTTTCAGAATCTGTATTGATTTTTGAGAAATTGAAAACAGGGTGGTCACGAGGGCCGGTTCAAAAAAAAATATCAAAAAAGCCCCTGTAACTCAAAAAAATTATGGTTTTTGGAAAAAAAATTATAGGAGTAAAAATGTTGCCAATTGCCTCTGATTTACCGATGTGAACATTTTTATACCTTTACTGGAGACTTTTTTGAGAAAACTTGAAAAATGTGTTTGAGCCCCCCCGAGAAACTCCTAAGGGGCTACGGGGGCTTTTGAAAATATCAAAAACGGAAAATTTGGGGTCGATTCCCTTTACGACTTTTTCGTTTCAAATCATTTGGTTGAGTAGTTTTCGAGAAAAATGCCCTATCCGGGGCCAACGTATGGTAACTAATCAAATGTATTTACTTATATACTTTAGGCTAACATAGGTTAAAACGAGTCATTTTTTAAGTTTTTCCAAAAAAATATCAACGCTAAAATGTTTCTTAAGTAAAAATCGACAACTTTTCTTATCAGTAATTAAGTAACCCATGTTTCGATCCATTGTGCACCTTAAACCAGGCAACAATAGCGTACCCAGGAATCAGTCTCTCTCGCACTTTTCCCGTTTGAGTGTATGTACTAGGAAAGGAAAGAGATAGGGGCTGAAGTCACGTTCTAGCTCCTGTTTCTATCCTCTCTCTACTCACGTGTTCAAATGGGGGAAAGAGGGAGAAAGGAACATGCCTGTGTGCGCTACTACGTGGCAACAATGTGCTGCCACCCGCTTGCCCGCGCCACCACGACCGGGGCTCCATCGCGGTTAAGTTTCACGGTTTCGATATCGATACGCTGACTCTGATTTCGCGTTGCTTAATTGAATTCATTGCAATTAATTTCGGTTCATCTTGAGCCCTACTCGCACGGTCAAAATACGAGTCAAAACGGAGCGGCGACAAACAGTACCTAAGAGTGTGACAGCATCAACTATTTAAATCGTGATGAGTCATCGCGATCCCTCAAATTATCTGATTATAAGTGCGCAACAATACAAGTTGATGGCGCAAGATGAAAAACACGTGACTCGTTTTGTTTATAAACGAGTCTTCTCATTTAGAGACGTTTGGTAGAATGTAATGCTCGGCCAACTATTGATTTAAATAATATGAGAAACATTTGATGATCGTGAATCAGAGCCAGTGGCGTCGCGTGCCATCTGGCAACAATGCAACTGCTCCATTTAAACTCATTAAATATATCGAATATTCCTTGTGCACTGTGAACCCCCTGAATTCGACCTTTTACATGAGTTTAAATAGATAGAATACATTGTTGCCAAATTGCACGCGACGCCACTGATCAGAGCTGCCGTTTCGTGTGCATTTAATGCACTTGGCTACCGCTTTTATGATGGCATTTTTGGACATTTCACCGTTTGACCAAAAGACTATACCCTGATAAAAGTGTTCCATGAATTTCCGTGGCCAAAATTCCGTAGCCAATTATTATTTTTCCATAAAACTCCATGGAATTCCATGGCCGTTTGTAGGATTCCATTAGATTTTCTGTGTAATTTCATGGGAAAATATTACTCGCGGAAATAATTCCCACGGAATGGGGCAGTTGCAAGGGTCTAAAATGTTGAGTTTTTTGTAAAGAAAATGAAAGTACTAGATGAGCTGAGAACAAAGATGCCTTTGGTTTCTCCTCAAGTCCTATTGTTCCGGAGATGAGATTTTGGCCCAAAATACACTGTTTTAAATAGGAACTCCGCGTAGTGACGTCACTACACACACGATTTTGTACAACTTTACACGTCTGTATCTCCGAAACCGGGACACTTATGAAAAAACCGAAGGCACCATTGTTCTCAGCTCATCAAGGACTATAATTTTCTTCATAAAAAACACTACATTTCAGACCCTTGCAACTGCCCATTTTGGTCACAGAAATTCATGAAATATTTTGACTAGAGTACACAATTCAATTTAGTTCAGTGTATGACCGCATCAATGCACGAAAATGTACTCGTAACCGTATTTTTTTGTTTCGTTTCGTTTTTTTTTTTTTTGTTTGTGTTTTTTTTTTTTAATCGATAGAATCATGTACCGCTTCACCCTTTGAGCACCAAGTTTAATTAGCCAACTCATCACCTTCATTCAAATCAAGCGAGCGGATCAAATATCCTACTCCACTGTACTTGCTTTTGCCTACATCAATAATTGAAGGCGCTCGACGAAATAACCTGTCAGCATATCTAATATTCAACGTTCTTTTATTTTCAGAATAATAAACTGTAACCATACATGAAACAGATTTAAGTAAACATAGATATTTTCGAGGGCTTGGTACTATAAACAGGGTTAAATTATAAAAATAGCCACACATTTCTCAAAGTCAATGACGACTCCACAGTTTGAGAAAATAATGCAGATCAGAGTATTTTTGTGCATTATAGTCATACCCTGAACCGAACTGCATGTGCACGAATTTGGTCAATAGTTGGAATCATCGGTGGATATGCCCCAGCTTTTAACTGGAATCATCTAAAGAAATGGTTGTGTCTCTAATGTATCGGTTCAGCATTCCATAACAAAATGTCCCAACAAAATGACCTCAAGACATCAATAATATGACGTTTAATCTTATATTCAGATAAATGATGATCATGGTACGGAAAGCAAATGACATAAGCTCACTTATTCGAATGAACTCAGCACTCACACTACTACTCACAGTCACAACACAACACGTACTCTCGCACCTAATAAATGCATATTCTGAGGTTCACGGAAAAAAATCAGTGGTAAAATTAACCATAGCATAGTTGATTTTGGCACCTCCTACAAAGTATGGTAATTTCACCTGATGTTTGGTATGATGAAGCACACTACTAGTTTAAATAACGCGCAGATGGATGCGTTGACCAAAAGTGTACCTCATCATGCCAAACATCAGGTGAAATTTACCATACTTTGTAGGAGGTGCCAAAATCAACTATGCTATGGTTAATTTTACCACTGATTTTTTTCCGTGTTGTTACTTCGAAAGTACACGCTTTGTTGCCAGCTTGCGGAGTGGATTTCTGAATGTTCGTATAATTCTGAACGAGACGAGAGTTGAAGAACGCGGCAAACCATTATAAATCATATATTTGAGAAAATCACATTTGGAATGAAGAACATGATCATGTTATGCCTATAGGGTGACTATAAAGGAAAACCCCACTCTGAAGTTGGGACAGTTACCGCTCTAGAAATTGCGAAGGGCCTTTTTTTTCCATTTGAGGGACAATTTCTACGCAAACCTACGATAAAGTCTTCTCGAAAATTAAAATAAATGCAAATGAGGTAGTAATAAAGAACCTAACCTCTTATGGGCCAAGCCCAAATATTCTCGTTTTCCTTCTCAAGTCTATTTCATGTTGTTACAGTCTTCGTTCCCGATAAAAGCGGTTATCGATGAAAACACTTGACACATGAGATTTCATCGGGCGCCTTCAATGCCTCGTGTAGGCAATTCTAGCTCCCCCGAGTACGAACAGTTAACTACCTTCCCTAAATAAATGGAAGAGAGGCATTCTTTTGAACGAACCTGGTCGTTGAACGGTTAAATCTTGAGAATCGAGTTAAAATCTTACTGTGGATGGAAAAATCTCCGTCAACCTTTTGAGCGGCAACCTACGTAACTTCTGAAAGGGGACATTTTTAATATATTCATCCTGTATTATACATCAAACATAGATGGCAATAAGTGTCCCTGAACGGTCTAGTACGTTAGAGTGATATTTAACAGAGAATTCGTCTCGGTGTGGAACCAACCAGAATGTCTTTGGTATTTTTACTAGAAAATGTGCCTTTCTCACAATGTCTCTTAACAATAAATTATGAAAAATTATGGGATCAACACTATGGTCTGATAGAAATATCTAAATATTCTGATCAAAATAGATGGAACTTCCTGATTGGCAAAAGTGTCACATATACTTCGGCTAATAATACCAGAATTTGAAACGCATTTCTTCTGCATACGTGAATGGATTATAAAGGAGGTAGCGCGTGGAGCTCAATTGATAATCTTTGAAATTCCTCTAACGTCATGTTTCATATTTTATTATGAAATTGAATATAAATTAAATCGAGAGCTTTGGTTTTTTAATGAGGAGCACTTGAAAATCACAACTTTAAAGCCTCGCAGGCAAGTTTGGTTTCGAAGAATGAAAATTGAAAATTCCCCAATGATTATCGCGGTTATTGAGCTCCGCCTTATCTACTGAAACAGCTCTATACAGGGTGACGGTAAAAGAAATACTCATTCAAGGAGTTCGACCAATTTTCAAAAAATAAATATTTTTCAATCTGATAAGCCCAAAATTTTACTTTTCGGATAAAAGTGCAAAATTGAAGCAAAATGACAAGGCAAAAACTATATTCATAGTTTATTATTCTCCTTTGCTTGACAATAAAATTGTATTTTTTGACTTTAGAAAATTCTGGATGATGGGTTCCTTTTTTATAGTCACCCAGTGCTTCTTTAGTTGTGAGTATGAGTCCTTGTTATATCGGTACCTAACAATATCTATAGGGCGTACACATTTTCGAATAAATGCAGCTTGGACACGACTTTTAGAGCAAAATGTAAAAAAAAAAAAAGTTTTGCTATTTTTGATTTTTTAAGAATACATTTGGCAACTCATGAATGACTCAACGCGACGACTGGCCATCATCCAGCTGTTATTACATTTACAAGTACGTATCTTTGCCTGAAGTCAATCACTTTTAGCGGCTCTGTATTCAACTTGAAGAATGTCGTTTTGCACTTTCGTGCTTTCATTCCGTCGCTCAACCTGCGAATTCATCAATCATCGCATTTTAGCAGGGCTGCCGTTTTGCGTAGAATCAATGCTATTTTTCAATTCACCGATGATTCCACCGGTTGAGAAAAGATTACACAGTTCAGTTCAGAGCATGACTATGATAAACTGAAATACTCGCATCTGTAATCTTTTCTCAACCGGTGGAGTCGTTGATGACTTTAAAAAACTTGCGGATATTTTAATTAATCAACGGAGTTTCCACCGATTAAGGAAAGATTTTAGAACAGAGTATTTTCGTGCATTACAGTCACACACAGAACTGAACTGTGTAATCTTTTCTCAACCGGTGGAATCATCAGTGACTAGAAAAATAGCACTGATTCTACGCAAAACGGCAGCCCTGCATTTTAGTCTCTTGTTGGTTTACAACACAACGGTTACATGACACTTTAAAAAATATAAAAAGAAAAGGAAAGAGAAGAAAACGACTTGCAAACAATAGACGCAAAAAGCGTAAAAAATTACTCCTGTGTAGAGACCGAATGTGTATGGTGAGTTTCCTAAATACTTGTGTACCTCAATGAAATTTTAAGAAAACCAGTTAAAATTTGTCTATACCCTTTCATACTCGTATATTCGTTGATAAGGCTAGAACCTCAAAATATTCAAAATTTTCAGTCAAATAATAACGACAAAGATGACCGTAAAAACCTCATAAACTCCATCATAATATGAAGTATTGCTGCTCGTCAAATTGACTTGAACACTGAATGATGAGTTCTTTAGTACCTTTTCTTATGGGTTTATTAAGGTTTGACTTGTGCTATGGTGCAGGCCAGAAATAATTCAAGAGCGCCTTTACAATAGTCTGTTCAGAATATGAACGCTGTCCTCGCTTATCTTTAAACGAAAGATTTTCATGCGAAATTATAGTCGTTCAATTTAAATTCGATATTATTGTCAGTGTTGTTTAGTCTTTGTTTTCGCTTCAAATTACGTTTTGAACAAGGAAGATTGTTGATACTCGTGACTGCAAATTCGCATTACATAATTTTTATTTTAAGTTTTGTATTTTAGTTCATTCTATTTTTAACCCCTATCTGACTTTAGGCGACAACTTGTGTTTTGATTGTTCGAGTGATTCTCTTTGGTCATGACACAGGTTATCGTGTTGCGTTGAATCGAAATGAAGGCGCTAAACCAATTAATCCAGCTCTATCCATCGTACTAGAAATGTCTTCCAAATTTTCAACAAACGTAGGGAAATGAAAAACTTGAAAAAAATACAAAACAGAAAATTGTCCATCCAGCCAAATTATAACAAGTGCGAAAACTCCCAAAATTGGCTCTTGCATAAAATTGGCTCAAATTTGGTCCAGAAATAACACAACTGGTGGGTCATTTTCCTTAACGACCCACTGGGCATATATAGGTCAAATAAACGCGCAGTGAATTGACTGATTAAACTTGGTGCTGAAAGGGTTACAACTGCATATCTGCAAGATGTTTGCCCATTTTTTATGTGTTTAAATATGGGGAAAATACAACATTGTCAAACTCTACGAAGCGCCACCGGGTTTGGCTCAGTGTAGCGTACAATTCTGTTGCATGCGAGGAAAGCCAAGCATATCCGTAAAGGATCATTGTCATTTCAGGCGCGGTGCACATATGGGGCGCTGAACATGGTGGTTTGCTACACAAAGTTGCAGATCACGAAAGTCTTACGGTTGTGTTAAAGCGTTAGGCAATTCGCACCGCGCGGCGTGTGTCGAGTCGGTGCGCGCGCACTAAACGTGAACTTACGCAATGGAGACATTATCAACGTAATAATCAATCGTTGCTCACTTTTCTCCCTTATTTTTTCGTCCATCCTAGAAAGTACTGTCGCAAGCCTACAGACAAAAACTTTTGCCGATCGATTGGTTTCGGTAATTATATATATGGCCAATCGCTTTGTCGTGAGCCTGAACCTATAGACTGGTATAGTAATCCACTGGCGCACCGCGGGTATCTTACATTCAGTCCTGAGTATATCTTTCTCATTTCTTCCCATGAAATATAGGAAAGTTGAAGTGAGATAGAAGGAGCAGAAAGGCAACCAGAAAATGTTTTAGAAGTGGTTTGATAGGGGAGGGGTGGTGGTCGAGTAAAAATCGTCCGAAACAGACCTTTCTTTCGCAGAACATTTGAGGCTCTCGAGCATAGTTGGGCAACCAATGGGGCTATTGCACACTTTTGCTATAAGCGATCTAATAGTCGATTATGGCTTAGAATCCTCAAGAAATAACGATGGCGGCACTAAAAACTTCCAAAATCCACTCCTAAACTCAACAAATGTAGTTATTTGCGCAAGCGTAATGGTGGCCGAAGGCACTAACAATGGGAGATTCCTATCTTAATTTCGTCACTCTTTCTATGTTGACAAGGATGATTCATTGATTCACAGAGTAAATAGTCATCAGAGTGATGATCCACAATCCACATCCAATGAATGGTGCCGCAACACCTAGTGACACCGGTGTCAAATGAAAGTAGTCTCTTATTGGTCACTTCTTGATGGAGTTTCAGAATTGTTAGAAGGGAATCGCCCATTGTTAGTGCCTTCGGCCACCATTACCCTCGCGCAAATAACTGCGCGTTTATTGAGTTTAGCAGAGGATTTTGGAAGTTTTTAGTGCCGCCATCGTTATTTTTTGAGGTTTTTACGCCAAAATCGACTATTAAATAGCTTATAGCAAAAGTGTGCAATAGCCCCATTGTAAAGATGTGTAGTCATTTGACCGCAAATGATTTGATTTCAATGCCTTACTAAACTCTCCAAATAATTCTCGAATTGTTTTTGCCCGGAACTCCTCTCTGAGGAGGGGATTTCAGAGCCTTCCAGCCAGTGGCGTCGCGTGCAATTTGGCAACACTGCATTTTACCCATTTAAACTCATTTAAAAGGTCGAATTCAGGGGTGCACAATGCACAAGGAAAATTTGATATATTTAAGGAGTTTAAATGGAGAAGTCGCATTGTTGCCAGGTGGCACGCGGAGCCACTGCTTCCAGCCCTTCCTCCCGATTCTATCCTCTTAAAGATGGGATTTTATTTTTATCTCTTTACCTGCCCTATATTGTGAATCTATTTTTGTGCGCTTAATGAAAAAGTAATCGATTGCTGACTGTAAATAAAATCTAGTTTGATCAAGCATTATCGCCGGAGAATTTTCAAGTAGAAACGTTTGCGTTCTTACAGGGAAGTTGAGCTGCTGCAACGATATTGTCTCCGTGGTGTGTTCAAATTGACATTCCACAAGCATTGTAAAGGGTCTTGAGGCATAGCCGTCGTCTATGGTTGTAAAGGCCTCTGCATATGCTCAAACAGTTTGATCAAGAAGGCAGGTATTAAGCAACATGACTTTTTCAGAATTCATAATTATAAGTACAACATAATTCGTTGTTTTCGAACTGTTAATGATAGAACTGATGTTTGATTAAGTTGTTTCATGGATTTGTTTTACGGACCGTCAATTCAATAACAGCTTTTATTTAGCAAACACCAGTGGGATATTTTCTTCAACGCGCAACATTTAGGCGCCTGTTGTTTGTAGATAATTTCTTCTCAATGTTTACTCTTTTTAATCAAACGGTTTGATGGTGCACATCAGAGGCCTTAGAGCTCTTTGAATTGTCAGCGAGTGAATTCTCACCGACCATCAATCCGATTTGATTTTGGTTGGTATCAAGATCAACTTAGCTCGAGGACAGCTATACATCATGGAAACTCGGCAAAACTAACGCCTTGTCTTTGTGCATCGGTTTTCATGTTGCAACTGCAGGAGGAAGAGAGAAAGAGAGAGAGAGAGAGTGAGCGAGAGGGTACTAGATGAAGGAAGGGGAGAGAGAAAACCATATTGGTGTGTAAAATGATGAAATTCATGTTGGTAAATTCTCATAGATGTCGACTATAGTTTACCGGCTCAACTCAGCTCGGCTAGGCACTCTGCGACCTGCGTTGATGCCAGATATATATACAATATACATACAGTCTCAAATCCCCATAGACCTATTGATGAAAGAATACGTTCTCATAAACCTTCAATCTGTCCGACATATATAGTGGTTCTCTGTACAGACTCTGTCTCTCAAAAATGACTCATTATAGTGAAATAAACGATATTTTATCTATTTCACACTTCGATAAACTAACAACTGATTAGAACCAGAGGATAGTTTATGAAATGTAAAGGAGGGATCCTTGGTTACAGAGCTCTATTTTCCGATAACCACTTTAGAGGGACGTACACGGAAAAAAAAAGATTAGTGAAAATAACCATACGGATATTTTGGCACCTGCTAGATGTTATGGTGAACTTGACCAGAAGTATGGTACATTTACCGATACTTTGAGTAAATTTGTCATGCAATCAGGTAACATCACCTAGTACCTAGTCAAAACATAGTATACTTCTGGTTAACATTACCATAACATCTAGCAAGTGCCAAAATCAGGTATCCGTATGGTTATTTTCACCGTAGTTTTTTTTTTCGTGTAGCAGTACATTATTTGTCCAGTCTATCATAGTCTTACCCAATGATTTTGAAAACTCATCCTAAAGATTTTTGTACCCCGCGGCTTTAGGGTCATATAATTTCCAAACATTAGCGAATCCAAAAAAGCAAAACCGATGAGCAAGAAGTTTTTAATCCTAAATATGGCAACAGTGGACCGGCTCGCCTCAGATAGGTCTGGACTCAGGCCCGGCTTGGAGGTCTGTTCGTCTGAAACCATGTTCAACACTTCGCTTCATTTCGTAAGCCGGCTCGGGATGAGGTAACGTGAGATGCGCTTAAATCACAAGGTATGGAAGATACCTAGTATAAACATACCTCCTTCTTCACTCAGTGCTCATATATATACACAATCTGAAGGGAGGAGGGGGGAGGATAGAAATGTCATAAAATGGTAAAGGCTAAAGCGCGCAGCCTCAGAGCGATTGCTCTTTCACTCTTTCAGCCGACCTGATGCTGTCGCATTTAATGCGGGTGTAATTCATTTTAAATAGATCCCGAGTTCGTGCATTCGAGATGAGACACGATTTTTCGCGGCATTTTCTTTTGAATTTGCGACTCCTGAGTCCTGATGATGCTCCCGCTCCTACGTCATTAATCATCGGATGGGCTCATTGCAATCATTTCGCGTGAGCAAGTACGAGCTCGGGTCTCGGGAGAAAATGACGCAAAAATTTTGATGCTTACTCGTGACTTCTGAAATTTACTCCTATGGTGCCAATGGGTCTGTCGCAAACTTTTACTACAACGATTAAGAGTGTTTATAATCTAATGCAAAACCGCCTGCAAAGTCAATTGGTGGCATCAGAAAGTCATAAAATGCAATAATAAACTCTCAAGAGGCGCTTAATGAAATCCAAGATGGCGGATAGATATCGATCAATTCGTATGCATGCACCACGAACATCCAAGGATAGCCAACCTCACAATATCGATCACAACCAATCACAACGTAAACAAACACATAACCTCTACCTCCAGTGAGGTTGTCAAAGTTGGCCATCCTTGGATGTTCCTGGTGCAAGCATACAAATTGCTCGATATTTCTCCGCCATATTGGCTTTCATTAAACGCCTCTTGTGAGTTTATTATTGCATTTTATGACTTTCTGATGCCACCAATAGACTTTTCAGGCGACTTCACCTCAAACTAAATACTCTTAATCGTTGTAGCAAAATTTTTCAACAGACTCATTATACTATCAACGGATTCGGCTTTTCATGGTCGATTGTTATGTGTGAAACAAAGAGCTATAAATGTTATGAGTCTTATCCCAAAGTAAAGCAGCAGCAGCAATGCCAACTTTTTTCTGATTTATTTGCATTTTATTTGTTATAGAATTAAAATAAATGTTTTAACTAATTCAGAGGGACTTGATGTTAAACGAAAGTGCAAAGTGTTTAAGATTGGCTTTAATTCTAGACTTAGAAGTCTAATACAATTATTCAAGTGAGAAAAATCTACTTGTCTCTGTCATGTGTCAGTTTTTTTATCATATAAATCCTTCAAAAAGAAACAATGGGGCAGTTGCAAGGGTCTGAAATGTTGTGTTTTTTATGAAGAAAATGAAAGTACTTGCTGAGCTGAGAACATAGATGCCTTTGGTTTCTAATTAAGTCCCATTGTTCCGGAGATAAGATTTTGGCCGAAAATACATTGTTTTAAATGGGAATTCCGCGTAGTGACGTCACTACACATACGAATTTTTGCAACTTTGCACGTGTATATCTCCAAAACCAAGACACTTAGGAAAAAACCAAAGGCACCATTGTACTCAGCTTATCGAGTACTATCATTTTCTATATAAAAAACAAATTATTTCAGACCCTTGCAACTGCCCCATTATATCGATTTCTGTGTCCAGTCACTCCAAAACACTTCCACCTTTATTCCAAACCGATTTCAAATGGGTTTGTCACAACTTTTGTTTCAAAATTTAAAGGTTAAAAAGTGAGAAACAACCAAACCGAGCTCGAGTGAAAATGTCCATAAGAGATTTCCTTCATGGCTATACCTTCACGGCGCACAGTGGGACGAGTCAACGGGAGGGGTCGGACATAGAATAAAATACTAAAAATGCAAATTTGAATGTTTTTACAGTCAGAAAACAAACTTTACAGTGTAATTTTGGTAGAATTTTTTACAATAAAACCAATGAAATCACTCTCTAACTTCTACGTTGCGTATTAACAAAGATATAAGCACTTAAAATGGCTTATCCATGTCCGGCCTCTACCTTTAACTCTTTCCACTGTGCGGCGCGGCGCACTATTGGCAAATTTTGGCCGTTTGGCGGTCATAAATCTGTAACTTTTTGAAAGTCAAAAGAATGACTTCAAACTCTCGGAACTGGTTCCCAAGCCTTTAAAGAGGTCAAAAATCAAGGCTGTGACCATAGATTTTGCACATAAGTGGAGGGGGAGGGAGTATTTACGATTTGAAGACGAAAATGCAGAGCTTGAAAAAATTGATTTATGACCGCCAAATTGTCAAAATTTGCCAATAGTGCGGCGCCTCAAAAACATGTGCGAGAAAACCCCTCTATTGTTAAATAGAATTTATTAGGGAGGGTTGAAAATAAAATTTGACCAATCAAATTTCGGTTTTAAGTTGAGAAAAAGCATCTGTAAGCCAATCCGATTCTAGGATTTTAAATTTCTCACACTCACTCTTAGAAAACAGTTCATAGCTCGTTAGTGTGAAATGCCCAGGAAATCACAACAAGCTCAATTTTGGCCATCGTGACTCGTTTAGTTTTAACCGGTATATAGCCTCGCCGTTTGAAAAGGATATTTTGTGAAGTAGTTCTTTGTCAACATTTAGGGCGGATTTGTACTCGTATATGCTTACACTCAAGGGCGTACGCAGGAGTTTTAGGGGCAAGGGCTTGAAATGATGAGCGTTTGACTAAAAGGTATTCCTTTCTTCCCCTCCACTCATATAAATCGGGGGTCTAGAGCACTACCCCCCCCCCCTTATCTTTCGCACACCTCTGCTAAATTGCACTAGAAGTGTGGAGAGCAACGTGTCACCACCAACTGCAACTACACCAAATGCGCGGTACATCGCTGAAAGCGCGGTAGAAAGAGGAAGGGTATGGAATTATCGCCAGTTTTGACGAAAAAAAACGTCACGAAAATCATTTCAAAAGGGAAGTATTTGTCATCGGTTGAAACTGAACAGACACCGATGGCATTGCGCTTGTTGTAATTTTCTAGGCATTTTACACAAGAAACACCCATCAAAAGTTGAATTTATTAATTAAATGTGCAACTGCGGCCCATTAACTCAACTCTCGTAAGATATAAATGTGTACATGCATGTATGTACACATCGTAATGTAGAGTCTCTATATACTACGAGAGTTGCACCGTGTCATCTTCTTCTTCAAAATGAAGAAGAAGAAGTGGATCAATGCAGTTTTGCCAAATTTGGCGGGAAAATTTCAAAATATTTGAAATATTTCATACTGAATAAGAAGAAGAAATGTGAATGGGGCTGTTGCAAGCTTTTGCTATAGTCGATTTAAGCGTTAATTCAGAGGGAAAAATTAGCAAAAACAACGACGAAAGCACTGAAAACCAGTAGCGGCCCGTGAGATTTGGCAACCATGCATTTTTCCCACTTAAACTTAGGTAAAAAATCGATTCAAGCGGAGGCTGGCAGCCTCCTCGAGTTTCGATTGTTTTCCATGTATTTAAATGGGATAAATGCATAGTTGCCAAATCGCACGAGCCGCCACTGCTGAAAACTTGCGACATCTATTCCTAAACTCACAAAATGCTTTTAAATGCGCGAGCGTCTCACTATAAGAACAAGATTTAACAAAAAAACAAAAAAATAAATAAATAAAGAAGAATGGAAAAGGCGATTCAATTGGGATCGCAAGTATACAGCATAGAAGCCTTTGGTTACAACAATAATGATAAGAGCTACATACGTTTGCAGTGTCTCTGACAAATAGTCTTCGATATAGTACTTCATTTTAGGAAACTGTTACTTTATGAAATTTAATGACAAGGAAAGTTGAAGCAAATGCATCAATGCAGTTTTGGTCTGCAGACAATTTGAAAATGGTTGGCGATGGAGGCATACTAAAGGATACATGAGTGGCTATCGACCTCTCTTAAAAATTCTAGTTCACTAATTAAGAGTAATTAATTTTGATAGATTTGCTGACCATACTTTTCTCTCGAGGAAAACCATCCTGTTTCAATTCTTTCAAGCATAGTTTATGCTGAATTTGTGATGAATAAAAGAGACTTCAACTTTTAAGATTAAATAATTATAGGATTAAACTATCATTACATTCATAAGCGTCAAAATAAAAGCTACAAATTCTTACACCTCCACTTGTCAATTTTACAATGCTCATTCGTCAATGATTTTTTTTTAATATTCTAAATCAATACAAATTAAAATTCTTTCCACGTTAATTCATTAAAGTTTAAAACTGTCTTAAAATTACAAGCATATTCCCAATAAATAAAATTAAAGGACACCCGCAAGTATACGGGTGAGCGCATTATTTACATTTCCACAAATGTCTGAAAACTCTGGAAGATACTTTTTATCTCTGACTTTGTTAGAAATATGCTTGTCTTAAACCCTAAAATTTGAGAAGGGTCTTCGAGATTAACATGGCACTTTTTTCCCTCATTTAAAATTGCAAAAAAAAAATTGAATCGAGCAAAACTCTGCGATGATGCTTTGCATTCATCAACTTATTCAACTTTAAAGAAAAGAAAATCTAACAGAAACTTTAACATTAACCCTAGGGGTCCGGATTCTTTTTGGTAATAATTAAATTTGATGGACTATTCTCATTCGTCACATCTAGTGAGAATACGAAATGCTTAGCCAAAAATTTAAAAAAAAATAACAGAAATTGTTCTTTTTTCATTTTTAATTCATTCAAACTATTTATCACATTAATCGATAGACACGTCAACTTTGTTGCAAGTGACAAGAAAAGTCACCCTCTTGGGTAAAATAATTGACTTTCCCAGCAAAGTCATTATGTTATATTGGTTTTTAAAAATATTGATACCTGATGCCCATCAATGTGTTGAAAAACATTTGTTTGCATATTATATTAAAATCCTAACTAAAATGGCTTCGATTTGAAGTTTCTGGTCGATCTTCTAAAATTTTAATGGAAGTATCATCGCACAAATTCCATTGATTTTAAATTTGTGCATGCAATTTTCGATGGAAATTCTATTCCAATCATGACACACCCTCAAATTACGAGGACTGGGAGGGTGAAATACCCTCATCCCTTGCATGATCTAAGGGATGAATCGCAGAGCGATCGTGGGTGAGGAGAAGGAGGTGCATGAGAATAACAAAAAAAAAAAACCCAAAAACAATGTAGAGAAAGTGAAGTGTGAAGATGCCACTGAGACACTTACCAACTCCCAAAACAAACAGAAGGCACAACAATATATCGAGTTTCGCGCGCATGGTTAGATAGTCGAGAACTAACTGTTGTGAACCAGTTAGCGGTGGAGATTGTGCGCGGAGGGCCTCGCCACGAACAGGAGGGAGTCACGGCGCATGCGTCGACCCGTCGGTGTCCAACTTGCTTGCTTCGGCTGTACTTTCACTAACATCCAGTCTCCAGACGAGGTAAGACCAAAGACCAACACCAACGACCACGCGAAGAGACCGTCGCGCCGAGGGTCTCATAGTCTCAGACAAACCGGTGAGCCGAACCAACCAACGAACCACCGAACCGGCGCGGTGGTATAGAAAATCGGCAACCCGCTGTGCCGCACCGCGCCGCTGGCTCACTCTCTGCAAGAACTCAAGTACATAAGTTCTTATCGTATCACCGATTCACCACGCCCGCCCGCGCTAGCTACCGCACATTCAATCAGAGCAGAGCCGGGTCCAGAAATGTTTCTTTCAGTGGCAAAGCGTGATATTTGGCAACAATGCATTTTGTCCATTTGAACCCATAGAAAAGGTCGAATGCATGGTCATCGGCGATTCCTAGATAGTTCGATATTTTTTACGGGTTTAAATGAGCCAAATGCAACGTTATCAGATTGCACGCTTCGCCACCACTATGGTTTCTTTCTCACTCTTTGCCCATTAGAACGTATAGGACATTAATAGGGACTGAAGTCGCTTGACAGCCACTCTCTCCGTCCTCTTCTGTTACATATGATTCAAACGGACAGAGAGTGAGAAAGACAAATTCGTGGCAACGACTTTGAATCAGAGTTGCCGTTTTTCGGATCTTGAATGCGGCATCCCATGATCCATCAGTGATTCTACCGGTTAAAGCAATTGAGTTGAGCCTTTCTCTACAAGCCGTTTATTATTGTCAAATGATACTCGTATTTATGTAAATTTTGCTTCAAAGAGTAAAATTACTATTGGGAATATTTCTATTCATCATCGTTATATATTCTTTTTAACTGGTTTTTGTTTGTGATATTTGCCTCAACTGGTGGAACAACCGACGGATTGTAGAGTGCCATTGAAGATCCGCAAATCAGCAGCACTTCATTTCAATTGACTTGTAACATATTGGATACCTTTATGTATATTTCACGGTTGGGTTCGAGTGTGAATAAGAAATTTGGCAGCGATTCTGATGCACCAGTGATGAGATTTCGTGTGAATAAATGTTTTGTCTTGTCGGAATTCGACCCTCCCTCACGGAACGGTAACAAAAAAGAGCTCTCAACGGTGAGACCAAACACTCACCAATTCATTCTTATAAAGCCTCTTCAGATGATCAAATTGGACTCTTAAAGTTGCTTATACGGGGTCGGTTGGTGATCGGTGCTGCGCTGAGGCGTAGCGTACAATTTAGCAATATTGCAGTTTGTCAATTTAAACTCATTAAAAAGATCAAACTATAGGGTGTTTACTGTTTAGTGAACACCTTCGTACTCGACCCATCATATGAGTCTAAATGGGCGCAATAAAACAATGCCAAAGTGCACGCTACTCCACTGGATCGGTGTGCAATCATGCATCAAATACAAATATTCGCGACTTTACGGAAATTTTGACATCAAAACTTTCAAAATTGTTTGTATCTTAACAAGAAAGGAAGTTCTAAAGTAATGGACCGCTTTAATAATCATAGAGCTTATGTAGCTTCATAAGAGTAATAACAGGTGGAATGACCATACGTCATCCGTTATGGTAGAATGTGGCCTTTAGACTCCTCAAAAGCAATGTAATTTTAATGGATCATTAAATTTACGATTTGTTTTATTGAACTTGCTAAAAGCAACACTTTTGATATTTTTATAGAAATATCCGAATTTTTCTATGGTAACTTTAATCATTTTACTGATGTAATTTCTACGACAGTTATCGGCGTCTGCGGAAAGTCCTGTTACCGGCGAGGATTTGCCCTACATCGAAGTAAAGCTGTAATTTTCCTTGTCTGTAAAACCTTCTTTTTCAGCTTCAGTGTGCGTCGGGCCGCGCGTCAGAAGTTCGTCAACAGTGAGTTGCTGCTTAAGTGCTCACTATTTGTTCAGAATTTCGTTCGGTCGCTTCTGTACATAAACTGTTCACACTGTTCAGCAAACATCATCAGCATCACATAAACTTCAGTCTCGGCTTCTGCGCACCACTAAGCAAACATCGGCTGTCAGCGGCTCTTCTTCAGCGCGGATAGCGCTTGCTCGACTGAATTGAAGATCAAAGTAGAAGCTATCGGTGTTCTTTTTGGATAGCCGCGCTTTATTATTTACCATCAAGTAATGCTGAAATCTGGTTTTTTTTTTTTTTTTTTTTTTTTTTTTTTTAATTTGCTATACCACGATGTAATCCATATTATCAGCTGAAAACTAGGCTTTTTCGGTGATGCTGAAGAAATTTCAAGGTTTTATGAAGTATGTAAGTTTTGCATTTTATCAACGCTTTATTCAATGCAGTGGCGGACCGCGTACTTTGGCATCGTTGCAGTTCGTTCATTTAATATCCATGAAAAAGATCGAACTATATTGATTGTTCAGAGGACACATTAGTATTTGACCTTTCACATGGGTTTAAATGGGAAAAATTCAACGTTGCCAAATTGTTCGGCCACTGATTCAATGTCCTTAAATGCTGTTTCAGGCATACAAATGTGGAATTTGCAGCAAAAAACATGACATTTGAAATAAATATCAATAATGATCTTCAATATAATGATTTCTTATGACAACGGTAGATTTTTTTTTTAAAAAAAAAAAAAAAAAAAAAAAAAAAAAATCGTGTACCTGTCGTCAAAGAGACTAAAAACGCTCTCTAAAACTATCAGAAAGGCTCAATTTTAGGCTTATAAAAAAATTGGAATTGGCCTAACAAGTAATTTAGTAAAAAAGTATCAAACATTGTCAAAACAAACAAAAAATGATAATGATCCCCCGTAAAAACAGATATATATATAATCTAACCTCAATCTCTGTTCTGAGGAATGTTTCTAATTTTGCAAATCAAAGCCATTTTAGTTGTACACTAAAAACACCACTAACTATGTTTGTCTGACTTTTGAGAAATGACTCAGCTAATTCACGTTCTATTTGTCTGACTTTGGAAAGTTGACTCAGCTAGAAATCACGTCCTGATTTTCAGCCGCCCAAAAAGAAACCCTGGTAAAAATGGTAAACAGGCTCTACTAACTTCCTACTAACTGCCACTATCTTTTGGAACAAAGTGAGTACATGTTAGTAAAAACTGCATAAACGTTAGTATAGAGCTTGTATTAACTTGTACTTGCCATTTTTACCAGGGAAGAATCTTCAGTTTTATATAATTGAATTTTTAGGCTGTTATTCTCATTTTCCAGGATTTTTACAAACAAAATAATAGTATACGTGAGTAAATCGTTCCGATTCATTCTTTCAACTGTATAAAGAGTAATGTTAAAGTCCTTTGGTAACTTGAGCCATTATTTAAAGGCACAGCAAAAGCTATGTCTTAAAGGAGTAAAATTCCATTCGCGGCGTCAATACAACAAAGCTCCGTAAACATGAGGCGCCGCAAGAAGTTGAAACCTTCCGCGGCAATTGAACCATATTCCGCGGGAGCCTTGCAGGAAATTAATTATCCATAGGGCGTTGTCGGAAATTTGCTGAGTTATAAAAACAGCAAGGTCTGCCTCTACACTTCGCGAAATCAGCTTCGCGTGTCAATACGTCATTGAAAGCGGTCCAGTTGTCGCGCGAAAAACAAGCTAAAATAAAAAATTGCACAAACTACTTGCCTTTTTTTCCTCTCGATCATCGCCCTCTTTTGCAGTGTCCTTGCAAACTTGGAATTTTAGGGATCAAAACACCCTGGTTTAGAGAAAAGCACGACCCTACATTGGTAATGCTTCTGATATACCAATACCTAAGTAATACTTTCAAAGAATCAAGAGATGCATTTATTACCTTTAAACAAAATCAAACACATCAAAAATATCAAAAATATACTTGGTGGCGATGAGGGGGGGGGGAGATATAATATGAACTAATTCAGTGAAGACGCCTCAGGTAAGTATAAGGTGTGTGACCCAAAGGTAGTACGGCTCTTAAGGTGGCCCACCCCAGCTTATTTCAGTTAATTACACGAATTGACGATAGATGGCGTCAGTGCTTAGTAGCAGGATGCTATCGCTTCCCCCACTCCAAAAATGAAGAGCATCGGGGGATTCAGTCGGCGTGGAACAGCGAAACGTCCATTTTCGCAGGTCTTCAGCTAATTTTCATGGAAGTAAACAATCGTAAAAGCTAAGCCCTTAAATTGATTCCACCTTTGACTATCAATTCATCGCCTAATCATTATTATTTCTGGTGTAACTAGGGTATAGATTCCTTTTTTAGAGCATGAGTGTCATGCTCTATTGAAATCGTTTCTACAAGGTCAATAATGCTTTTCTTATAGGAACGGCATGGTTCGGGGGTCCGCTCGGGGGATCGCTTGGTTTCAGTATCGAGAACGGGTCCTCGAGGACCGATTGACCCATGTGATTCCACCAATCCGGTGTCCTCCCAATTTGTCGCTTTTTCTTTGTGGCGGGAGTTTTTGGCCAAGATTGAGGTTAAGCATTTTTGGGAATGTAATTACGTTACTAATTTGGATCAGACTTCAACGAAATTTTCTGTATGAGATATTGGGGTTTTATATCAGAGGATTGTGTCCATGTTTCGTGTATTCTGCGATTTAAAATGCATTTAGATGATTTCAAATTTCCAATCCTGTTATTGTTGATGTTTCGGTCCGCTAAAAGAGTTCGTTTGGGGAACGCGATCGGCGTTGCGTTTTAAGGTGAATCCTCAGCGACCTGTAGTAAGATTCTCATCCGCTAGATAACGCCACTGTTCCGCGGTCCAGAAACCATGCTTTTTCCGCCTTTAATCGTTAATTGCGAGAGCTAGAGTTAACTTTTCGAAAATGTAAGAACGTTGCGTTCTAGATCAAATCCTAAGGAAAATTTTAAGACCATTCCGAGCCATGGACGAAGATATAACTAGTCATATCTTCGTCCATGGTTTTGCGACGACCTCCCGTCCCCTTTGCCCTCCCCACGAACTACTGCACCTACGCCTACAACAGTTGCTTGCCGCGTTGTGCAGATTGCATGAATGATGTGTGTCCATCAACTTCATCCCAATTTCACAGCCATCACGGATGCCACGCCCGCCACGGGTCTTCTACCTGGTTTTATGCGACATCGGTCATCGTGGCCCAGTGTTACATGGTAATCAGCGGCGGATTCGGGAAGGGACCCCCCCCCCCCCCAACTCACGGTAGCCTTTGCCTTTTTTCAACAGAAAAAATCGCATAAATTCCTCCCTGCAAATTTGAAAATTCATAGGCGTGAAGCCCCCCCCCCCTAAAAGAATTTTCTGGATCCGCCATTGGTAGTAATTTTTGCGGCACACTACGCCGGATTCCCGTGCAAATTCCTACACTTACCTTTCTCCCTTATCTGTCAATGGGCGCTCCCCGAGGGGCGGCGCGGCGCCCCCCCCTAATTCAGAAAAATCAAAACTTTACAATAAAAAAGAATCGGAACATTCGAAGATCAAATAATAACGAAAGGAGTAAGAGTTAACAAACTTTATTCTTAGTTTACTTTACAATTTTAATTAGGGGCGTAATTTAGGGGGGGCAGGGCGGGAAGTAGCCCCCCCCCTAAGCAGTGGTGCCCAACCGCCCCTTGCCACTATACAGCTCGCCCCCCAGTTTCAGGATTCCTCTCCCCCCCAGATCTAGACCTCCCCCTGATTTTTACCCCACCCCCTCCTGATTCAGACGACATCATACTTCCCACCCGTCATCTCCCTCGCCGAAAGAAGTTTTAAAATCTACTAGTATGAACGTGTCTACATTGGCAACTACCGTTGGCAACGAGAATTTTGCGAACTTCCTTGAAAATTCAGAATCCTCTGGTCGATAATTACATGATTAGAGAATGTATAGGCAAGAGTTTTGGTTTTGTTAATTTAAATAGGTTAACTCTTAGAATTCATCAGGACAATGAAAATAAAGAAGGAATAGTTGTACTTAGCTTTTTACTATTTCTATCATCTGATGCTGTCACTTTATTCATAATATCAAACACGTCAAAAATAGAATTACTTTTGATACAACTACATGCTACAATCACTTACAATTTCTACCATTTGGAAGGATAATTGATTTATTTTCTATTTTGGGCGGAAGAGGGGGGGGGGGGGTTCTCTAGACTTGCCCGTCTCTAGGTGGTGTCCCCTAGACCTTCCATTGACATTCAAAAAGTTGCCCCTCCGGGCAATTGTTTTGCGGGTGCCCATGTCTTTGTCCATGGTCTCTGAACCAGAAATTGAACGTTCTTCCGGTCTGTGGTTGCCTTCTTTTCTCATAAGTTTAGACACGGCCACCCTGTAAACCCCACAACAAGTTAAAAGTCCGCAATCCGCACCCTCGACCCGCAGCCACTATCAAAAGTAAATTGCCGGTTGACTTGCAGGTACTCTCCTCCTCCTCCCCCAACTTAGATTAGACACAAATATAAAATTAAAAAAAAAAAAAAAAAAAAAAAAATGAAAAAAAGAATGTATGCCCCAGCAAAGGGCCCCCTCCACAGTTTTCCAAGAGAGGGAGCGACCCCCTTGCCAGCGTAACTCCGAAAAAATAATTCCAACTGGGGTCCAAGTAACTCAAGTAAGGTCTCAAAATGAAATCAGATGGATCCAAAATTTTAACGGCGAGTACCGGTAAGCTTACTCTTTTGATCGGTCCAAACCGAATTGCGATACATCGATTTACTCTCGAGATATCGATTTTTCAAAGGCGCGCGGTATAGGGTCAGAAATCTAAGATTCTCTAAAATCCGCGAATTTCGACTCTCATGGACCTAGCATGCGCCGTGAGAAGTCATATGTGAGTTTTTTGAGTTCACATGAAGTTCATTAAGGGCCCTGACAAATGTCGGACCGATAAAGTCTATATCGGGGGGGGGGGGCGTGGCCCCAACTCCAGCGTAAGTCTCACGTACAATGTCTAACTGCGGCCGCGGGAGGTCCCATAAGATCCGTTTAAAAACTTGGATGCATCTGAATTTTTTTCAAGAATTATCTAAAAGCTGAAGCTACCGCCCAATCCAAACCGCAGTGCGCAATCCATCGATTCGTTCTCGAGATATCGATTTTTCAAAGGCGCGCGGTCTTGTCAGATCGACCTTAGAGGGGCGCTGGAGGCTGGAAAAAGGCGAATTTCGTCTCTCACGAACCAGTCGTGTGCCGTATTATATCGGTTCCGCTTTTTTTCGGGTCCCAATGATGTCCCGAGAGGGCCCAATGCAGTTTCGAGCCAAAAAATATCATCTTAGGGGGGAACTACTCCCCGTTTCAGCGTAACTCTGACAAGAAATGTCTAACTGCGGCCGCGAGAGGTCCTGTAAGGTCATTAAATAAGCTCGGATGGATCTGAAATTTTCGAGGTTGTTAGTCACAAGCAAGCGCTTTCGACCGGTGCAAACCGAATTGCAATACATCGATTCACTATCGAGATATCGATTTTTCAAAGGCGCACGGTCTTGTCAGATCGAACATTGAAATAAGCTGTGGATACTCTGTATCCGCGAATTTCGTCTCTCATGGACCGTTTAAGCTCCCTTAAAAATCGAATGAGCTTTTTTCAAGTTCATATTACGTTCCTTAAGGGCCTTGATGAGTGTCGGATGACATTTGATCAATATTAACATTCATTTTTTAATCTGAGACAAAAAGAGCTGAAACCATAAAGACGAAGAATTTCCATCGTGATGACTTTGGTTCAAGCGAGGAAAATTCTATAGAAGTCCCAAATAACTAGACTAGACTTTCCGGCTTGCTAGGATTGGTATTAAGAATTTCCTTCCTGATGACTTTGGTTCAGGCGAGAGAAATCTAAAAAAGTCCCAAATAACTAAACTAGACTTTACGGCTTGCTAGGATTGGTATTGCGTCATCCGATTTTAAAGGAACAATCACTATCGAAATCGATTTTCAAAACCACAGTATTCACCTCGCCTCGTGAACAACTGTTTCAACACGCTATAAGTAAATTTTCATTCCCACTTTGACCTATCAAGTTATTTTTACAGTGATCACTGTTATACAAACACAAATGCAGCGTTGCGATTGACTTTGTCGCAGTTTTGTACTATCAATATGGAACTCCACACTTACAATGATTTACGGCCGACACTCATGCTCTCTTTGCTAACACTGTTCCAGTGTTGCAAGTTCCAACTTGTTGAACTATAAAATAGCATTTGAATTCTTATTAATGAGATTTAAAAGGGGGTGTTTTTGTACCTTTAGGTGCAACTAAAATATTAGGGGTGGCCACCTTAGGTGCATGTTTTGCGCGATGTCAAAACCTTACTTTTTTTCAAACGCAAAAAAAACCTTAAAAACACGCAAATTTTAAAAAAATGAAATTAACATATGATAGCCAACTGTCTTAATAGTAAATTGACATATGTAGTTTTTTTTATCTCTCATGACTTATACGTGCATATTGGTCCCAAGCATAGGTATGGCCACCTTTAGGTCACTTACTTTAGAGTTTCGATTTTTCTAGGTTTTGGTTCCAAACAAAATATGCACCATATTAGCGAATAAGCGTTCGGTTCAGGAACATTGCATTTGTCGTAAAATGGACGTAAAAAATTACATCCGATCGTATCCCTCGACACATACCCAACAGCTCAATTTATTTTTTATGAGTTTAAATGGACAAAATGCGACTATGCCAAATTGTATAAGCTTCACTTCTGATGATAAATGATCATTTTGCGGTGTCATCGAACCAGAAAACTAATTTCACTCGATGAGGAAATCTCACTATAATAAAATATTACAATGCCTTCGAAATCGTTTTCGAACACAAAATCCGTTTTTAGTAAGAATGAATAATATTAAGGAAAACCAACGAACTGATTATTCAAAATAGAGGCGTCTTGGATGCTTAAAAAATTTTCCCGGTTCTCCTGCCGCAATTTTCTGACTTTAAGTTTTTAGTAGTCGGAAAAAATGGGTCTCAACCCCGTGATGGACAAAATGACTGATGGATAGTGTATTTCGAGGTGTCTTCAAACCAAAAGATTAATTTCTTTCAGTGAGGAAATTAATCTCACTATAAAAAATATTATGATGTTTCCACAATAATTTTCAAGCCAATAACCGTTCCCCGTAAACCGTATATATACCGTAAATTGAAGTTTATTCGACATACTTATAGACGTATATAATTTTAATGAAACCGAACCGTAAATAGAGGTGAATTTTTGTAAGGCGCTAATTTACTAATTTGCTCATCAATAGATCTAGATTATGCAACGAAACTCTCTCGTCATCCAATAATTTTCTCTCGATCGGTAAAAAAAAAAAAAAAAAAAAAAAAAAAAAAAAAAAAAAACATATAATTAGCTGACATCTGTCATCAGGGGTTGTGATATGTCATAATCCTCGTCCTCAACTCAAGAAATAAAGAAATAGGAATCCTGATTGAACCATGCACTGCACAATAGGGTATCGTCTACAAACGCTCACGATGTTGTTGGAGTCATTTGACGAGTCGAAAGAATGTGTGCAGCGTAAAATCAAACGACTTTAAAACAGGAAATGAATCTGCAGTTGTAAGTACACCTGCATCTAGTCCGCCCCATTTCCGATTCATTTCTTCGCAAATGGGTTCCATACTACCTTTTCACACATTTTGTTTATGAATGAATGTGTAAGTTCCTTACGCCAAACTGTCCGCTTTGAAATAAATCAATGGGGTTGTTGTAGAGGTCGGAATTTTATGTTTTTGATTACAGATTCTGAAAACGTTCGCCGAGTAGAGCATTTTCGTTTTTTTGTTTTTTTCCTACGACCAATAGAAGCCGAGATAATCGACTTTGAAGCATCGCCAATTATTGCATCATATATACTAATTATTGCGCAATCCAGTGCACTACGGTTCTCATATCTCTTAAACTTCCAAAAATAACCCTATCGACCTATACCTCATTTTGAAGCAGAAGTCAAACGGAATCGGTCTGTGCAAATTTTAGGTCACTAACTGCTGTCGTTCCAAAATGGCGCCGATCCAAATATTAAGATGGCGCCAGAATATAAAAATAAAAAAACCCGTCATTTTGGAACGACAGCAGTTAGAGACCTGAGATTTGCACAGAACGATTCCGTTTGACTTCTGCTTCAAAATGAGGTATAGGTCGATAGGGTTATTTTTAGAAGTTTAAGAGATATGAGAACCGTAGTGCACTGGATTGCGCAATAATTAGTATATATGATGCAATAATTGGCGATGCTTCAAAGTCGATTATCTCGGCTTCTATTGGTCGTAGGAAAAAAACAAAAAAACGAAAATGCTCTACTCGGCGAACGTTTTCAGAATCTGTAATCAAAAACATAAAATTTTGACCTCTACAACAACCCCATTCTCTCGATGTTTTTATTTCCTTGACAAATACATCATCGAAGCCCGATGACTGTAACGGCGGGCTTATATTATAACGACAGTTGTGGTACCTCTATACTGAAGAAATAGAAACAAATATAGTTGATTGATTTATCAAATCTGATGTAAAACGTGGTGACTGCAATTTTTATTTTGCTACTTCAACAAAACGGAATGTTGAATCAACAAGGCGATTTTATATTTGCCATTACTAACGAAAGGAGCTTTGGAATCAACAAAATATGATTTTGAATGTCATAATACCTATACCCGCACTTGTTGATTTTAAAAATATATTTTAATTTTGTCAATTCAACACTTATATTGTGTTATCTTTGCATCGCATTCTGTTCGATTAACTCGTATACCATTTTAGTGGTCACCACTTCCAACGTTAGAATTTTCAAATCAACAATTTTTTTTTTTTTTTATTTTAGTGATATAGCGTGCACTTTTGGCAACATTGCATATGTTGTCCATTCAAACCCCAAAAAAAATTAATATTTTTTGTGTACGGTGAACAGCTGTACACCCTCTAATATCGATCTTTTGAATTGCGTCTGATCGGAAAAAATACAACTTTAAGTACGTTTCCAAATTACACGCTTCACACTGCTTCAAAACGAAGTAGAGTCTCAGAATGGTTATTGTTGAATAACGAGCAAGACTTGTAAGTTTCATTTTCTGAATTTTGAGCGTGCTGTACCTGCGGTGATCTCTTTATTATGTTTTCTCTTTGTTTTTGTTGTTTTGTTGTTGTTGTTGTTGTTGTTATTACTGGAATTTATATGCTCCTCATTGTTCAAAGACGATGTCTGCCATGACAAATTATCATCTGATGATTCGTGACTGAATGTCGAATAACACCATTCCAAAAAATTAACCCTTTCAATACTTCGCCCGAGTATATATTCGTTTCTGTGAATAGATGTGCCTCATACAATGATGGTGTTTTATTCACATTAACTAGGAAATTCTTAACATATAAAAAATATTATTTTGTCGAGCGCCTTCATTTAATTGCGTATGCAAAATCAGCACCGCGGTGCAGGAGTAATTAAATGCCCACTTAACTTGAGCGAGTTGACATAGATTTGTCTCTGTAATCCGGTAGTTTAAGGGTTAAAATAAGAAAATCAAAACAAGCCTCTTCAATGAAGTTCCAAGCAATAATCTAAAATAGAAAAGGAAGACTGAAATTCTCTATCTCTCTCCAATCTCAAGTAAAACATACCGTGTTAGACAAAGATAGATAAAGCTGTAAAATCCCTTCTTTTCATTCTTTTTTAATGTGTGCATTTTAAAAGGGAAATGAGAGAGATAGCAGAGATCCTGTCTGCACCACTGGGAGGATTGTTTATCACTCACGAGTCTTCATTGTCCTTCCTTTCTTTCATAAAAAAGATAGACGGACTCGTTAAGAATTTTAATCACCGCCCAATCTTATCGAGGTAGTAATGAACTTCAACGCATGGCACCGCTAAAAGACTAAATTAACGGATGCGTTCGAGAAAAAAAAAAAATAATAATAGTAATTTGTTGGTCGATGACACTTCAAAGTTTGTTCGTGCTCCTCCGTGCAATCACGCCGTACAAGTAACGGGCGGAGAAACTCAAGGCTACTCTTTTATGTGAGACTTGCCGCCTTAGCTTGCAAGGGAATGTGCATCTAACAGATGCTAAACTTTTCTGCGGTCCGATTGCGGAAGATAGGTTCAATGCGTTCATCGATCACGCAAATTCAACATTTTCTTCGGGCCAATCATTTACTTTTTCCATCGGCGAATCGATAAAATTGATATCTATCGATGAACGCCTATTCTTATTTAACGGGTGATTATTGATTGACGACTGATGGGTTTGATCGATAAATTTAAACGGGGTTCTCGATCGATTAATCACAAGGGAAAAGAGCAGTAGCGGCCCGTGAGATTTGGCAACCATGCATTTTTCCCACTTAAACTTAGGTAAAAAATCGATTTAAGCGGAGGCTGGCAGCCTCTTCGAGTTTCGATTGTTTTCCATGCATTCAAATGGGATAAAAACACTGTTGCCAAATCGCACGAGCCGCCACTGGAAAAGAGCTACCTTTATAAGTAACCAATAACCATAACAATTTCCGCACACGAAAAATGTTTATATTTAAAATGTGATTACGAAAACCGGGAATTAACTTCAAATTGCAAAAATCGCAAATTAAAATGTCAATTTAGCACGCAATACCGCTAATTTAGCATAACATATTGATAATTTAGCCAGTGGCGGCTCGTGCAATTTGGCATCAATGTTTTCCCTCCATTTGAATCTATATGAAACAATCGATCGTTGGTGAAGTAGCGCTTCAGTAATGAATCGATTGTTTTACATAAAATCAAATGGAGGTAAAAAATGTGTTGCCAAATTGCACGTCGAGCCAACACTGAGTTTAGCATTAATGAAATTGCTTTAGAAGCAAAAAAATGTTGAGAAATCTGCAATAACTTTTGATAAGTAAGCATCTTATTTAAAAGAACAATTTTGCATTGTAGGTAAGTGTACTCCTGGTTTGTAGATTTTTTTTTTTTTTTTGATCATCACAATTTTAACAATTTAGTATTTTTTACTGTACAAGTTGGTAAACGACCAATCAATTACTGCGTAGTTAAAGATTCACGGAGAAAAAAAAAATGGTGTAATTTACCATTCGCATAGCTGATTTTGGCCCCTACCTGAGTTAAGATAAATTCAGTCGAGTTATGGAACGTTTGACCAGGAATCAGGTCAATTTCTCTTGATACCTGGTCAAATGTTCCATAACTCTGGTCAAGTTTATCTTAACTCTGGTAGGGGCCAAAATCAGCTATGCGGATGGTAAATTACACCATTCTTATTTTCCGTGATTGACACGTTTAAAAGAAATGCAACCATGGACCCATAAAGCAAATGATCAATCGATATTTTCAAGGTTCGATATATTGCGGCTCATTAAATAGAGCTTTATCGATGGCTCGTTAACCGCGCGTTTCGAGCTGTTTTTGGTTCGCTGACAATATCTTGCTTGCATCAACTCGGATACGATACAACCTATCCATCGATATTTGGACACTTACGCTCTGTGTTGGGTCTTGAACCTGATATTAAAAATCAACAATCGGCAACTTTCACCGCCAACGTTTCTTAAGAGTTCTGGAAGTGATTAACGATTACTTCAAAACGCGACAGCCGGCGCGGCGCGGCAGCGCGTACCAAGTGCGGGAGTCTATGAGTTTACAGTCAAATTTCTTGAATGAATGTGTAGTAATCGTAATTTTTACTGGTCCTCTCACTCACTCTCTTTTCGACGTAACTCTTCGCCTTTCTCTTCCATTTCTCTGCTCTCGAGCTTGCTTTCATATGTTTTGATGCCTCGAAATTTCGAAATTTTTCATTCAACCCGCACTGATGAAAGAAAGAGGAGATGAAGAGAAAAGAGCCGAAGGAGGGCTATTTTTGAGGATGCAAATAATTTGTGTTAACATGCTTTCTCGTAGGATTTGCAAGGCAAATGACCGTGAAAGTGCGAGTACAAATAAGATTCGGAATAAAATGGACGGAAACGGACACTGGACAGCCTGCGTAAACAATGCTGATAAGAGTGAAAACGAACACGGAAAAAAAGAACATGCATCTATCAAGAATGGCAACATTACCATCATTTGGTAAATGCAACGTACCTTGTGGTAAAATTAAGATAACCTGTTGGTACATTTGACCATAAGGTACCTTGTATCTACCATATGATGTTACAATTCAGCATACCCGATAGCAGACTCCAAAATGAGCTATGCAGATGGTATATTCTACCGAAGTCCCTTTTTTCCGTGAAGACGGTCTCCGATTGGCTGGCGAGCCTGCGTCTAAACCTTTTATGGCCATACAAAAGTTAACATAAAAGTTTTGTTTAAAAAAGTTTTTCAAAAGTTTTTGTTTTAAAAAGTTAACATGAAAGTTTTTGAAACAAAGACGATATGTAATAGAAACCACGCACTACCCGTGCCGTGCGCGCGGTGACAGACTTTTTTTTCCGGAACTTAACAGGCATTAACACGCAGGGAGCATAAAGGCGCACCATCCAACATGGTCCATGCGTTGACTAATGCAATTTCGGTCGGTCTCATTAGGCAAAAAACCACAGCGACCATTCTCACCACTGGCCAGTCAACATATGGACCATGTTTGCGCTGTTTCGTTAAGATACCGAAAAAAAAAGTTGCCACAACGCGCAAACATGGGCAAGATAGATAGTGCGTGGTCTCTATTATATATTGTCTCTGGTTCCGAACCATTTCCCCCAAAATCCGTTCAAAACTCACCCGCCGGAAATTCCAATAACAGATTTTAATCTGTTAATATACCAAATGTGAACAAGGCTAAAAAATTATCAAAATGTGAACACAGGTGAATGGTTTTCTGAAATATAAAAAAAAAAAAAAACAAGCAAGAAAATGTATCCAAAACAACATGAATTGTTTCTTTACAGTTTATGAAAGTCATGCACGCGCACATTAAAGACAATTAATTTAAGAAATTCATAATTTAACCTCGTTTTTTAAATAAATAACCGCAAATAGTTTCTTACAAATTTAGATTTTTTGAGTTATCCCAATTTTGAAATAACATGAACAGTTTCATTTTTGTTAAAATTGTTGAAAATGGAGGAAAACAAACGGAAAAATTACATTTAGCACGTATACTCTGCCCAAGAAGGAATCCCCACGTCGGATTTAACCGTCTTTGGAAAGTCCATAATTGTTTATACAAAGACTGACTTGGTGAACAATAAGTAATCAGTACAAGCAGTTCTGTCGACAATTTGACGTAATCGCTTTACACTTGATCCAAACCTTTCAATGTTTTGAGGGACAAACAGCAAGGAGAAAGCGTGTGTTGTTTTTATTGTTTTTACGTGTAATGCGTATTGCGTTCAACGTCGATGCATCCGGACTTGCGCCTCATCTTGTACGTACGATCGGTCCAAAAATAAAGTCCTTTTCACACAAATTTCTTTACTTCGTGTCAAAAACAATTTTTGATAAATCATGAAATTAAACTTTTCAGTTTTTCAATGATTATCGTAGAGCTATTTTAAGAGCGCTAAAAATAACCTAAAAGGTTTTATTTACCATTTGAAAACTCTCAGTGTAAAATCTTGCTGATGGGACATTCTTTTGGAATATATCGCTTTGGAGTGGATGCCTACATTGAAGTCAGCGTAAAGATTTTCTAAGACTTTCAGCGCAATCTGGCAACTTTGGCAACGACGCCCAACGATCACCGCGTTCGCCACTGCATGGCCCACCGCCATCACATCATCCATCGCTCATCAATTGCAGTCGCGAAAATTAAGAAAGCTTAGATGTCAAGGCTTCGAGGCCACCACACTCTCCGCGCAATGGCGACAGAGACTTACGGTCTCTCCCGGCTTCATCACATCAAGGTTGCCAAATTGTAAAGGATATATGTATTGAATTCTCATCATTCATGTTCTGCTTCAGTCTAAGTCAAATGATCGAGCTATATGTATAGCTGTAGGGTGATCGTGGAACGTAATTTGAAGACACCACGGAAGCCGCCATGCTAGAGATCTCTTATGGATATTCTACACGAGCTTTTTTTCCCCCTTTTATTTTATAACCTTACAACAAAAGTTATGACAGATCGTTTTGTGATTAGTTTGATTTGAAGGTGCAAGTGTTTTGAAGTGGCCATCTGGACACAAAAATTGACGTAACTTTTTATTTTAGAAGGATTGTCACGCTGCAGAAACTGACGCATAACAGATAAAAGAAACATTTTCTCATCTGTATATTTTGTATTTAAGATTCTTGTACTGATATCCTCTCTAAATCTCTTGCACTTTCATTCCAAACCATCAATTAAATCATAGTTGCATTATTTTGTTTAAGGTTAAAAAATAAGAGGCTATCAAACCTTCAATGCTTTCCTCGCGTATGGACCGGACATTTCATAAAGTCGTTCTTCTACGGTGATAGTTTCGTTACGTCGAATAAGCAAAACTTTTCTGAACATTGACTGGCATTATTTAAAGTCTGATCTACAGTTAGCAAATTGAATTATGTCATTTGACTCCTTAGATTTTCATTCGAGTCGGCTACTGCTACTCGCAATATTTTTCACAGCGAATTTAAGCATTGCATGTGGGCTACCTGAGCAAACATCTAAGGAGTCAACTAATTATATTTAATTCAGCTGTGCATACTCTCAATCGACGGATCCGATGTTATATGAAGTCATATACAACGCAGGCATGACGCAAGAACGCATCATGTTATTAGAACCAGCGTACAAAAGAGGACGTAGATACCTGGCCAAGATATGCAATACGCGATGGGTAACGCGGCGTTTGTTTTAACACGGGATTTCTAGATTCTTAGAAATGCGGGGCGTTTTTGGACACCCCATTTTCACGCGTGGCTTTTGCGGACAATCGGTTTTTGGCCGTGGCGTTTGCGGACACTCGAAAAAGAAGAGAATGAGGGGAAATGTAGAGAGAATAATTTTTGAAATAATCAACTTACTGTGCATGTAAAATTGAAGGTGCACAATTACTGCACATGAATCAGTCCATTTTTTGAAGATTTCTCGTGGCTCGCACATCTTTTCTACTGCTTTTTCTAACGCATGTAGTCCAATTTGATCGTCTTTCCTTTCCGCTTTCCGTCTGCAATCACACCCTTCACACCCACGATGGCTTCGAAGGAGATCAAGGGCACAAAAGACAGGGTGAAATACTAAGTTGCAGGTTAACTAAAATGGTCACACTGACTTCCTGTAATTTTCAGTATTATACAACATGTCAAACCCCTGACATATCATATTTGATTAAGAACCCACTCTTCAGTCTCCTGCACCCGTAGTGACCCGTTGGTTCGTATAATCTCTCGTAGTTTTGGTTTAGTTTTTAGTTTTAAATAAATAATAAATATGGCTACTTTACAGCGTTTACAGTATTTGACGACCCAATTCGGAAAGAAATAAACTGTAAGGAATACCCTACGAACACTTTCTCACTCCATTTTTTCTGGGGGAGACTCCCAGACCACCCTAAAGAATTCTGGAGGAGGCCCGCTAACCCCCTAAAGAATTATGAGGGAGGCCTCCTAGGCCCCTAACCCCCCTTTAAAACACTGGGGGTGGTCCCAGACCCCCCTTAAAAATGCTGATGTAGACCCCCAGATCCCCCTCAAATTTCAAATATTTTCACCTCTGGACATACCTCTGCCTTCATTCCGAAGAGTTTGCAATTTTGTAGAGAAGCTGTAGGAATAGTTGCCTACCTTGTAATTTGAAGGCTAATTGAGACCCCCAATCTCTATTCTGATGTTTCTTATAACAGGGTTTAGAGTAATTCTAGATTCCAATATGTTTTTATTCTTTGAGCTGCATTCATCCTATTTGTTCTTCGTTTTATTTGTGGGAGTTCCTTTTTCCCTTAGTTTTTACAGGTGTACCCATGTGTACCGAAGTTTACTTCCATCGGTGATTTTACCATGTGAAGCAAAGATTACTTATATCAGTTGAGAAGTACGTATAAAAATGACTCATAAAAAAACTCCCATCGGTGATTTTACCGCTTCAAGCAAAGATTATAATAACATCAGGAGAGAATAGGCCCATTTGATAATTTATGGTGGCACAATCTGGCAACGGCAGCTTGTCGCCCATCGCGCACCGATTGCTCCCATCATTCCATCCATGATGACTTCTCGATGATCATCTCTGCGCGGATTCTTTCCTCCACGCTTCTTGCATGCGCAGCCGCTTACCTTGTCTTGCTGTCTTCGTACACACTCATATACAATCACCAACGTTGCCAGATTATAGTTTGAGAAGGAAAATTTGTCTTCTCTTCAATTCGATCGGTAAAATCAGAGACAAATACAAAGACCCAGAGCAAATCATGTGACAGGCATCCCTCTTCCAGACAAGTGAAATCATGGGCGCCACCATTACATTCGATTTCGTACATTTGTTGACATTCTGAAGGCCGTTGATCAAATGCAAAGATTACATAGATTACATAGGGCTGTAGAGTTTCTAACGGTGTAATATCTTTCACTGTATGCCTTTCCTAACTGGCATCTCTTTAAAGATTCTTTTGGGCATTATAGACATTCTTGAGATCCAACATCATAAAACGAATAGATTCATCGGCAGTTGCCTCTTTTATTCAGAAGACACTGTGGGACCTCTCCGATGAGAATATGAAAAAAAATGTGCAAAATCGTATAGAATGGAGACATTAAATCGACCGTTAAAGTCGTTGATAAATCAGAGGTTATAACTACCCTCTTGTCTTTACTCTCCATAGTGGGACGCTCTACCCTTATCCAGCTCAGAGGTCAGGACTCATCGAAACAACAGCCCAACGATTGCTCCCTATTGATGGATGGACTTATAGGTTAGGTTTTCTTCGTGATTTAAATTGGCGCAGGTTTTTTTTTTTTTTTTTTTTTTTTTTTTTTACAGAATAACAGTTTCTGATTAATTCTTTCCAGATTACATACCTCAATTAATTGAAATTTTGTCCCGAAAATCTAGGGTAAATTTCAATTAAAGCAGTGTTCATCACTCAACAGAGGGCTGTTGTTGTGTTGAGCTCCCAACAAAAATGAACCTGTACGACTTGCCGTGCTTTCATAACACGAGAAGAATAGCATGTGCTATGTCTCTAGTTATCTCTAGGCTAAATTCAGAGATTACTTACTGGACCCATGAGGTATAATACTACAACATGCCCTACAAGGAAACCTTTTCTTAGCATCTTGGCCGCTAAAGTAGGCGCCTCTTTTAACCCGCAACTTGTGAGGGCATGGGCGCACCCAGGGGGGGGGGGGGGGGGGGGGGGGCCAAGGGGGCCAAGGCCCCCCCCCATAGGAAGAAAAAAAGGAGGAAAGGAAAGGAAAAAGGAGGAAAGGAAAGGAAAAAAGGAGAAAAGGGAAGGAAAAAAGAGGAAAAGAGAAAGAGAGAAGAGGAAAAGAGAAGGAAAGAAAAAGAAAAGATGAGAAAGGAAATGAGTTCAAAAAAAGTATCAATGTCATGAAACATATTTTTCCTTGGAGGAACACATCTTTCCCGACAGCAATGTCCTTAATTGTTAATTTCGCTCGATCTTCCTCTGAAATCTAGATTTCCTGAAGACTCCGTCTTTCTATCAGCATGCGATGTAGATATTTCCGTAACATCAGCATAGTCTCAGAAAATCTCATTTTTCTCGAGAGTTAATTCAATATATGCAGTTTCCGAATAGAAGTAGCCTAATTTTGCGTCTAAGAAGAGCTAAATTTTCAAAATTTTCCGGGGGAGGACCCCCAGAACCCCCCCTATGAAATGACTACTTGGCCCCCCCCATACAGAAATCCTGAGTGCGCCCATGTGTGAGGGCAGTGCCACTGACTTTGATGAAATATCGCCAGTGGTCAAGGAAAAACTTCTAATTTATTGACGGCTTTTCCAAACTGTTGGAGATATTACCTGTCAAGTTGACTGCACAGTCCTCAAAAATTTTTAATCAGAGATGACGCCTACGTTGCAGTTGTTGCCGCGGCGCGGCTCGGCTCGGCACGGGCGCGGCACAGCCGCTGAACGTTTTTTCCGTGTGGGCAAGATCGCATATTCTATCAATTTCAGGAGCAAATGTCTTTAAAATATTGCTTTTAGACCAATAACCATGTAGTGATTTTATACCGACGTCATATTTACACCACCGTCATCGATATACACCATTAATTTTTATTCAACGATCATTTGTTGTTGTTCAATTTCCGCCCAGGTAAAGATACGCGCAAGCAAAGGATATTTATTTTGGCATCACTCTTGGCTATATAGAGCCTTTATGTTTACTCTTTCCTCACAACACGCAGAGTATCTTGCCGATTATCTTGCACCAGACAAGATGTCATCAGATAAGATCACCAGAGCAGCGCAGCGGCAGCACAGCGTATGAGCTCGATCAGCTGGAGTCAACAGGTTTTTTTTTTTTTTTTTTTTTTTTCTTTTTTTTCTTTTTTCAGCTATTCATTTCGATGGAGCCAAAAATTGAGAACTTCTTGGTCTTGAATTCCAAAATTAGACGTTATATTGTTGAAGTAGCTCTTTGGAAAATCCCCCAAAGATTTCCATTGTGTGCGTATTTAAGCAGTGGCGTAGTGTGCGATTTGGCAACGTTGCAGTTCGTCCATTTAAACCCATGAAAAATATCGAAGTGTTGGGTGTTCGGTGAACACCTTCGCATTCGACTTTTTACACGGGTTTAAATGAACAAAATCCCACGTTGCCAATTATCATGCTACGCCACTGTATTTAAGTAAGGACATTTTCTATTTCACCGATGAGCCGCACCGTCGCGGTTGACCAAAAGATGAGACAGTTCTCAAAATTAAAAAAAAAAAAAAAAAAAAAATGCAGTTTTTTCTTCAATTAATTTTAATTATAAAAGCTCTTTCATCAATAAACCATTTAATTAAAAAGAGTAATTTAGTCAAACAAATTATACAATTATTCTTAAATATTCCATGGCTTTAAAGCGAAAGAATCAATCCGAAAATGGCGTTTTTCAGGGAGTCAGACAAGTAAATGATAATTTCAGTCGAAAACGCTGGGCATCTTTGCGTGATGAAAATGTGTCACCTACTATCTCATGACCATCATTTTTCCATCAATAAACCATTTAATTAAAAAGTAATTTAGTCAAATAAATTATAAAATTATTCTAAAATATTCCATGGCTTTAAAGCGAAAGAATCAATCCGAAAATGGCGTTTTTCAGGGAGTCAGACAAGTAAATGATAATTTCAGTCGAAAACGCTGGGCATCTTTGCGTGATGAAAATGTGTCACCTACTATCTCATGACCATCATTTTTCCATCAATAAACCATTTAATTAAAAAGTAATTTAGTCAAATAAATTATAAAATTATTCTAAAATATTCCATGGCTTTAAAGCGAAAGAATCAATCCGAAAATGGCGTTTTTCAGGGAGTCAGACAAGTAAATGATAATTTCAGTCGAAAACGCTGGGCATCTTTGCGTGATGAAAATGTGTCACCTACTATCTCATGACCATCATTTTTCCATCAATAAACCATTTAATTAAAAAGTAATTTAGTCAAATAAATTATAAAATTATTCTAAAATATTCCATGGCTTTAAAGCGAAAGAATCAATCCGAAAATGGCGTTTTTCAGGGAGTCAGACAAGTAAATGATAATTTCAGTCGAAAACGCTGGGCATCTTTGCGTGATGAAAATGTGTCACCTACTATCTAATGACCATCATTTTTCCAAACCAACATAACATACTTACGACTTACATTCACACAACGAAACCCTTATTGGGAGGAAACACTAATCTCATATTTTTAAAACGAACAGCAGCACAAAAATATTACTCCCATACAAATGGTTTCGCATGCGCCATGTGGCAACGTTGCAATTAATCCATTCAAAACCATGTAAAATATTGATTCGAGGAAGCTGTGCACCCCAAATAGTTCCACATTTTTTATGTAGTTAAACGGCCCTATTGCAAACGTTCCCAGAAGGCACGCGATGCGACGCCACTGTTCCCATATCACTTGTTCAGAGTCAGATATTGCTCCCGTTGGATGAAACATTTTCATTTGACAGAAAATCGGGGATTTATTTAACTTCTCGCTCTCTTTCAAGAGTCGAATGCAAATTTGAATTTGTTACACAAGACTTGAGTAACGCGTTGATAATGCCTCGAAAATATTTTATTGACGTAGCTGCTCGCGCACATTAGCATATGAATACTAGCTGACTGCTGACTCTGGTTTCGCCGGGGGCTAAATTGTAAGCGGCAACTACCCAACCCCCTCTCCCTCCATCGCCTCCTCCTCCACTCACCCCACCCCTTTCTCTTTCAGATGACTTGAGCGATCAGGGTTATCCTCTGATCACTTCTACAGATACGAGTATATACAAACAAGAGTGAAATCGGACACCTTAGCTTTACGCCTGTTGTTGCAGAGAATAAATGAGCATTCCTTTTCGAGTATTTTGTAACCGCAAGATTAAAACTGTCAAAGATTTGGAAATGCATTCTTAGAAACAGTTGCGGTTCGTGCAATGTGGTGACAATGCGTGTTTTTTCTCAATGCATATGAATTTGGCAACCTTGCATTTTGTACATTTGAACCAACGAAAAAGTTCGATTTTTTCGTAATCGATTTTCAGGCCAGGTATATCTGAAATTCGTCATCAAATATACGTGGTGTAGCCATATATTAAGGGCTTCATACTGCTCATTGTTTGCGAGATTGCCGTTTAGCCATGAATTTAATGGCATTCCTAATACATAGTTGGGATTCTATTGGAGCGGGGGAAAAGATTACAGTTTTGAATATTTGCATCATATAAGCTATGGTCACTCTGATAAATTACAATTATTATCAGTATTTTTTTCAACCGATGGATGCACCGTTCAATTTAAAAATTTGATCAGTTGCAAGGGGTTGCAATTTCGGTGTTTTCTGTAAATATAGATGGACTTGGTGATGAGCAGAAAACTAGGATGCCTTTGGTTTCTATACTAAAAAGTTTCATAGTTCCAGATATGCGATTTTGTCTCAAAATACTTTGTTTTAAGAAAATACTTTTTTTGGCGTCACAACACACGGTTTTTGGCAACTTTACACGAGTGTACCTCCAAACCTTGATTTTTTAGGGAAAACCCCATAAAGACATACCTTTGTTCTCAGTTCCATTAAATACCAAATTTCAGATCCTTGCAACTGCCCCATGCTATTAAAATTACGCACCTGACCACCGACGCATTCAGGATCTCTCTTACTAGTATCTCTCTCATTTCCCCATTAAGTGTATGAGTTGAAAAAGGATAGAATTAAGAGAGACTTTTGTCCCCTTGTCCAGCCTTGTCTATAACAAACGAGAATCAATTAAGATAAGAAAAGAGTGGGGTAGAGCGAATTTGTTATCACGCAGCTGTTTACGCGAAATGGTGGCAACCATGCGCACCAGGGCTGCCGTTTATAGCACGTAACTACAATCATTTAACTTGAAGTTAAATTCTTAGTTAGGAAATTAGATGATTCTCATCAGTGCAATAATTCAATGCCCTTCCTTGGGGACTTAAATCTGTCCTCAGGGATGGGGATGTTTCTAAATGTTGAAAGAACTTGCTCTGCCTTCTCCTGAATAAGGCTTTTTATAGTGTGCGTGACAATGGCGCAGCGTGCAATGTGGCAACGTTGTACTGTTCCCATTTGAACCCATGTAAAAGGTCGACTGCGAAGGTGTTCGCCAAGCACCCTATCATTCGACCTTTTTCAGGGGTTTAAATGGAGGAACGGCAACGATGCCAAATAGCATGCTACGCCACTGGTGAGTGAGCTTTTGGAGGCTTAATTATTAAGCGTGCCGTATATATACGGTGCGCTTCTTGTTTTCATTTTCATATCTAATATATAAGTCCAATGCCTTGCTTATGGCAAAACCTTGGCGGGAAAGGTTTGAAAAATTAAAAACGTGTTTTCTTAAAACTGGTTTCATTAATCGTTAATTTGTTGCTGCAATCCAGGAGGTCTCGGCGTCTATTTTCTTAAAATTGTAAAAGTTTTGGTATTCCTGTTAATTTCAATAAGTTATTAAGCGTCAAAGTCGAATTCCTTCAAACGAGAATTCCATACAGGTCCAGCAACCTAAGTCATTTGTGCCAACCTATGAGTCGAAATTCCAAGGCAGGAGGGGGGTGGAAACATCCTTCACAGAAACCCTCTTTGCCCCTCGCCTTTGGGCTCCACCGGTCTCAAGATTTCTTCACGGTGCATTAAGCGCTCGGTTCTCGCATCGTAAAAGTGTCAACATCGGTTTGACGAGGGTACATCGATAAGAAGCGACGAGGTATTGATGAAGAGCGGGAGGGGTATAGAAAAGAGAGAGGCTCATTCATACCCTTAAGTAGACCTGTTTAGTGATGACGTCACGATCAGAGTTAGTTCCAAACAAATGCTCTATCTCGCTCACTCTCGTGGATTTACCAGATCCAAATTTTCGAACGCAAATTCATGCTAGTTAACCAACAGTTTTCTCAAATTTGATTGCACCATTAGATTCCACTTGCCTTAAAGTATCTTTTCACTGTAACATAATTCCTAAAAGATCACAAGCGAATTTACAATCACAGTTATACCGAAAGACGTTCTACGTTTTGTCCTTGTCTTACTCACGGTCTCTTATGGTAGTATCACCGGCATGACACTCAATCATTCTAACTTCTCTTCGTATCGAAGCTATTGTTCGAGGTACAACACATGCCGTGATGGTGCTGATGAGCCTATATCCTAGAATTTTGTGCTCTTAAGAAACTGTGAGTGTGACAAGGACAAAACATAGGACTTTCTTCGATATAACTGTGATTGTGCATCGATGCGCGATGTTTCAAAAAGTTTGTGATAGCGGGCTCATATTTTATCACTGAGAAAAAAGTGGCTGTTAAAACTGTAAGAATAGAATCATAGATGATTTCGCCTTATTTCAATCATGAGACCTATCGTTGCTGTAGTCAGCGCGCTTGAATCTACACGAATTCTGATTGTCTCTATGGAATTTCGATTATTTCTATGGGAAATAAAGCGCAGGAATATATATCCAACCGGAAAAGTTTTTGAAACAATCGGAAATTTTTATAAGGGACGTGGAACCCAATGGTGTGATAAACACAACGTGTAAAGAACGTGTTGTTTACTAGCACTTGTATTTGAAAATTTGGACTGTGTTTCGTATGGGAAAACCCACGAGAGCGAGTGAGACGGAGCCTTTGTTTGGAACCAATTTTTTTCATGACGTCACACTAAACAGGTCTTTGCATCGAAACATTTGAAATTCTGGGGGATCGGCAAATTGAAAGCCCCTCAATGAGCGTCGATGGAATCAAGGGATTTTTGAGGAGATTTTTGGCGTTTTGTTGAAAAATAGGTGTTTAAAATCCAGAACACAGGGAGCCAGAGGGGTAAAATTCGCATTAATTGCTCTAAAAAGTGAGAGGGGCTGTCACGTGTCTTCCACCCCTGGACAGCTTCCTCGCTGCGGCTATGGAATTGACTCTGGAATAACTTATTTACCTATCCTAAAAAGTTCGTTGCGTGTACAAAATTTTTCACTGGAAGCTTCTTCAAATTTTGGAAACTATAGGTCCATATGGAACTTTGCTTTTCCAACACGAAAAATGATATCGACCGACGGCAACAGAAAAAAAAGAAATAATATGACAATGCGTTATAGTGAATAATGGCATAGTTTTAACTGTAAACTTTCGATACTTTTCAAGAAAATAAATGGGGAGAGGGGGAATTAAAATCCACAAACCTCTTAAACCTCCACACCTACTAATCTATACCCCTAGAATGCTTGATGTGTAAAGGGCACTTGAAATGGTTAGTTCTGTATATTAAAGGATTATTGTTTCATGAATTCGCAAGTGTTCCATTTATGCATATTACGTATCTACATCGTGACAATTGCAACAAATGCTGACAGCACCTAAAACGGAAAAAAATATAAAAAAAAACTGTTTATTATTTAGAATCACGGCTTTTCCGAATATGACACTTTTTGACTTCAAAAGAACGCAACCTCATGTTTGATCCCTGAACAAGCCGTTTAAAAGGTGGAGGGATTTAGAAATATCTATTGTCTATAGTTTATGTGGGTAAAAAAGATCGAGCCTTATCAAATAATTTTCTCTTTTCAGCTTTCAATGGGTTTGTTGCAAACTTTTGCTACAGTGCTATAGAGTTTTGATTCTGATGTAAAATTGTCTGAAAATTAGATTGGCGGCATCAAATAGTCATAAAATCCACTAATAAACCCAAAAAACGCATTATAAAGAAAGCCAAAATTGCAGTCGTAAAGCCGAACAATCTGTGCACGCGCACGGCGAACATCAGAGATAGGTGACCCATTCTCCCCTTTTTCGTTAAGGGGGGGGGGGGAGAGAAAATATCTCTACAGTCAAACTGTGATTTTAAAAATGTGCATGGTCAAGATGTTGTCTTTTGTGAAGGGGGCGGGGGGGGGAGCAAAATATCAAGAACAGGGTGTTTCAAAACTTGAGTACCAAACTTATGGAGTGTATTTTTGGGGTCAACATACATATATATATGTATAAGACTTTATTTTCCTACATGAGTATGTGCTGCAATTGTTTCTCTTCTGAGCTAGAGCCCTCCAAAGTTTTGAAAACAAAAAACAAAAAACAAACCCAAAAAACAACGCCTTTGACTCATCTCCTTATAGATTCATCTGATCTAAATTTATTTTTTTCATAATTTCTCACCAAACAAGCTCAATTGGACAGCACTTGTCACAAAAGAACCGAGTGACATTTTTGATAAAATTGAGTTATTGATTGATAGAGCTAGCAATACTGAATCTCGAAGCAACAAGTGCTTCTTCTGTAATAACAACTATTTCCCGTCAAAATTCCAGGTAAAAGTGAGCTGGTGAGCCTCATTGATGTCATTGTCCATATGATGAAATAAAATGAGAACTTGGTTCCTTTGGCTGATTAGGTTAAACCTTAATCCGAGTCACGTAAGGAACCAACTCCGACTTGGTTCCTTTCAGTGGCGGCTCGTGCGATTTGGCAACCATGCTTTTTTACCATTTAAACCTATGCAAAAGTATCGATATCTTGGGGGTGCATTGCACCTCCTGAAGATCGATTGTTTTACATTGGTTTAAATGCAGGGATTCCACTGTTGCCACATTGCACGAGCCGCCACTGGTTCCTTTTATAGAATTGGGAACGGACTTAAGTCCGGACTAACGGATTTTAAAATAATCAACAGTGTAAACCAACTCTGCCGTTTGGTTTCTCTTAGAGTTTCGTTTTTCGTGATTATGCCAAAAAAAAGAAGAAAGGAACCAAGTCACTTTAAACGCTAAAAATTAAGTACCTTTCCTACATAGTAAATTCCACTTTTCCGGTGTTGAAATGCAAAAACACAAAACGGTAGTTGAATGAAATCAAAACGTAAGTAATTCCAAGTTTTTTGTTTAAATGCTAGCTCTTCAACTTTGGACTCAATTTTCTCGAGATCAGCTCCATGTTGAATGCTGTCTAATTATTATCATTGCAAGCAAAAGCATTAAAGCTGTTCAGACTTTAGTGGCACGCTTTTCCAACACCTGCGTGTTGGAATTTTCCCTGCTTGTTTTGTTATCATTTGTCATTACACCTTTATATAGCAACTAGTGGCCGGTGGCCGCTTCGCGGCCAAGCGTTCCGTTTCGCGTCTTGCGCGTGATTTTAATTATTCGAGCTAAGACTTTGACTTGATATCCACTCCCTAACTCCGTTTGCTATTCGCCCATCTAATCCTGATCCAAAGGACGAAATCTAAAAACTTACTCTATTATTCCTGCAATACTAAAGTGGTATTTTCTCATGTACACCAAATGTTTAGAAAACAGGAGTCATCATTTGGAAGGGGCATAAATAGCATAACCCCCCGTCCCCCCACCCCCTTACATGAAACTTAACCATTTTAGGGGTGGTCGTTCTCAAGAGGGCCCGATCCAAAACCGTCAATTTTTTTGGCGCTCATGGAGCCACCGAAACCCTTAGAATCGGCGCATTTGGATGCACCGTATTAGCGCATGTGGATTATACGATTTAGAACAGTAAAGAGAAAAGAAGGGAAGGAGAGAAAGAGATAGCGAGAGTGAAAAACCATGCTTTCACAATAAAATGAGAAGTTCGGGGTAAGCAAACAAATACGCATGACCGAGATCGCACACCTACGATAACCTTTCGTTGAACTGACATGACAATAAGACATTTCGTTTTAGTAGGTAAATCAAAAATCTGTAAAAAATGGAAAAGAAACTTTGCGCGGGAAAAGTATGCCTTTTTCAAACAGCCCTTTATTAACGACAATAATTTGTTAAAATAGGTTGGCTCGGAAATTCAAGCAAACTTCATTTAACATTTTAATTTATTAAGCTTTTTGGACGTGAGGTCACTTACAACCCCTATTATTTGGGGTCATTCTTTAAACGTTTTTTGACAATTGATGCTCAATGCTCAAAAGATGTCTCTCCATAAGTTTTTTGAAATTAGAGTGAGGTAGCAGTACATGCGGGGGTTACGTGAGACCAAAAGAGACAGTTTGTCTTTCTTTGGAACGCTCATCACCAAGTCAGCACTAAATCAGTGTATTTCGAAAAAGAAAAAAAAAACGCCTTCATTTAATTTGACACACTTTGACTCCACAGATTAAAACATAACAGGTGTATACAATCAAATGAATCGTTAAAAACTACAAAAATACCCAAGAAATCTAACGATTTTTTGTTTTTTTTTTTGTTTTTTGTTTTTTTTTTTAAATTTGAAAAAACAGACCTTATAACAACATCATAACCTCACCGAGATGCGAACTAATACGAAACAGCTCAAATCGCCAACTTTGAAAGAGGATGTGTAACAATATTCTGGGTCCGTTGGACCCGTTGGTAGTATTCTTAGATAAATCACTTATACATTCAAAGTAAACAACACATTTTCAACAGGAAACCAATTATTTTCATTACTCAGTAATATTCGAGAGCATATTATTGATAAGAGAAGAATAACCATCGTCTCAACTCATCATCACTAATAGTTTGGTTTCTTTAAAAATTCTCGAAACCTAGCCCAAATTTGCTGGGTTACAATCGAGTTATCAATTCAACGCACCGATCTCAACAAAGTCATCTCTAGTTGATTGTACTATTCTATAAATCTGCGTTTAATACATATGATAAGTATCGAAGCTCTACTTCGCGAAGTTATACAGCAACCTCGTCGAGCCTAGAGTCCCTTGATGGAAATATTGTATAGGGAGTACCGACACAACACTTTATGCATTTTGACAGGAGTCGATTTTGTCGACCGCGTGAACGCATTCGAAGGTTAAGTTCGACAGTGGACCAGTGGTGGACTGGCGGATTTGCCGGCATTC
>VMOF01000001.1:4073894-4241480 GCA_011764245.1 Trialeurodes vaporariorum
CTGAAGTTGACATCATCGCCCTGCTGAAGATTCAACCCTACTTTCGAGCATCTTTGAACAGAGAAAGGGGCTGAAGTTAAGTGATAGCCCCACTATTTACTATAATTCATGCGATCAAAGGAATTGAGACTGAGAGAGAGGTTTATAGAAAGTCTTCGATCTACCTATGATGGTCCGTAGGGCACTTAGGAAACTTAGAAGCAAGGCAAATATTGATACCTTATAGGCGCGAAAGAGTTAAAACACAGGGAATCAAGCTCTAATAGTTCTTCTTCTTCTTCTTCTTCTTATTCTTCTTTTTCTTCTTCTTTTTCTCCTCCTTCTTCTCCTTCTTCTCCTTCTCCTTCTTCTTCTCCTTCTCCTTCTTAATCTCCTTCTTCTTCTCCTTCTTCTTTTACTACTTCCTCCTCTTCCTCCTTCACCTTCTTCAGTACACAGATCCTACAGTCAAGAGTATCATTCTTCAAATCGAGGGTAAATTGCTCTCGAAGTTCCTACAATAATCAGGGTATGCAATTTCATCGCCTGTATGTACGAATAGTTACCCAGCCTTAAGGTGCTATAGTAACGCGGCTTCGACTCTCGACTGTTCAATTTTAAGCTGTGTCCTATTGATAGATTGGTAGGGATCGTTTAAGAAGCGGAGGGGGAACTCAATCGATAATCTTTGGCGGATTCTCCATTTTCATACATTCAAACCAAAACAAAGCTTTCATGAGACCTTGACGATGTAGTTTTATAGCGCTTTAAAAGTTTAAAGGCTCCCTAAATGAGTGTCTGAATTTTTGTGTTTTTATTAAACAAATGAAAATATATTTCGTGGGATGCTTTTGGTTTTGACTGAATTTCATTTGTCCAGAGTTGCGATTTTGGCCCAAAATATATTGTGTTATAAATGGAAATTCCGCGTTGAGACGTCAAAGCACACACGATTCTTTGCAACTCTCTACGACACACTCATGTTTATCCGAAATCGAGACAATTGAAGAAAAAAACTTTTTACTCTCAACTCATCAAGTTCTTTCATTTTCTTACTAACTTTCAGACTCTTGCAGCTGCCCTATTCTACACGAAGTAATGTCCGAGAGTAGATCTCTATAATTAGAATGGTGCATTGGGTCTGTTGCAAACTTTTGCTCTTTTGTTTTGGAGGGTCGATGCGCATGTAGAATCGAGTGAAAATCACATTCTCTCGAGAGAGAATCAACAATTCTAAAAATTCACTTAGCTTGAGATCTCTCCATTACTTTGTTTTTCCTGATGTTTCTCTGAAGGATAGGTAATTCGTATAAGGTTTGCAAGGAAGGAAAGATGGTCAAAATGGAATAAGAGAACAACTTACGGCCACTGAGCATGTTACTATGTGTACAGTGGAGAGCTTTACTCATACAATGTAACCATATACAAATTCCCAATATTGACTTAAGACAGAGCGCTGCAATTGAGGACTCGGTGCGAGAAGAGCATTTCACCGTTGCCGTGTTTCACTATCTCACTGTTTTCTTCATTTTATTTTAGAAAATGATGTGAAAACTTAATTTTTTTTTTTTGAGATTTTACAAAAAACATTAGGAAATTATAAATAATTTTCAGTAAAATTTTCAGCATGATATAAGTACGAGGTCTGTCCCAAAAGTTCCAGGACTTTTGTTGTATCTCGTAAACTAATCGTCAGAATGACGCGTTCTTGGGCTTATCTGATAGCTGATGAGCTGCCAAATCACCTTATTCTCACAGAATGTCGTTTATTTGAACGAAATAGATTTTACATGACCTCAAAGAGGGCAAAGTCAAAAGTGGTTTGCGATTTTGTATTTATGGTTTTTTTTTTTTTTTATCAAATAAGCATAGGGAAAAGACTATTGCTCATAAACAAATATGACATATCATATTTACTGGGCAAAAATAATGATTTACAAGTTATTTCACAAGTTTACCAAAAAAAATGATTTATCTCCTTCGAAATATTCTCCTTGTTTCACAACGCACTTGTTCCATCGGTGTTTCCATTACTCGAAACAGTGTTGGAACTCTTTCGCTTTGATTTTGCGAAGTTCCGCTAGAGAATTCTCTTTAATGTCTGCGATTGTTTCGAATCTCCGACCTTTTAATGCGTATTTTATCTTAGGGAAAAAGAAAAAGTCCGCTGGAGCGAGGTCCGGGGAGTAAGGAGGATGCGGAAGGGCACTCATTGCTCTAAACATGACTCCATGATACAGATCGCAGACCGCACCTGAGACGATCTCAATCACTCGAGCATACAATGAGCACTAATTAAGATAATCAAAATCGGTCAATGTAAGGTGATTTGGCAGCTTACCAGCTATCAGATAAGCTCAAGAACGCGTCATTCTGACGATCAGTTTACGAGATACAACAAAAGTCCTGGAACTTTTGGGACAGACCTCGTATTTTCATTCCTTACGGCAAGATAAAACATACTGAAAAGATATTAAAACACTGTGATGGACAAGTGCCCCTTTCGCACTCAAAACTTTAAAAGCTTCAAAACTCGTGTTTGTAGAGTTTACATTCATATTTTTTTATTTTTTTAATTTTTATTTGTTTTTGAAAGACAATAATTTTAAAAAGACCAATAAATGTTTTACTGGAAATTTGAGGAGGTAGGAACAAGATTTTGGCGCTCTTAAGTTTACGCCACCCGAGATCTTCGTGCAGTTGTTCTTACTATAAGTTAGTGGCGAGGCGTGCGATTTGGCAAGTTCTTTTCCCCCATTAAAACACATTAGGAAGATCGAAATGCCTGGTCATCGCCGATGACCGAAGCGTTCGAATTTTGTGGTGAACTTAAATGGAGAAAATGTATTGTTGCCAAATTTCACGCTTTGCCACTGCTATAAGTGTGTAAAAACACAACACAATGATTTTCGATTGCCAGTGACAAGGTGACCGATATTGCTTTGGTAGAGTTGTAAAATTCCTCAAAACGGTGTACTGGTGTGGAGTAAAGTAATATTTTCAGAGTAAATTGATATACTTTAACATTGCGTCCTGTACTTTCTTTCTGCACGCAGTGGTGGCTCGTGCAATCTGGCAACCGTGCTCTTTAGCCATTTAAATCTATGCGAAAAGATCGATACTAGGTGAGGCACGACGCCTCACCAAAGAATCGATTATTTTACGCAGTTTTAAGTGGAGAGAATCCATCGTTGCCAAATCGCACGAGCCGCCACTGTCTGCACCGTTTTTCCATGATGATAGTATAAAGGTGGACGCATTCGTACCCCACCTATATACGTCACAGCGCGACGAATCTGTACCCAACAGTCACGTGACTGGCGAGCGCGGTACCCGCAGCACCCATCAGCGAACCCCCCCCCCCCCCCCCCCCCCCCCCCCGACCACGCTCGGTATATTCGTTGCGTTGTGACGCAGGTGGGGTTCGAATGCCTCCATATTTATACTTCCATCATGCGGTTTTTTGGGGAATTTTAGGACTCGACCTTTCGTGGCTTCGAAGAAGAAGTTATCACAGTTGCTTGTTTCTGTCGATTTGAAACGTAGTTTTCCCAAATTCAACCGTGATTCCACCTACAGTGGACACATATATTACATATTTCAGTAAATGTTATCACGAGACTGAGTCAAACTTCTTAATTTAAAAACTGTTTAATATTCTTTTTTCCGACGATGATTCACCGTTGTCCAGAGCTGTCGTTTTGTGCATATTCAATGGCATTTTTCTCTTCACCGAGTATTCCACCAGTTGACCAAAATACTACAGAGTTCAGATTAGTGTATGCTTGTATATTTACCGTACAAAAATCCTCGCACCTCACTTCTGCAATATTTTCTAAATCGGTTACAATCGATCAGTAAATTATCAAAATATCTGCAAAGTCAGGGGGATGCTGACGGAGAATTTAGCGGTTGAGAAATGATTACCGTTTTCGAGCTTTTTTTCGGAGAACCGAAGTGAACTCTGTGATCTTTTGGTCAGCCGGTGAATTAAAAAATATTATTTAATCAACGAAAACGGCAGCTGGGATTCAACTAGCACAAATGGGGCTATTGCACACTTTTGCTATAAGCGATTTAATAATCGATTAGAGCGTAAAAACCTCAAAAAATAACGATGGCAGCACTAAAAACTTCCAAAATCCACTCCTAAACTCAATAAACGCAGTTATTTGCGCGAGCGTAATGGTGGCCGAAGGCACTAACAATGGGAGATTCCTATCTTAATTTCGTCACTTTTTCTATGCTGACAAGGATGATTCACAGAGTAATTATAGTCATCAGAGTGATGATCCACATCCGATGAATGGTACCGCAACACCAAGTGACACCGGTGTCAAATAAAAGTAGTCTCTTATTGGTCACTTCTTGATGGAGTTTCAGAATTGTTAGATGGGACTCTCCCATTGTTAGTGCCTTCGGCCACCATTACGCTCCCGCAAATAACTGCGTTTATTGAGTTTAGGAGTGGATTTTGGAAGTTTTTAGTGCCGCCATCGTTATTTTTTTAGGTTTTTACGCCATTTTCGACTATTAAATCGCTTATAGCAAAAGTGTGCAATAGCCCCATTGGCAGCTTTGATGTGTTGGAATTGGGAATTCCATAAAATTGACACAAACAGACGAAACCTCCCTCCTCCTCCCACCATTCCCTATGAATCACGCTCTCAAGTCCATCACGCGCTCACTAACAGTCGATGATCGCCTCAATTATTTTGGCGCGCTTTTTTCGAACACGCATCGGATGCGAGTGTAGCCGAGTCTCAAGATTCACCGATGGCAACGGTATCAAATCGCGGGATCGATGCATCGAGCATCGAAATTCGTTCAACAACCGCAAACGGTCGATATGACACAGTGCGATCTTGGAGCGATCGCAACTTCCCAGCGTGTTTCGATAGATCGACCACGATCGACGCACATGCGATCTACCGGCGAGGTTTCTCTTCGCCGCCGATTCCTCCGTCCACCGCCGCCACGCCGCCTTGAATGTAGGCCGCATATAAAAGCCCGCGGCAGGCAGCCAGCCGACCACTGTAGTGAAAGAAAGGATGCAGTGCAGTTACGTATTGTGTTTGGCTTTGCTCAGTGCCGCTTTGGCATGTGTCGGTAAGTTTGCGATGAGATGTTTTCTTTTATCATCCCTAATATTTGTTGACTGTTGACTGTTGGTTCGTTGATGTGCTCCTCCTTTGCCTCCTGTTTCCGGCTCCTCCTCGAACCTGGGATCCACTTCCGGTTCTGTTTATCCGTCCGTCGGTGACTTGAACGCGCGGTCATTCACATTGATGACATTAACTATAATCTTTGGAGCATTGAATGACAATTTATGATAAAAGAAATGTCCAGTTTATTTGTTTCCAATTAGTGCAGTAACCGTATGTTATTCGGATCAGTTAATATAGCTGCAATATTATAACATAATTTGGCTCTCGTTAAAAGTGAAGCAATGATACGATACCTCTACCGAAAGTTATTACAGCTTATTATCTCTGAGTGTTAAAACTTGTCTTGATTATGATTTGATAGAGCTGCATATTTAAACGACTGCTTTTATCGATGTGGTTTCAAATACATTTTGAATTAAGTCTTTGTTTTTCACGCTGCTCCAGACTTATAGGGTCATCTAAGGAAGCATATGGTTGCTATTATTCGGAAGTATTTACACAAAAGAACACATTATAGAAACAATAGAATAGATACTTTGTCAAGGAAATGTTACTATAGTTTCAAAATGTGGCATTTTAATGACAGATTTCAAGATAACTTGCTGCCAGTAATCAATTCAAAGAAATTTCTGTACGTCGTTTACTATTGTCTCAGCAAATGTGAAGAGTTTCGGTTTCATCTCACCATCACTTTAAAGTACATCTAAACAATATACAGCTAATATCTTCAGATCTGAAAACTTAAATATCTTTGAAAAAATGTCAAACTTTCAAGTCATAAAAGAATCAGAAAAAAGTCTCAGGAGAATAATAAAAATATTCGAACGTAAACAAAAAGGTTCCGTTGTACACTTGTCGGCACAGGAAAAAACCATGAAAAAACATAGGTTATTTATTTTGATCTGACACGTATTTTTGAAAAGGTTGATACCCCTTTATCGAATTAAAACTCGAAAAAAGATAATACGAGGTTAGGATGCCTACATTATATAATTTTTTAACTGGGGGGGGGAGTGAAATTGCTTATCTGCAAAACTTTGCAAGAATGAGGTTAAGCGCTTAAGTGCTATGCTTGTGTTGTCATCCATTTCCACTCGCTAAATCATTGTTTTCGGTTTCCGAGAGGAGCTTGGGAGTTATGGTTTTAAAGCCCTTTTCTCAATTGGGAGGGGGAGGGGGCTGAAGTTGAGGAGCCCCCCCCTCCTTCTCCACCAGGGAAAGACTTGTGATTGTTAGTTTCAGTTCCCGGGTATATTTTTTTAGTGACATAATTGGTAGTATTTGTAAACAAGGCTCTCATTTTCTTAAACACATATTGACGCTTTTCTTTTTTTTAAAAAAAAAAAACCGTTCAAATGCATGTGACTGGGGAAACTTCAAATGAATGAATTTACAAGTTTTAACTAAAATGAAGTTTACTTTTGGGGCCTCCGCACGAAAAGCTCAAAAACCACTTTCCTGAGGCGAGCATCAAGATGCTGCTGGTTTTGTGCTTCAACTAGTTCCGTAAAATGGAATACTGGAGCAAGTTTACGAACTGTGAACGCACTTTTTTAAATCCGAAAATGAATAGAAAATGATTGGATGTTTTCTTTCCAACATCTTAGATCATCTGACGACCATGTTGTCAAATCGTGCAAATTGCAAAGAAATTATTGGCGAGAGACCATGTGAAGATAGTTTTGACAATTTATTTCAAAACGAAGTGGAGGTATATCAGTAGCGGCCCGTGAGATTTGGCAACCATGGATTTTTCCCACTTAAACTTCGGTAAAAAATCGATTCAAGCGGAGGCTGGCAGCCTCCTCGAGTTTCGATTGTTTTCCATGTATTTAAATGGGATAAAAACACTGTTGCCAAATCGCACGAGCCGCCACTGCGCCACAGTGTATGAAATTGAAGTGCGACCGGTTTAGGGTATAACTTGTTTTGATCAATTGTAAGCAGACTATTTTGGATTATAATTTGAAACTGTTTGAGTTGCTAGAAGTTAGATAGATATTCATAGAAGATTCTGTACAATTCACAGAAGTTAGATACTTATTCATATTCGACTTATGAGAGAGTTGCTTGTGGTTGCAGAAAGGTTTAGGAAAACAAACCCCCCTCCCCGAGCTTGTCAGGAGCTCTGTGATTTTAGTATAGAACATATTATATTCTCCAAATTCATGTGCATTTCTTGAGCGCAAAAAATCAATCGTTTTTGAATCGGACTTTTTCCTTTGAAAATAAGTTCCATGACGCAAGGTCAGTGCTGCCGTTTCGGGTACATATTTACTGATACTCTACAGACCATAGGCCGTGATTCTATTAGTTGAAGCAAAGATCACACTAACGGTTAAAAGTACGAGAATATCTATTAGCTCATAAAAATAGGTACTGAAATCTGTAATCTTTGCTTCACAGATGGATTGTAGAATGCCATTAAATATACGCTAAGCGGCAGCGGTGCTTGAATATGCACGAAAGAAAGTCCGGGCTTTATCAATCCACACGTCTGAATTGCGTCAAATGTCCAAAATATTCGAGCTTGAAATCATTAACAAGGTCCGTTTAACATTGGATCCTTTTTTTTTTTTTTTTTTTTTTTTTTTTTTTTTGCATTATTCATAAAGTTGATTCTGACATTTGGCGAAACTCTCAAGTGTGTTTATTTGAGAGAAGCGAAGACCGGTTTCAGAATGCACGCGCCTGATTTTCTTCTTCTTCTTTCGAATCTCGCCCGCCGCATTTTTTCAAAAGGAAAAGTGATACTAAAAGCAACCAGATAGTGACGCCCAGATTTTCAAAGATGATTTACTTTGATGGTGAATTGAAGATTATTTAGCGCAAACGATGACTGCTGCTAAATATCGATTACTCTTAAGGAATAGGCGGGGTTCATAATTAGAGCGATGAACATTTTTGAAATATCAAAACTCCTCACAAGTAGAAAATCTCCTTATTTTTTATGATGCGGTACATAGCACCTTGATCAGTTGTTTGGTCACAAACAAAGTAATTTACGGTTTTATAATCGATGCACCGGTTTATAGAAACACTTGTTTGATGCAGAAGCTGGTTGCATGTAACATAAAGACAATTTTCGAATTAAATTATTGGATTAGACTGCTGTGCAGACTGTTTGTCAACAGATGGAATTGTCAGTGGACTAAAACATTCCTTCTAAGATCCGCAAAACTAACTTTAGTTCTGGCATATAAAGGTCGTTCTAAAAGTGTAGATGCAGCTCACCAATAATCTTTGGCGAATTTTCAATTTTCATTCCTTCACATCAAAACAAAACTTGTTTTCGACTGAAAACCTATTGATTTCAAAGCGGTTTTGGATAAAATGTCAACGGTCGAATTCATTTCCATTTAAGTTCATTGTTTAGTATGAGAAACAAGGTTGAGAAAGTCCAAAGATTATCGAGCTAGGTGCGCCTATACACTTCTGAAACGACCTCTACCTATGTCTGCAGATCTACAAGCTTTGCCTATCCTTCCGCAGTGTGTGAGCTTTTATGAGCCCGTTCGCAGTTGTGCAGGCAATTTCGAATTACCTAGGCAATCTCCTCGAAGGCACGATCGCCTCTAACTCTGCTCAGTTCATTGCAACAGTAGTGTTAAACTATTCAAAATGAGCCAGAAGCGCCGTGAATGTTCTTGATCGATTCGAAGCCAATCGATGCGATGGAGGAGGGAGCGCTCTCCAAAGACAAATAAAGTTGCGCAACTTCTTAAAATGTTTCGGCACCGTCAAGAACTTGTTTCCATCTCGGTTTACACCTACTGCAATACACGGTTGCCAGGTCTCCAGAAATGATACATTCAGTGACGCAGGCAGGATCTCTTTCTATCCCTCTCGTTTTCCCTTAAGACTGTGTATTCTGTCAAAAATGGTCCAAACAGGTCCATAACCAATTCCCCATACAGTATGGATGTGTATGGATATCGTATGGATATGTTTGGGTATACGCGTTGATATCCATACAAATAAATACGATATTAATACTTATCCATATGGATCCTTTATTGTTAAAAATCCTAACTCTGTGTGGGAAATTGATTATGGACTTGTATGTGGACCATATTATACCAGGGTAAGTTGAAAGAGGATAGAAAGAGGCGGTTCCATACACCCTTGTCTATCCTTGTCTAATAATTCACAGTGGCGTCGCGTGCAATCTGACAACACTGCATTCGGTTCATTTAAACGTAAGTAAAAAGGTCGAATTATTAGAGAAGCACAGTGCACTCATTGAAATCGATATTTTACATGGTTATAAAGGAAAAATTACAGCGTTACCAGATTGCATGCGACGCCTTTGTCTAACTTATATTGTTAAATGGAGAAAGGAGAGAGATAGAGACACTTTCGTTGCGCCATTGATACATGAGGGCCCTAAACCCAAAAATTTCAAGCTCCCTCTTTCTGTATATTTAATTACTTTTTTTTTTTTTTTTTTTTTTTTTTTTTTTTTTTAAAACTCACCGATGATTCTACCGATTGACCGAAATATTGCACAGTTCAGCTCAGTTTAGCTCAGTTTATGACCGTACTCAAGGTCTATTTAAACAGGTCAGTCCGATAGAGCTACGTAATCTTTTGCTCCTTTCCTATATACATATTATTATGTAGCAGTGGCGGAGCGTGCAATGTGGCAACGTTGTAATTAGTCCATTTAAACCCAAGTGAAAGGTCGAATGCGAAGGTGTTCGCCGAACACCCAACAGTTCGATCTTTTTCATGAGTTTAAATGGACACAGTACAACGTTGCCATATTGCACGCTACGCCACTGTTATGTAGCCGCAATGCCGGATCTCGCCAAATCGGGAAATCAACCCCCATTTTAAAACATACGGTTTTCCGCTTTCGTCACAAAGATTACTGTGGAATTGAACTCTTTGACTGTCATGCTTGCACTAAAACACTCTTCTGTATAATCTTTTCCCAATCGGTGGAAACCCAGGGCTGCCGTTTTGCGTAGAATCAATGCTATTTTTCTAGTCACCGATGATTCCACCGGTTGAGAAAAGATTACACAGTTCAGTTCAGTGTATGACTGTAATGCACGAAATACTCTGATCTGTAAACTTTTCCCTTTAAACGGTGGAAACTCCGTTGATTAATTAAAAAATCCGCAAGTTTTTTAAAGTCATCGACGACTTCACCGGTTGAGAAAAAAACAGATGCGAGTATTTCAGTTTATCATAGTCATGCACTGAACTGAACTGTGTAATCTTTTCTCAACCGGTGGAATCATCGGTGAATTAAAAAATAGCATTGATTCTACGCAAAACGGCAGCCCTGTGGAAACCTCACCTTGAATTATCTAAATAATGGCGAATTTTTTAAGTTCAGTGTCGGGGACTCCACGGCTGGTTAAGAAAAGATTACAGATTAAAGTATTTTCGTGAATTATCGTGATAATTAATTAAACTTTGTGGGATCTCTTGGTCAACCGCGCCGGTGAAATCATCAGTGTATCGGAAAATGTCATTAAACATACGGAAAACAGCAGCTCGCCGAGCTCATTTGAACCCGAGCAAAAGTTACGGTAATTTGAAGGTTTTTTGGGAATCATCTTATAGTCAATTATTTTCCTTAAATGCATATCAATTGTATAACGGAAATCGAAACATCGGAAGAAAAGAGATAACTTACAAAAACTAGCTATACTCACGTCTGATTCTGTGACCGCACCAATGGGTTGCGGTCTCTTGAACAGCCCCATACAAGCTAAGTACGCCTCGTATAAAATAATGTGAAATGAATTTGGGATCAAAGTTTAAAGAAAAGTGTGGTTACAAACTGAAAGTGCATGATCCTATTTAATCGCTGTGAAATAAGGAATTTCATATGCATGTAGGTAACTTAATTTATTTAAATACTATCAAATAACTAAGCATAGAACTACATAGACCAAAATTACAGAGGAAAAAGTCTCAATAAGCTTAGAGATGGTTTGACGCAATCATTGTCACAACTTTCAAGAAACAAAAAGAAAAATAGAGTTATTGATCTTTGAATAGTTGACAAATTTAACTCTGCAATTATTTCCTTAAAAATGTGTTATTATTGACTGAACAGCAACTAGAACTTGAGCTATAAATGATTTGTCATGATTTGGAGAAAGGAATAATCACTAGAAAAATTCTTATTGAGATGTATATGCAAATCCCTCCAGCACAGCCTTTGATTGGCAGCATTTAATGTGCATCATGCTTTTTTGAAATTAACTACGTTTTCTTTGAGCCGTAGCAACTTTCTTACATATTTTTTGAAAAAAAAAAAAATGTTCGAATGGATCAGGACTTTTCCAACTCACAACCGGCCATTCAAATTGATCTGAGTTTTGACTTGTTTCACAGCAACTGATTTAAAACTGATTGCTTTATCGTGTGGATTGCGGTACCACATGTCCCCCCCGGTTTTCCGTACATTATTAAAAAAAAGCCAAACAATTTTATATTAATTTGAATTTTCAAATACATCTATAAACACAATTTTTACCGCCACAATCCGGCAACGATGCCTACCCTCATTATTATTCTGTTTGAATTCTTCTTTCCCTTCTATCCTGATTCGTCTACATTTTGAAGTTTTCTCAGTCTAAAAATATTTGTTTCCAGAAAATAAGATTACCCAGTAAAAAAAATGCAACATCGATGCGCATTGTAGTTGTCCCTCCCCCTCTCTCGACCGGAGAAATTTCTGGAACGGCGCCGTCATATCAGTGCAAGGGATAACATGGAAAATCTCCCAGGTCGCTTGAGTTTGCTTCTTTATGGAGTTCTGATTTCTCGGTGTACCACTTACTTAGCGCTGGTTTCTATGGAACTACAGGAATTGAATAAAAACTATGCTTAGGAGTTGTTCGATATTTTCTGAATTTTTATTTGTATAAAAATTTAAAGAGACGCACTACACACTACACAGCCCTGAAGTAAATTGAGGATGTACGAACGATTTATATGAAGTTCGGTGATAGAGATAAAAGGCTCACTCTGCTCACTCGAATCATGGCAGTAGCGGCTCGTGCAATGTGGCAACAATGGACTCCTTCCATTTAAACCTATGTAAAATAATCGATTCTTTGGTGAGGCGCTGTGCCTCACCTAGAATCGATCTTTTATCACAGATTTAAATGGCAAAATAGCACTGTTGCCAGATTGCACGAGCCGCTACTGAATCATGGAAGAAGACTTGATCCCTCTTGGGATATCGAATACAGATTTAAGACTTCCTGGTGCTCGATGTATTTAATACTCAATTTATATCGATAACTTACTCAGTAAGTTCTAAAATTAAATATCATTGACTTATTATTGATAAAAAAGGATTGAATACTTCATAGCAATTAGGGACCAAGTTATGCAGGAAAATCGGAAACCAATTAAATTATTTTTTCCTTTTTTTCTGAAGGGCCCGAAGGGCGGCTGAAAGTAGCTATATTAAAACCTTCTATGTTATATGTTTGTTTATACTTAATGTTTACAAACGACCTTTCAATACCTCTTGGTATAGTCTTCGGTTTTCAGGCTTTCCCATACTTTGGAAAATTGTCTACCGGCGCGGCGTTGCGCATGCCTTGTGGCATTCGTTGATACTCCTGGACAATTTTTATTGAAACCCAGTGGAGAGGCTGGTTTAAAGTGGCATAAACGTTCTTTTTGCTCATGAAATCGATAAAAAAATGAATCTTGTTGACAAAGATTTCCTGAGCAAGAATCGATTAAACAACAAATGTATTTGATGGATAAGGCGGATGTTGTTGTCCAATGGGTCTGTTGCAAACTTTTGCTACAGCGCTATAGAGTGTGCAATCTAATGTAAAATCGCCTGAGAAGTCCAATGATGGCATCAGAAAGCAATGAAATGCAACAATAAACTCACAAAATGCGTTTAATGAAATCCAAGATGGCGGCAAAATATTGAGCAATCTGTATGCATGCACCACGATCATCCAAGGATAGCCAACCTCACAATATCCATCACAACCAATCACAACGTAAATAAACACATAACCTCTACCTGCAGTGAGGTTGTCAAAGTTGGCAATCCTTGGATGATCACGGTGCATACATTCAGATTCCTCGATATTTTGCCGCCATCTTGGATTTCGATAAACGTCTCTTGTGAGTTTAATATTGTATTTATTGACTTTATGATGCCACCAATGGACTTTTTAGGCGATTTTACATTTGATTAAACACTTTTTATCGCTGTAGCAAAAGTTTGCAACAGACCCATTGTGCGTCGAGCCCCTAATACAGACGAAAAGATTAACCATCATGATGACTGTTTTTGGCACCTTCCAAAAATGATGCGGTAAGCTTGACTAGATATTGGGTTGATCGATTCAAGCAGTTAAAAATGTCTGAATTTACGGTTAAATTTATATTATGTCCATTGCATTCAACCGTACTCGTGGCCAAATGAGCTCTTGCGCGGTTTTGCCGTAGACAAATGGCCTATCAATTCTGAAGTAAAATGCTGCGAAACTAACGATGAGACCATTAAAAAAGTCTAAAACTCACTCCTCGCAGAGAAACACTAATTTGAAATTTCAGATGACCACCCTTGCATGTATGCACCAACCTCGGATTCGGATCCCAAACAAAAGAACATAACCTACGAATTGGAACAATGAGATTAATGAATTTGCTTCCAAAAAGTAAATTTGAAGGAATTAAAGGTCCAAATGTTTAACTATACACATTTTGTTGCTAGGAGCACGGTGATAACTTCAGAAAAGTCCTACGTTGCGTAATAAACGAGGAAGACGGCCCTTAATTTCATGTCCTGTTCTTTTGTTTGGGGTCCGAATTCAAGGTTGGTGCATACATGCAAAGGTGATCACACGAAATTTCAAGTTAAGTTTTCTCTGCGAGGAGTGAGTTTTAGACTTTTTTAACGGTCTCATCGTTATTTTCGCAGCATTTTACACGGAAAAAAAGATTAGTGAAAATAACCATACGGATACCTGATTTTGGCACCTGCTAGATGTTATGGTAAACTTGACCAGAAGTATGGTACATTTACCGATACTTTGAGGAAACTCGACATGCAATCAGGTAACATCACCTAGTACCTGGTCAAAACATAGTATACTTCTGGTTAACATAACCACAACATCTAGAAGGTGCCAAAATCAGGTATCCGTATGGTTATTTTCACCGTAGTTTTTTTTCCCTTGTACATCAGAATTGATAGGCCATTTGTCTACATCAAAACTTCGCAAGAGCTCCATTGTATATCATCTTGTTTTGCAGGCGAAAAAAATCAGCCACAATGATGATAAATCTGACTAGATATTTATTTTTGTCCATTGTAGATATGGGAATTTGAAAAATCGACTAAATTAAAAAGAAGGAGTAAAAACCAAGGTCCATATACATAAGGTCTGGCCGGTAGCTTTTGGCTCCCTTCGTTGGTCCACAGTTTGGGAGCCACTTCTCCATTTGAAACCATTGATCCAAGATGGCGGCGAACTCGGGAAGAATGTTAATGTAAATGGGGGTATGGGTTCCCAAACATTGGATTCCCGAGTTGGCGCTACCGGCCAGACCTTATATTTATGGACCTTGGTAAAAACTACTCCGGCAGCGCTGCAATGACGTCTGCAAAGTCCTCTCCCTCTACCTAGCGCCCCTAGCGGTTCCGATCTAGACTTCACTTTAGAGTGTCAATGTGATGCGCTGACGGGATTAAAGATGCGGTTTTTAAGTAACGGCGAACTTCTTTAACAATTCGACCTTCAGATAATTGGTCATTCCTATTCGCGGTTCAAATTATCAGAAACAGTAATACAAATATTTTCGTGCTGACAAAATTTGTTATGAGTTTAGGTTTAATGACATCAAGTGGAGTGGGGCCCAAGAACCATAAGTTATTATTTTTTTCAAGGTTTCGGACGCTTTGGTGGAGGGCTTAGTTGCATACCATGCAAAGCGATCCTTCGAGCAAAGTTGTAAATTGTTCTAGTGGCGACGAAATGATAAAATCTAATATATTTATTCCACGGTCACGTGCTCACTCTGAAAGCTTGTTTGATGGAATTCTTTGTTGGTGTGCCAACGAAGTCCTTGGAAACAGGCAAAAATATTCGTAGTAGCGTTTTATTGCGGAGGCAAAACATGGAATCGCCATGCACAAGCCTGTTAAAATGATCATTAACCATTTGAGAATGGAAAAGTTCACCCGAAACACTTAACTTCTTTTCTTCCTTTAGAAAGAGTGTGAATTAAACGGATGAGAGAAATGTCTAAAGTTTGTTTAATTCAACGGTAAAATTCATATGAATTACGAAACAAATATTTTCTTTTCATTACTTGGCCTCATAAGAGAATACCTAGTTTTTTGGTACGGAGGAGGCACACTTTTCTCAATTTTAAACGTATCGTGCCCTTCATGCTGCATTCTAAAGTGCACTTCTTTTTTTTTAAAAAAAAAAAAAAATCTTAACCACTGTTCTAATTTACAATAGTTCTAAATAATTTCAAAAATTGATCTCTCTGAATAGAAGTAAACTGAACCATATTCTTAGAAACAATTTGTCTACTTTTCCTCTTCTGAGAATGTATAGAATCCTTATCCAGTGACGGACACTGGAAAGTTGACAGTGACTTTTCATGCGATTTGGCAACCTGGCGTTTTGTCCATCTAAACTCATTATGGGGATCGAACTATTGAACACCCTAGGATTTGAGTTTTTTGCGTTGGTTTAAATGGACTAAATGCATTGTTACCAGATCGTATAAGGGAACGCTGCTGATGACAGCGGAACACGTTACGCGACTTTCCCATTCTCGAACTTTCTCACGATAGGTAGTTTAAGACGTTACGTTAAGTTCATTGGTGGCATTTTGTTGGCATTTTTGTGAAAAGGTGTAACTCAATACAACGTCTCAAAATCTCGTATTTTCTTTTCATTTCTAAAGGAAGAGCAATTATTGAGTACAGCTTTTTTCACCAATTTTGCATGTAACCGGGAAAATCTCACAAAAAAGTTCATGAAGATTTTTCTGGCTATGGTTCATCTCCAAGGAAAAAAATTATGATGGTGGATTTAGAAACGTTTAATTGAGCTACGGATCTTCGTAAAAATTACCGACAAATCAATCTTTAGTGTCGTTTCGCATTTCTTTTCCCTAATTTGAACTTGTTGATAAACTAAAGACATCCCTCGCCTGGTTTTCAAAAAATTAAGGAAGGCATCTTTGAAGATAACGAAAATAAAGTATATTATTATTTGTGTCTCGTCCAATATGACAATGATGCTTTTCGTTATTTAAACCTGTTTGGGAAAAATCGATTCTAGAAAGAGCAGACTGTCTCCTCAAACTCATACTTGAGAATCAATTTCCAGACCTCTAGAAGACCGGTGTGATTTCTCTCCGCTGATGATATTTGTCTGAATACAATTAAGTAAGCCCAATTCATTTGGAACCGATCGTTTATTTTGACAAAAGGGTTTTAACAACTGGAAAACGAGAACTATTTTGATCGATGACTTGCGCGGTTAGAGACTCTAAGGACTTTCCGAGGTCCTTTATTCTATTTTGGCTGTATTACAACAAGTCTTATATAACCAAGTTACGATAAATTGTTTTCCCCTCTCCTTTCCCCTCTCCCTCTCCTCTCTCAGCGTCCAAACTCCTCTCACTCTCTGTTCGGGGCAGCGGTTACTGCGCTGGACACTGAGCTCTTCCTCCGAGTTAATTTCTATTGAATCATTAAAAATTCACGGTTCTGTAGACAACAGGTGGAGTTGCCAAATTTACACACCCCAAACTCACTGCAGGCGAAAATATTCCACAGGACCCGTTGAGACTTATATTGCAAAATTACCTTTAAAAAAGTGCTAGATGATGTAATATTTTGTGTGTGTCTGTAAATCCAAGGGTGAAGACATCCATTATCTCATCACGTGGTCAAAAACCACTGATACGACGTGCTGTTTTATATCGCAGCCCTAGGGGTGGTAAATCCCAGCCGCGGATCGTGCTATTTTGCAACCATGTTTTTTGCCATTTTAATCAATATAAACTACTACTAATATCAGTGATATTTTGTGTTTTTGTGTGTGTGTGTGTTTTTTTTAATACTAATATCAGTGATATTTTGTGAAATGGCGTTGAAAAAAAAGGGGGGAAAAAGGCTTTGAAAACTGACGTAAAATGTTCAGATTTTACTGAGGATGTTTAATTTACGGGTTCAAATATAATGCTTTTCTAAAAATAATTACCGGCTAAAATCTGATAATAGGATTTCAATGGGCCTGCACAATGTCCAGGAAAAAGGAATGTGGCTTTTGCTAACTTTTGCTGTAAAGCGATTTCAATGCTGAAGTCCAGAAAAATGATGAATGTGGCTGTTGCACACTTTTGCTGTAGGCGATTTCATTGTCGATTCTGATGATAAAAAAAAAAAAAAAAAAAAAAAAAAAAAAAAAAAAAAAAAAAAAAAACCATGGCAGCACTAAAAACTTCCAAAATCCACTCCTAAACTCAATAAACGCTTTTATTTGCGCGAGCGTAATGGTAGCCTAGGGCAGTAATAATGGGAGATTCCCATTTGACAATACTGTAACTCCATCAAGAAGTGACTAATAAGAGACGACTTTCATTTGACACCGGTGTCACTAGTTGTCACGGTACCATTCATCGGATGTGGATCACTAATTTGATGACTAATAATAATTACTTCGTGAATCATCCTTGTCAGCCTAGAGAGAGTGACGAAATTAAGATAGGAATCTCCCATTATCACTGCCCTATGCCACTATTACGCTCATGCAAATAAAAGCGTTCATTGAGTTTAGGAGTGAATTTTCGAAGTTTTTAGTGCTGCTATCGTTATTTTTGGAGGTTTTTACAGCAGGGTCGACTAATACAGCAATTACAGCAAAAGAGTGCAACAGCCTCATTGGTTTGTAAAAGATCTTGACGAGTGATTTATGGAAAAAAGTGGCAACAATGAACTGGTCGCGTTAATAAAATCCAGATTTTTTTACTTTTCCCCCCATCGAACTACAAACAAGCAAGCATGCAAGGGAGTTATTCAAGCCGTGTTGCTCCCACCTCCAATCTTGAATCTACTGACATCATTCTGACATAATCCGGTTATTCATCGATGCGTTTCCATGTGCACCCAGACTGACGAGAGTAGAGTTCACTTCCACCCGTTAAGAACAATAACAAGAGCAACCACACCGACGACCACAACAAAACGAAGACTTGTTCGGTTATTAATCGGAACAGAAGAGAGCATTGACACTTCACACATCTAATACATTTTTCTCTGGTCCTTGGACGAGTCTTTCAATTTGTTGGCGTTTTGTTTTTTGTTTCGATTCTTTTTTTACCGGTATTTGACATTGAAATATTTTACTTCATTCATTCTTCCTTGGTACCTATTAATTCCAATTTCACTGACATCGAGAACAAAAAATGTTCGATGGATTTTACTCGCGGTTTTACAAGGATCACTAAAGTATTTTCAAAGGGTCTGAAATTCATTTTTGCAGTATGGTTGTTTCAGTTTTAGCCCTGCTTTAATGACATTTTCAAACTGGAACACTGGCGCAACCAGGATATCTTCCATCTCTCTCATTCCCCATTTGAATGTATAAGTAGGAAAAGGACAGAAGGAGGGGGTTTTATCCCCTTGTCCATCCTTGTCTAACATACGTTTTTTAATGGAGAAAAGAGAGAGATGAAGAAACTCTCGGTGCGCTACTGAACTGGAAATATTCCCTGTTGAAAACGATACATAAGTTAGGTAATGGGGCTCTTGCAAACTTTTGCTATTGTAAGCAAATGAATAGTCCAATCTGATGTAAAAACCAGCGAAAATCACGGAATTCACACTAAGATAGTCTGAAATTCCGTAATAAACTCACATAGCTGCTATAACGGCAAGTTTGTAATGGCGCTGGCGGTTCAACGGAGGTATCATGGGAGATTCCTGTCTATTATGTCACTTTCTTTGTAAAAAGACAGAGTTATGTCTCAACGTAGATAGGAATCTCTCATGATACCTGCGTTTCTCCACCATTAAGCCCGATTCTGAGAGTGAATGTAGTGATTTTTCAGGGAACTCATCATCATATATACTTACAGGTTTCTATGCAAGAATCAACTCTTCAATCCCATGTAGCAAAAGTTTGTAAGAGCTCCATTCCAAGGTTTCAGGACTTTTAGCAGACACCGAAAAATTCCTTAGAAATCACACCCTAAAAAGTCTGAAGCTATACCAAATGAATGAATATTTCTGTTAAATGCATTTCTTTTAACAAACTCTACATTAATACACTGTGAATTCCGTGGATCGTTGAAATTATACAGTTCTTTAACCCTTGTGAGCCTAAGGTGGGGTAGATTTGTACCCCAGGCCAGTTTTTTTGACGCCATTTTGTCAAAACTGCTCAAAATTTTTTGGGACTTCTTGACATTTTAAGTTAGGACACTTAGAACACGTCCACCAAAGTTCATTAATTTTTATGAATTTTTGTCGATATTATAGAAATTTAAAGTGATGGGGAACAAATATACCCCCCCCCCCCCCTTCGTCCTGCCAGTTTTAAGTTTGGAACCATCTATTACAGTGAATTTTACGGAAATTTTATGTAGATTAAGAATATTAAGTCAGATCATTGAAAAAAAATTGGAAATTTATCAAAAATGGAAAAATAAGATGATACCTCATTTTATTTTTTCCATTTTTTTATGTTGACATTTTTTTTTAAAAGTAGGTGTAAATTTGGCAACATAGCAAAAATTTACTCAAATTTCACATAAATTACTCTCTTAGGGTACTAAGTACATAATCCATCCATTAAAGTTTCAAAATTATTGATACTGACTGTGCTGCATGAAAATATCCTTGGGGTACAAAAACACCCCCCCCCCCCCCCCTTAGTCCTTTGTGTTACCGAAATACCTTAGGCTCACAAGGGTTAAGAGTCAAAACAGGCGGAATGACCATAGCAAAATGACGATCTTTTGACTCCTCCTCAAAAGCTTTTAGTGTATCATTAAGTTTTCGGTTTCTTTTTGTCGAACTTGCTAAAAGAAACACTTTTGACTGAAATATTCATTCGTTTGGGAGCTTTATACATTTTAATGATGCAATTTCTTTGACAAATAATCGGCGTCAACGAAAACTCTTTTTCGTGAAATTACCCTATGGAGGCGATTATCCAGTTTTTCTGTTTCAAGTTTCGATTTATGGCCAAAACTGGAGAAATATTTCAGGCCAGTTGCACTAAATCAACGATTCAAATTTCGGTGGTTGGTTCTTAAGTAGAATACCAAGAAAATCTTACAATGAGCGAAATTCCTGCCCGAACCGCTGTGTAGGTGTCAACCCCGATGTAGCTGCTGGAATCAGTGGCGGCTCGTGCGATTTGGCAACAGTGTTTTTATCCCATTTAAATACATGGAAAACAATTGAAACTCGAGGAGGCTGCCAGCCTCCGCTTGAATCGATTTTTTACCTAAGTTTAAGTGGGAAAAATCCATGGTTGCCAAATCTCACGGGCCGCTACTGGTTGGAATATGCTGTTTTGTGAGACTTTTCTCGACATTTTTCATGATACAAAAATCGCAGCCAATGTCGAGTCTATTCATAGTGCAACTGGCTTATAGACTGTCCTCTAATATTTTGAAATTCAAGAAGCACTCTAACTATCCCTTATAACTTTGGCACATTTAATGTTGCAACTTTCATGCATATTTGTCCAACAGAGATTCGGATTTATTTCGTTCAAGTTTGAGACGGCTTTGTTCAAAAGTTTGGATGGTATTCTGAGCTGAAAAGCCGTCATTTTTATCAGAATTTGTTTCTCCAAAAACTCCGTTAAAAAAAAAAAAAAAAAAAAAATACGACACATAAACAAAGTATAAACGATTTGTTTTTGGTCTTTTCGGCAACACTGTTACCAAAAGCGTGAATGCCTCATATTCATTCTCATGATTCAGAGTTGTTGAGGTGCCGGTAGACGAGCCACTAATTGCCGTCGACGGTTGTGCAACAGGCAACAGGCTAAAGTGAAGATTACTCGATTTACCGAGATTCGAGACTGACCTAAGAAACGTTTAACGGCTAACCTCAAACGATATAAGTGAACTCACGCGATATCTTCGGCACAGACAGACACTGCGCTGCTCAGCCTCCCTCTTTCGTGGCGTCTATCAATTTCCCATACTTATACGATTATTTCCGACCTCGAGCCCTCTATGATTCTTTCATTCTCGCCAGTGGAATAAGTCAACGTAACGGCAAACTGCACCGATGTGATGATATACGTTCCGCGATTTTGAAGTTGTGTAAACACGATCATATTCTGTAGGTACAAATCCTCATCAAAATAACTAAAGATCATCAGTCTGAAACATACATTCTCCAATTAGAAAGACCGGGCTTTTTGCCCGTATAATCTAGGAAAATATAAATTTGCTGCAAACAAATTCCTGAAAATTTATGGAACATAGAAAAAGATAGTTTCTTTTGAGCCACCAATTGTTCGATGAGTACGAGTGAAGTTTGAGCAGTGGCATGGCGTCGCGTGCCATCTGGCAACAATGCAAATGCTCCATTTAAACTCATTAAATATATCGAATTTTCCTTGTGCACTGTGCACCCCCTGAATTCGATAGTTTACATGAGTTTAAATAGATAGAATACATTGTTGCCAAATTGCCACTGAGCTTGAGGTATCGTAAAAAAAGTGTTACGAGCACGACCCGTCACGTTTGTAAACACTCTGTTTTTTGCTCTGTCTTACTGATGAGTTTCTTGTTGAACTTATGACCCAATTGGTTGTACTAAAGAGTCGAAATTTGTCTATTTTATATAAGATTTTGCAATTATTCCAATCGTAAGTGTTTGTATTATGCCAGCTTCTTTTCAGATGTGTATATAGTGTCACATCTGTAACAATAATAATGGCTAATAATTATTTATTTTGAAAGGTCTTCTTCAGCCTAGAGATCACGGCCACGGTTAGATATCAAAACATGTCAGCTTGTCACCAAAATCAGTCATAATTTGTTCTTTTTTGCGTCCAGAAGTTGATCGCTAACGCATATCCACAGTTCTTGGTCTTGATGACACGTAAAAGTTTTTTAAGCCAAGAACTGCACCGAACTTCGGCCGGTGCGGGTGCAAACAAAGATTGTAGAGGCTCGTGTTTTTTGGCCAATTTATAGGGATAAATGTCCGTCAATTTTCTACCCCTCTCTGGATCCTTGAAACCTTTAATTTGAGAGGGTCTATAGCTAATATCACATTATTATAAATGCGATGCGATGAAAAGGAAAGGGCCTTGTTCGCGGAAACTTTCAGGTGAACCAAAAATGTGGATTAAGGTTTTGCCTGAGCAGTAGGAATTTGGGAGTAAAAAAAGAAGGCACCTTCGCGGTTACCCTTGGTCTTTATGATTTGCTTTTTTTTTTTTTTTTTTTTTTTTTCCTTTTGCTTTTGCTCAAACTCTGCGAATGCTTCGTAACTGCAAGATAGATACACAGGTACATGCATTGAAATGTAGGATTTTTTACACAAAAAGCAGGCGGTTCGGTGAATCAGGTTGCGTCACAAAGAAAGCTATACCATTGGCATTGGTTGGTCTTTCAAAAAGGTCGGTATGTGTACAGAGACTTCAGTCAATTGGTGCCGTACGTACGTCAGTTTTTCATCGCCGACCTTATCTACTACATGAGTCAGCTTTGTGAAGCAACTGCCTTCACTAACCTCTCTTACCTTCCTAGAGAAGGATATTCTGCCGATCACCTCTAGTGGCCTGTTATACATTTATTCCTGATATTAATCTGCATCTTTGAGGCAATGGATTATTAAATAACGCCCTTTGTCTTCAGAGCCAAACGCTTCATCCTCATTAAGCAAATTCACTTGTTACGAGTGAATTGGCAGATTGATCGGTAACACTGTGTTTACCGAAGAAAATAGACGCATATGAGTCACCCTTTAACTAAATGATTTTTTCTTTATCAATCCAATCCGGACAATGACAAGAAAAAATACTGTAAGCATTTCCATCAAAGTTGTTAAATGCATGCAAAAGCCATAAAAAGTGCCCCGTTTGACGCGGGCCAGAACAGGAAGAGATTCAAGGTCAAACGATCGAACGCGTATTCTGACGCTGCAGATGGCGCCCAACGCTGGACCCACTCTTCGGACAACGGTAATTACTAACTCTCGATAGTCTTGATTCCGTATTTGTTCTTCAAGACTCACCACAACACGTGCATTAGTGGTGCAGGCAGAATTCATTTCATCTCTTTCATTTCCCCCATGACAATTTTAATTGAGAAAAGACAAAAAGAGGGGGCTATTGCAACTTTTCCACACTTGTCTAATATGCCTGTTTCATTGCAGAAATGAGAAAGACAGAAGCTATTGATAAGATTTCTTGAGAAGAAAATCTTGATAAGCTACTGCATTGATTAACATTCTCAAATGCACGATCTTCTACAGCACCAAAGTATATTAATACAGGTAGATGCATTAGCCTATTTCGAGCGTCGTGTGTGAGGCATATTTCCCTCGGAAGCTGATAGGTTAGCAACGCCAGTTGGTTCACCAATCAGCGGTCGTGGATCAAGAAGGCTTATCCAATAAATATAGAGTATACATATACATATACTATAAGACCCGACTATTCTCTCCAACGCCATTCCAGGTTAGCGAAATCGACCACGCGGTTTTAATTCGCGTGCATCATGATGCGAAGCTCTAATCACGCGGTAGATTTAGCTAACCGAAAATGGCGTCATCGAGAAAACTCGAGTCTTATAGTAAACTTTAGTGAAATAGAGCCATCGCATGGCGCTTATATCAACCTCGTGCGTTGACCAATCACAGCTCACTTCGTGACGCAAATCGGTTCTTAACATATTTGTATTTATCGACCATATCCTACCGACATATATTAATGCATCTACCTGTATTACTCTACCTTGCTGAAAGAATCATTTTTATAAATGCCCCGCGAAGTAGAGTATCCGTAACTGTCTGAAAGAGGGGCATAGCCATGGCCAGGAAGTTTTCTGTTGCTCTCTGTGCCCATTTGAACTATGCGTTCAAACAGTATGGAGAGAGGGGCTGTCACGTGACTTCTGTCCCTTATCTTTATCCTTTTCTAACACAAGTAATCAAATTGACAAAAAAAAAAAGATTAATACAAATTCACGGCTAAGGTTATGGGAGGGTGTAGAGTCCCTATATATGAAAGAGTCAAGACACACGAACAGAAGTGAAGAAGAAGAAGGTGTCTAAGGAGCCTGGAGGCCCGCCTCTTGTTTACATTTTCATCCAACGATCTTCCCGCCAAAGATTACTTATACATGAATTCGTGTGTAAGTAATCTTTGTTAGGTCAACCTAACCTCCAATACCCGTTGGCTTCACTACCTGTTTTAGAAGTAATGCATGAATTTTATTCTGTTCTGAACACATGTTCATCAATTTATAATTTAAATTTAAACAGTACAAGCTAAAAATGCCGAAAGTTTCCTCAAAGCGGGAAGCAGTGAAGATGGTTCCATGAAGATGTAAACAAGAGGCGCGCCTCCAGGCTTCATAGACCCCTTCTTCTTCTTCACTTTTCAGCAGCCAATCAGAGATGGAACCTCGTATGGCGAGACTCTTTCATATACAGGGACTCTAGGAGGGTGTAATGTTAAATAAATGTTCAAATGAGTTCAATTGAGTGCCCGTTAATCCACATAGCGGAGAATCCAACGGTGGAGGTATCGGAAGAGCACGTAACTCAGAAGCGTCCTTCAAAACCTTGGTTCCGATCGGTCGCTTGCTCGGTCGGTTGGTCGGTCGGTCGATCGTCACGTGATTCTCTCGATGCTGGCGCTGGCGTGCGTGTGCAGTAATGTGCGTGCGCAGGCGCAGTGCGGCGCGGCGGTGGCGTGTCCGTCCGCCCATGATCCGCCCGCCTGCGCTTGCCTGCGGCTCTGGGTATGCAAGTTCAATGAAGTCGGTACCCAACAGACGGGAAGTCATAGTCGCAAGTGAGTCTCGCGCCGCGTCGCATTGGGGCGTCCGCCATGCCGCGCCGCGCCCCCCCCCCGTCCGTCAGGGGGGGGCGGCCGGCCCCGGTACAGGGCGATGCCTCCTGGCCCTTAGGCGCTAAAGCTCCTCCGTATGGCTTTAATGAAAGAAGAATAAGAATATAGGGGAAAGAACCTATCCCCTCGCGACGTCACAATCGCGTCCGCTCGTCCTCATCACGAGCCTACCAATAACGACTTCAACTTCCAACTTTTTTTTTTTTTTTTTTTTTTTTTTTTTTTTTTTTTTTTTGCCTGCTTTCATTTTGTTTCTCTTCACTTCCCGTTTCAGGGGTAATGCCGCCACCACACAGTGGGTGTGCGAGGCGCCTCTTAAAATGGGATACAACGATGTTTGTTCCGTTTACTCACTAATTGTGAGAAAAAAATTTAGGCAATTTAACAGTCTATTTGGTAAAAATGGTGAGTACAAACGCATTTGTTAATTTAACTAACCATTATGACGATTTTACAATCCGATTTGTTGAATCAACAATCCAAAAAGGTAAATCAACAATCCAATATGTTTAATAATCTATCCAGATTGTTGATTTAATAAATTGGCTTGTAAAATCAACAAAATCGTTAGGTAGTTAAATCAACAAATGCGTTTGTACTCATCATTTTTAACAAATAGACTAATAGATCACCTAAATGTTTTTCTCAGTGCACCTATGGAAAAAAATCGATCCCCTAGTACATGCAGGGACTACCTTTGAGGAAACAGTACTTTTGCACGAATTACAATGAAAGAGAAAGGAAAATTCATTATTTATGAGCCACTAATGTTGTGAGTCTTTTGAAATGAAAACAATGGGTTTCTTGCATAATTTGGCTACAGCGCTATGGAGAGTTGATTTTCGTGTATAACGCGTAAAAATGACATTAAGAGCATTAAATAGTCTTAAACTTTACTCATAAACCCACAAAATGCGTTTTAGGGAAAGCCTAAGATGGCGGTCGGATGGGCAAATCAAACGTGCATGCGTGCACCACGGGTAGCAAAGATGGCCGACGACAACATTCGGCGTATTGAATACTTGTCCGGCGTTTCCTTATAGAATTCGGGCAAATCGACACGTAAATTATTATCACCATAGTAATCACAATCAATAACGAGAAAGTAAAATTACCGGAAGATACACACAGGATGACACAAAATGTAGGTGCAACGAGGAAGTGAGTTGTTTAGAATCAAACCAACAATATATATTGCCGTTGTCGGACGTCTCTTAGTGCTCGTGGTGCACGCATGCACGTTTGATTCGCCCATTCGATCGCCATCTTAGGCTTCCCTTAAAATACCTTTCGTGGGTTTATGAGTAAATTTTAAGACTTAATGCTCTCAATGTGATTTTCTCGTGAATTTACACTAGAATCATCCCTCCATGGCGCTATAGCAAAAAGATGTAACAGGACCCATTAGACGAGACTTTCTTTTAAAATCTTGCACAAAAGTAGAGCAGTTGCAATGGTCTAAAATTGTGTGTTTTTTCTAAAGAAAATTATTGTACTTGATGAGCTGAGAACAATGGTGCATTTGGTTTTTTCCCCCAAGTGTTCCGTTTTTGGAGGTACGCACGTGTAAAGTTGCAAAAAATTGTGTGTGTAGTGACGTCATTACGCGGAACTCCCATTTAAAACAATGTATTTTGGGCCAAAATATCATCTCCGGAAAGACTTAATTAGAAACCAAAGGTATCTTTGTTCTCAGCTCATCGAGTACTGTCATTTTCTTTTTAAAAAAACATAACATTTCAGACCCTTGCAACTGCCCCTTTTTTCGAGTTTTTCAAAATTTTGTCGAAAAACTTCTTACAATTATATTTTTGACAAAATGTTAAGAATTCCTAACAATTTAATTTTGCAAAAGTAAAAAAAAAAAAAAAAAAAAAAAAAAAAAAAAAAAAAAAAAAAAAAAAAAAACTCGTCGAATCTTAGAATTAAATAGAAAAATCTTGGTGACACTTTGGATAGTACCTTTAATATGGCGCCATGAAGCCCTCTATAGTTGCAAATGGGGCTCTTGAAAACTTTTGCTATAGGGGATTGAAGAGTTGATTCTTGCATATAAATCTGTAAAAATGACGATGAGTACACTAAAAAATCACGAAATTCATTCTCAGAATCGGGCTTAATGGCGGACAGACGCTGGTGTCATGGGAGATTCCTATCTAAATTGATAAGTATCTCAGTGTTTCCGTAGAGAAAGTGACATAAAAGACAGGAATCTCCCATGATACCTGCGTTGAACCGCCATTACGATACTGTCGTTATAGCAGTTATGTGAGTTTATTACTCAATTTTAGACTTTTTTAGTGCGATTTCCGTGATTTTCGCTGGTCTTACCATCAGATTGGACTATTTGTCCAAAGTTTGCAGGAGCCCTATTGTAAGTAGACCGTGCAATTTATTTTTGGTTCATTATCATGGCCAAAAAGTCGCCAATGCGACCAACTGTGCGAAATCTTACGGCCCTATGACTCTTCGGTGCGAAGCGGTGTCAGCAGTTTGCCGCAGCCACCTTCTGAAGCTCTTTCTTTTGCTTCCTGCCTCCCTGCATTGACTAGGAAATAACCAAGCAAAATGCAGTTTAGAATCTAAACAGAGTCAGCTCTGATCTTGTACAGTGACTAGATAAACCACAGTGTGGTCATTTTGGTCGTGTTGCTGATTGGCTGACGTTTACGCACCCAAGCGGCCTCTTCCGCCAATAAGAACGCGTGGAAAATGCCTGATTTTCAAAAAAATTAGAACGAGCGGATGTATGAGTGGAGAGGAGTTGAGAGAATGTAAACAAACTGGCCGCTGACGACGGCTGAGACGAGGGATTCCCCTAATTCAATGATTATGGCAAAATAAGGGCTAACGTTGAAGTTTGAAGCTCAGTTTCATAATTTTGACGCTTTAAGCTTTCAATAGAGACCTTATTTTTTCAATTCAGTTTGATATTTATATTTTTAACGATTTTTTGAAAATCGGGTGTTTTACACGCGTTCTTATGGGCGGTGAGGTCGGCTTGGGTGCGTATAGCAATTGACTACACTGTGGTTTATCTAGTCACTGTATGATCTTGTAACATGCTGAGACTCTTTTAAGGGTAATTTCGTAAGTGCCCGATCTTCAAATATCCATGATCGAGTTAACGATGCTGACTGCGCAGAAAAGAAATGTTTGATATTCTTTTAAAGTACTCGTACTGATATAAACAACAAATTAATTCCTAGCCCATTTCTTTGTCGGGCATAGATGAGCCTGATGATTTTGAAGGCATCAATGACCAAAGAACATCCGAAAATTAGTTGCATTTTTTTTTTCCGGAGAAGTTTGCAACAAAGGCGTCATGATTTATGCGACTATACGGTAAATGCAAAAATACGCTTTTTGTAAAATTTCTCTCATAATGTACCTGAAGAGATCTGTCAATACTTAAAGACCAACGTCATGAAGTTAGAGGAGATTTACTTGAGCAGTCGTAAAACGATTGTATGGCAGCGAAAAGCATTCTTCTACTTTTTCTCGCGGCCATAAAATAGATGTAATATTTCCGCAGAGTTAATACCAATGGGTCAGTGGACAAGGTCGGAATTTGCCATTTAATGTATTCATTCCTGGGTAAAAGAGCTCCTCCCAGCTCCCATAAGACTCGAGGAAATAAATTACGATAATCCTTTCAGGGTTGATATTTTTTTTTTTTTTTTTTTTTTTTTTTTACTGAGCTGTCTGAATCTGGGTCGTTTTTTATTTCTTCCCAAAAGGAAAAAGAAGGCGGCCCCAGTCAATTTATGTATAAGTAATGCCCCATAGTTCACAAAAAAAAAAAACAAAAACAAAAAAAAAACAAAAAAAAAAAAAAAAAAAACAAAAAAAGAAAAAACAAACTCCAAAAGCTACGTGTTTTTAAAATGACGCAAACCGTACGTTACTTGAGAAAACGAGCTCAATTCAGCTATGGGGTGAAAAACGGTGAGGTGTATGTTAGGAACATCAAAGTCGGCGGACAAATTCCTTCCAATTTTTTTCACAAATATAATTTAATGCAATTTCGTGTACATTTTTTTTTTTCTGAACATCGACTTTACATGTCGTTAAGTTGACTTTAATAAAGCCAAGACAGCTGCTACGTGCACAAGTGGTTGAATATAAGCCCTGTGTCGACGAAACGACGCAACTCTCATTACACTGAATCCGAACTTTTTTGGTTTTACGAGTTGCGTCGAATCGTCAACTCAGCTAAAACTTATTATGCAACTGCTTGGTAATAGCGGGGACAAAGATGTATGCAATATGCAATGCAAAGTATACCATTCAACACATTTATTAGGTGTGTGAGTGGCGTATTGCATATTCTGGCCAGGCATCTTTTACCCTATAGTAGAGTCCCTATATGTAGAGAGTTAAGACAAGTGAAACCATGGGCGCCGCCATTGGATGCGATTTTGCACATTTGCTTACATTCTGAGGGCCGTTGTTGTGTTTTCGTCCACTGCAAAGATTACAGTGCCGCTGAGTTTTTAACGATGTAATCTTTTACTGCTTTTGTGGATCGACATCTATTTACGCTTTGAAAGATTCTTTTGGGATTTAAGACATTCTTGAGGCGTTTCATGATTAAAATTAACAGATTCGTCGAAAATTAACTCTTTATCCGCAAAATACCGTTGGTAAACAACTGCGATTGTAAACAAAAGTGCAAAATCGCATCCAATGGCGGCATCCGTAGAGCCTAAAACTCATCGACCAATCAGAAGTTGACTACCCTCTTCTCTTAACTCTCTACATATAAGGACTCTACCCTATAGTACACTGAAGGTATATGAACTCAACTTTGTGAATCGAACCACTGAATGTATTTAATCGATAAAATTCCATTTTATTGACTAACTCAAACAAAAGAAAGCTTTGTCTTTTACTGAAGATCCCTGGATCTACTAACGGCATGCTAGAGTATCATACACAGCTGAGATGACATTGGTATCGGATTGCAAAGCCATAAAATCTACCTTTTCTAGGAACGGTGCATGTAAATTATGTTGGCTGTCGCTAAGTCTGTTGTGTAACTGATGAGTGATGTCTCATAAAATCGCGCCCAATATAATGTAAACCGACCGAGAGAGTCTTCTTAACTCAGAGCCCTCGACAAGGTCATCTTTGAATGACTCTATAGGACGATCCTGTGAGTCTATCTCGCATCCAATGTTGCCGATTCCGTCCTTCGAAAACAAATCCCACCTACTTTAAAATAAACGCGAAGCAGGTAAAGTTTCACTTCTGACCTAGCAGTTGATGATCGGTGCCGGTGAGGAATCGGTCATGGTTGTTTTTTCTCGTTTCAACAAACTCAAAAGTATCAATGGCGTATCTGGAGGCTCAATTATTTGAACTGCCAAAATATCGCGTTTTTCCATAGGTTCATAGATCAGGGCTAGCAATTTTAACTTTTAAAATTCTTTGATTTTCTATGACACGCTCAGGGGCGCCATTTGGGGGAGGGCAGGGGGGGGGGGAAAATTTCCCCCCCCTAAGGATTTTCAATGTGCCCAAAAAATCAAGTCAGACAGATTTTTTGAAGATGCGCGGCAAAAAAAAAAAAAAAGAAGAGGTCATCCAAATTTATGGAGCCCCCCCCCCCCCCAATTCAAGTCAGAGAGATGGAGAGATTTTTTCAAGATGCACGGCCAAAAAAAAAAAAAAAAAAAAAAAAAAAAATCATCCAAATTTTTGGAGGGCCTTGCCCCCCCCCCCCCAAGGTAAATCTGAAATGGCGAGCGTGTCACACGCTGCTGATCATCTCGCTAATTTGAAGACACAAACTTCGTCCGTCAAACATGTTTGCGGAATTTTGTTTCTTTCATAACAACATTAAAAGCCTGTAAAAATGACGACGAGTACACTAAAAAATCACAATATTCACTCTCAGAATCGGGCTTAGTGGCGGAGCCACGCAGGTTGCAGATATCATGGGAAATTCCTATCTAATTTGAGACAAATCTCTGTGTTTTGGTAGAGAAAGTGACAAATTAGACAGGAATCTCCCACAGGGCTGCCGTTTTGCGTATAATCAATGCTATTTTTCAATTCACCGATGATTCCACCGGTTGAGAAAAGATTACACAGTTCAGTTCAGTGCATGACTGTAATGAACTAAAATACTGGCATCTGTAATCTTTTCTCAACCGGTGGAGTCGTCGATGACTTTAAAAAACTTGCGGATATTTTAATTATAATGAGCGGAGTTTCCACTGATTAAGGAAAGATTAAAGATCAAAGTATTTTCGTGCATTACAGTCATACACTGAATTGAACTGCGTAATCTTTTCTCAATCGGCGGAATCATCGGTGAATAGAAAAATAGCATTGATTCTACGCAAAACGGCAGCCGTGATCTCCCATGACACCTGCGTAGCTCCGCCATTAGGATATTTTCGTCACAGCTGTTCTCTAAGTTTTAGACTTTTTTAGTGTGATTTTCGTGATCTTCGCTGGTTTCCACTAAACTATTCATTTGCTGATAGAAAAAGTTTGCAAGAGCCCTATTGCAACTAAGGTCAGACCTGGCAATCCTGCCAGTAGAAGATGAGGAGACTTTATTGTCCGACACCCCCTCAAAACCATGTTGCTCTATACCTTTGGAGTGAAAAAATATGACTCACGTTGACACAGTTTATACCGCTACAAAGCAATTGGCCATCCTACTGGTTTAGCGATGACAAGGTCACGACATGGGGATTCGACCGAAGACTCGAAGAGCGCCGAGTGGTATCTCTCATAGTTGCCAGTTTTAGTCATAAAACCATAGGATTTCCCACTTAATCCGATATAAAAATCCGATGATCGTTTCTCCAGATCTGGCAACTGCGGGGCTGGCTGTCTCATGTCCCGTGCCTCTTTGCCGGTGCACGGACCTCGCTCGATGCCTGGTGCTTGGTGCTCGATGATTGCCAACCGGCTGAAGATGCGCGCCGACGATAGGACAATGACTGAGAACTATAAGAACTTGACGGTGTTGCCAATGCTATCAATCCTGACTTAATTATCTATTAGGCAGAAGCGGGAAACGGGCCGATCTTTGAAATCATTGGAGAAGACTGGTAGACTGGCTGTATGGAGGATTACCATTGGAACCTATGAAGTGTTTATTGAAGAATATACACGGAAAAAAAAGATTAGTGAAAATAACCATACGGATACCTGATTTTGGCACCTGCTAGAGTTATGGTAAACTTGACCAGGAGTATGGTACATTTATCGAAACTTTGAGTAAATTCAACATGCAATCAGGTAACATCACCTAGTACCTAGTCAAAACATAGTATACTTCTGGTTAACATTACCATAACATCTAGCAGGTGCCAAAATCAGGTATCCGTATGGTTATTTTCACCGTAGTTTTTTTCCGTGTACCTTTGTAACAAAATATCTCTCCGCTACATTCGATAAGCTAAAGACTGGTCAGAACAAGGGTTTACAATACTTAATATAATATCATTGGTACCTATGAAGCGTTTATTGGAAAATATACCTTTGTAACCATAAATATCCCTCCGTACATTCGATAAGCTTAAGACTGGTCAGAACAAGAGTTTACAAGACTTAATGTATTATCATTGGTATCTATGAAGTGTTTATTAGAAAATATACCTTTGTAAACATAAATATCCCTCCGTACATTCGATAAGCTAAAGACTGGTCAGAACAAGGGTTTACAATACTTAATATAATATCATTGGTACCTATGAAGTGTTTATTGGAAAATATACCTTTGTAACCATAAATATCCCTCCGTACATTCGATAAGCTAAAGACTGGTCAGAACAAGGGTTTACAATACTTAATATAATATCATTGGTACCTATGAAGCGTTTATTGGAAAATATACCTTTGTAACCATAAATATCCCTCCGTACATTCGATAAGCTTATGAGACTGATCAGAACAAGAGTTTACAAGACTTAATGTATTATCATTGGTACCTATGAAGTGTTTATTGGAAAATATACCTTTGTAACCAAATATCCCCCCGCTAAATTCGACAAGCTAAAGACTAATTAGAACAAGGGTTTACAAGACTTAATGTATATTATCAAGGAGAAATGAGAAAAAAAAAATCATGTCATCTTAAACGAGACGTTATCGCATATTATAATTTCAATTTTACAGGATGATGTTATGAAGCCTCTTAATTCAAGTGTCATGGTCACAATTTTGCACACCTTGGACTCATACTATTATCACATTCAGATGCTTCTATTCCGAACTTTAAAAATCAAGAATTTCCAAGCGTTTTGACCCTTTTTTTTGTTTTGTTTTCATTTTTATTTTCGTCCCGAATTATTTTTGGTCGACAGGGAAGATGTCCAGTATTTTTAAAACCCAGATTTAATCTGGGCTGATTCATTATTTTTGACCTTCGTTGATATTTTTTAACGTACAGATGCAGTTTGATCAGATTTTCGGGATTAATTAAAAAAATAAAACATTATGATATAATGATTCAGTTAAGGTTTCAGGTATCTCTATTTCTTGATCTTTAATTTAAGCGCTTACTAACGACCTTCCAATTTCGTTCGATTTTTGTTCTCTTGAATTCCGTTTACTTAAATAACTGCGGACAACATCTTCTTGAATAAACCGTCAGCAACACAGTTGCCATTTTCGGCAGAAATTATCCAAATTCCTCATTCAACTAAATGTAAAATTCGGATAATTTCTCCCATTAATGGCAACTCTGGTCAGCAAGCTGACATGATTTCACGGTTATTAAGACTCCCACGCCCTTCATCGCACCCGTTGAGAGCTGAGACCGCAGGGCGCACGTGCATCAAACTTGATTCTTGATTGAAATCCAATCACCATTTTTGATAGCTGCGCTCCACGCATCATACTCAGAGAGGAGGGAAGGGGGTGGGGGGGGGGGGGGGTTAATAGATTTTCGTTCGAGAGGTCGCAAACAGACTGATTAAGTGTGACGTCATGATAAGGTTTATCACATCGATACATAGGTTACGGTTGTTTTAAACAAAAAGACTCCGAGACTCCGTCTCGATGCGTGAAATGTGGCAACGTTTCATTTCATCCATTTAAACCCATGAGCAGTGGCGTGCGGAAATTTTTTTCGTTGGTAGGAGCTTGCACTGATGAGCATTTGACTGAAAAGTATTCCTCTCTTCCCCCCGCCCCTTAAAAATCGGATGTCGGGATGTCAATAACCTTTGTGGTTGCTCTAATCGTCCTGGTAGCATGAACTTCCTGTAGTTTAAAATTTTATGAACGAACATTTAAGGCGATTCCAGGGTCGATTAGTTCCAACTGTACACACCATGTCGCGCTGCTCAAAAAGTCAACAGTTTTTTGCTTAATTAACACAAATTTGAGGAACGTCAGCACCTGCGAGCATACTTCAGGAAGATACCCTGAAAGTTTCAGGCTGAAACACTCAAAAATGAAGCCGGAAATTATGAAAAACGAAACTTCCCGTAAGCCGCAATGAGTGCGAGTGAGGCAGATAGACTTATCATCACTCGCGCTCACTCTCACTCACTAAGCTTATCGCAAAACGAATTTCATAATTTACGGCTTTAATTTTAAACCAATTTGGCTCATTTTGGGCTCAAAAAATCCATAAAAAATTTTGCAGGTGCTAACGTTATTGGATTTTGCGTTTTATCTATGGTTTTAGTTTATAACACCAAAAACACGACTTTTCCAAAAAGCGACTAGTGGCGCTATCCATCGGGTTGAAATCTGGAAAAGTTTCGCCTGGAATCACCTTAATCTACCTGAAGAAGCAAAATGCCCTCTCTTAAAGGTTGTTTTCATCAATAGATAGGTTGCAGCGACCAAAAATACATAGGAAACGAAAGAGAACAATTCTCCTACATTTAATGCAGCATTCAAATGTATCTGTTCTGGACTAAAGTACCTTCGAAGGTTGCATAACATTTTCGAACCGAGCATTTAGCAATGATCATGCGGCGATTGGCGACCGCATGCACCACGCTTAAAAACCGGCGTCGTTTGATAACTATTCCTACATGGCCGATCTCGAATTGCGTCCTCATAAAATGAAGGCGCCCTTCTTGAATCTCCTGAGGGCTAACTCTGCAGGATTATTGCACACCATCGTGAGTCGTAACCGGCGGATACAGGACTTTGTCTAGTTCTCTCTCTCTCTCTCTCTCTCTCTCTCTCTCTCTCTCTCTCTCTCTCTCTCTCTCTCTCTCTCTCTCTCTCTTCTCTCTCTCCCCCCTCATTTTATCCGCTCATTTGAAAGCATGTGCGCGAAAAGGTCGAGGGAGAAATCATTGCGTGGTTTTGGTCCTTATCTTTGTCCTTTTTTAATGCATTCGTTCAAATGAGAGGAAGGAGATACTGAAAGAAAGATTTTTTTTCGCTTTTTTCTGATCATGAAGAGTCGATTTTAACGTTATTTAACGTAATGAAGACAGAGTAGGATTACGATCGGAACCCTTTAATCTCTATAAGACCAATCGGTTTAACACTATGAGATTGTTGTGTCACCCCAGATATTTTCAAATTTCGTTTCCAATTGAACCACTAATATAATTAGTAGATATGGTTGATAATTTTGCACCGGTCTAAATTGGAGAAAATTATGATCGATGGTTCTTAAGCCAAAGTGTGAGTATCACTAAATTTGTGTAAAAAGCCTCTTGTATCGACTTTTTTGAAAGGTTGAATCATGAGACCAAAAACGATGGAGAGAGAGAGCGAGAGAGAGAGAGAGAGAGAGAGAGAGAGAGAGAGAGAGAGAGAGAGAGAGAGAGAGAGAGAGAGAGAGTGAAAAAGTGAGAGAGAGAGGGGACTTTGACACCCGTCTCTGCATAAATAGAGCGGAATTCACTTTTGTTTTTTGTTTGTTTTTTTTCTCTTATTTTATTTTGTTTAGTTTTTTTTTTTTTTGAGGTTATGAACCGACTAATTATTACACTATACTGTTATCTCGTATTGACGACAAACTTGTCACCTGGAAATTATTACATCTTTGCGGTCTGAATAACATGCCGAATAACGCGAGCGCGAGATTCAAATCGGTCATTGTTTAACCGCGGGTCCGTGCGGATTTCGCCGACGCCGCGTGTCGTGGGCACCTCTTGCCGCGCAGTATCTTATACTCGCATACTTATGTGGTCACCCCCCCCCCCCCCCCCCCCCCCCCCACGACCATAACCATGGTACGACGCGATTGGAGCCTAAGTGCGTCACGTCAGGGCGCACGGTGAAAAAAAGTCAAGAATATTTTGGATATTTCGAGCTGCCGAGAAATATATCATTGACAGCTATATCTCTTCATTCCAATATTTCCAAATAGCTCCACTCACAGAGTTTCAGTTTTTTTCGGATCTTTAATGCGGTATTCTGCCATCTATCAATGATTTAACCATTTAAAGCAAAAACTTATTGACTGATATTTATATGTAATGTTTGCTTAAAAAAGGTGAGATCACCGATAATGGTAATTCTATACAGGTCATTAGTTATACTTCTCAACAGATAATTATATGCAACTTTTGTTTCAACTAGTTGAGTAAACGATGCATATTGTAGACAACTAAACATTTACAAAACAGCAGCACTCGCCGACTCGTGTTGCAGTAAGGAGGAGATATAGTTCCTCCCAAGGGGCTGGGGCGGCTGTAAAACTGACTCCTTGCACCGGAACAACATTAAAATGTGAATTTATGAATATTAGGCCCCACCTTTCCTGAAAAAGAGGAATGATAATCAGAAAAAACAGCAAAATCTTTCCATCCGCACCCTTCCTTGAACGGGTTTAGACTGTCAACTCAAATGCTTAGATTTTCTTATAGTCACAAATTTTAAAATAAGTGTGTTCTAAAGACATGGGTACCGGTTTCCTTTGAATGATCTCCCTCAGTGTTAATCAGAGCTTCTGTCAGCAGAGTAGCTTTGTTACCCTTTGTTGGTCGTACTGTTCAAATTTGGAGATTATGTTTTTTTTAGTTTGGGGCCGCAAAAAGTAAATAGTGAAGACATACACAAGTTTTTTATCTGAGCTTTGAGCTCAATTATCACTGAGGAGAGTGGGGTTTAGATTTTTTGTAATTGGCTGTCTCATCGTTATTTTTGCAGTCCTCCTGGAATAGAACATAGTAAAAATTATTAACTAAACTTAATCGTAGGTCCCCTAGGTCAAGTACTGAATACTTCTAGTATTCACCATATTTTTATTTTTCTTCCAGTTATTACTATTCTATTGTCTTAATGTTACAATCGAAATCGCTTAATACAATTATTTGTAGTTGCTTTGTATCTTCAAAAATAAAAAAATAAAAATTATAAAAAAAAAATTGCAGTATTTTTATATCAGAATTGACAGGACATTTACCTACAGAAAATCCTTGCAAAACCCCACTGACCCATTGTAGCACGCAGTGGCGAATAGTGAAATTTGGCGACAATGTATTTTTTTCATTTAAATTCACAAAAAATTCGAACGCTTTAGTCATCGGCGATGACCAGGAATTTCGACCTTTCTAATATGTTCAAATGGGGGAAAAAGGAACGTTGCCAAATCGCACGCCTCACCACTGGTAGCACGGGATGTATTTCGATGCTCTGTGCGGCGCGATGCGTGAATGTATCTCTTTAGATCATGCGACGAGCAGGTACAACGTTGACTCATCTGGAGAAAGTACTCTCTGTGTTACGAGGTTGCCGTCTAATCCAAAAAGAGAAAAATAACCTACAATACTGTATAATTACTGTGTCTAAACTATGGAGAAACACCTTTTTTATCATTGGACAATTTTTCCTAGTATAAACTTGGCAACCTCCGAGTGTTGTCATCTTGTCGCTACTTTCAATCCTCCGTGGGCAATAGGCAGGCAGGCCCATGTTGGCGCTTACACCTGTGCTTTAATGTGAACAGTTTCAGTATGACATCACTGAAACAAGCAAACCTAATTGGTTGAATTTATGAGTGTACGAGCCTCTTATTGACGCAGTTGATTTTTTGAAGTCTTTATGAGGGTTGGATTGATTCAAACTTGAACCTTTTAGTTTCAAAATGGCTTAGCTGTGACGATTTAATTTTTTTTTTCACATTTTAATCTGGGAACCATGAACCAACGCGCGCAATTTTTTAAAAACGCAAAAAATATACAATAATTCTTTAAAATACCTACAAAAATTAACCTCGAACTTTTTACGAGATTGTGTATCTATTGGTTCTTTCTTAAATATTAAATGCGAAAAGAAATTTTGAATAGAGTCACAATGAATTCTCATTTTTATTTATTTTATTTATTTGTAAATGAAGCTAGAGAGACAGAGAATTCCTTCAAATCGAAATAAGACTTGCTTTGGATTTTAAAGCGTCCCGTAATGAAAAGCCAACGCTCTAAACTCATTTTCATTCTTTTTTACCATGTAATCTGAGAAATAACTTTGAGAAATTCCAAAGATTATCGGTTCTGAAAAGATCTCTACTCAATGTTTGATTTGACCCGACTGTGGTTTTAGTTGGACGCGAGGCAAATCATGAAACACGAAATTACAAAGTAACGTTACATTTTTGCAAAAAGCTCCTTCAATTTTCAAGGCAGGCAAAATGACTACAGATGTGTAGGAATAGTTATCTATAAAAAAAACTGACTCATTAAATTGATATGACCCGATCGTATAGTTTTAGATTGACAAGAAGCAAACCATAAAGAGACAAAATGACTGAATGATGAATCTACACCACTGCTAAAATTATTAAAGCTAGTGAATCAAATGGTTGTTGAATGGTATTAGTTCGAAAAGATGACGACTCCATTTTTTTGGAATTTGATGTACGACGGACTAGTTATAAGTATATTTATTACTTTAAGATACGTTTTTGTCGATTAAAGCCATAGATTTGACTATGATAGAATGCATCTGTTGAACAAAAATACTGACAACTAAAAGCGAATCTCAAAGTTTATCATCATACCATATGAACGGAACTTTTAGCGCTAGATTTGACAGCAATGTTGGTACAACTACTTCATGTTTGAGGAGCCAAGTATGAAAAAATTTCACCGCAATTAATTTTCAAGCGCGGAATTTGATGACTCGCCACTTTGGAGGCAAGAAGGAACATCTGTTTGGCGATGCGGCTGCAGTCTGTCCCTCGATCCAAAGTCCGAAACTGCGATTGATTATTGTTGACTTACGTTCATTTCCTCTCGCTGCGTGGATTAATAATTATTGTTGACACGTGTTTATTTCTCTTCCACTCTGTGGATTGATAATTGTTGACATTTGTTGTTTTTTCACCCTCTGGCCCTCAAGCTCGCTCTCTTCCCATGTGAGCTGGCGATTGATATTTGATTGTATACAGTTGTGTCTGGGCGTTTTAAGGAAGGGTGAAGTATACTGTAATTTGTGAAAGTGAGTTTTTGGTCGAAACTGATCCTCTGAGGATGACTGGCGAATAAAAATTAGCACTTTCGTGCGGTTGTTTTAAAAGCAGGGTTTGCAAGCTTTCTTTTAGTTCAACTGTAAAATTAAAAAAAAAAAAAAAAAAAAAAAAAAAAAAAAAAAAAAAAAAGCAGGGAAAATTCCAACACGCAGGTGTTGGAAAAGCGTGCCACTAAAGTCTGAACAGCTTTAATGCTTTTGCTAGCAATGATAATAATTAGACAGCATTCAACATGGAGCTGATCTCGAGAAAATTGAGTCCAAAGTTGAAGAGCTAGCATTTAAACAAAAAACTTGGAATTACTTACGTTTTGATTTCATTCAACTACCGTGTTGTGTTTTTGCATTTCAACACCGGAAAAGTGGAATTTACTATGTAGGAAAGGTACTTAATTTTTAGCGTTTAAAGTAACTTGGTTCCTTTCTTCTTTTTTTTGGCATAATCACGAAAAACGAAACTCTAAGAGAAACCAAACGGCAGAGTTGGTTTACACTGTTGATTATTTTAAAATCCGTTAATCCGGACTTAAGTCCTTTCCCCAAATTCTATAAAAGGAACCAGTGGCGGCTCGTGCAATGTGGCAACAGTGGAATCCCTCCATTTAAACCTATGTAAAACAATCGATCTTCAGGAGGTGCAATGCACCCCCAAGATATCGATACTTTTGCATAGGTTTAAATGGTAAAAAAGCATGGTTGCCAAATCGCACGACCCGCCACTGAAAGGACCCAAGTCGGAGTTGGTTCCTTACGTGACTCGGATTAAGGTTTAACCTGATCAGCCAAAGGAACCAAGTTCTCATTTTATTTCATCATATGGACAATGACATCAATGAGGCTCACCAGCTCACTTTTACCTGGAATTTTGACGGGAAATAGTTGTTATTACAGAAGAAGCACTTGTTGCTTCGAGATTCAGTATTGCTAGCTCTATCAATCAATAACTCAATTTTATCAAAAATGTCACTCGGTTCTTTTGTGACAAGTGCTGTCCAATTGAGCTTGTTTGGTGAGAAATTATGAAAAAAATAAATTTAGATCAGATGTATCTATAAGGAGATGAGTCAAAGGCGTTGTTTTTTTGTGTTTGTTTTTTGTTTTTTGTTTTCAAAACTTTGGAGGGCTCTAGCTCAGAAGAGAAACAATTGCAGCACATACTCATGTAGGAAAATAAAGTCTTATATATATGTATGTTGACCCCAAAAAAACACTCCATAAGTTTGGCACTCAAGTTTTGAAACACCCTGTTCTTGATATTTTGCTCCCCCCCCCCCCCCACCTTCACAAAAGACAACATCTTGACCATGCACATTTTAAAATCACAGTTTGACTGTAGAGATATTTTCTCTCCCCCCCCCCCCCCTTAACGAAAAAGGGGAGAATGGGTCACCTATCTCTGATGTTCGTCGTGCGCGTGCACAGATTGTTCGGCTTTACGACTGCAATTTTGGCTTTCTTTATAATGCGTTTTTTGGGTTTATCAGTGGATTTTATGACTATTTGATGCCGCCAATGTAATTTTCAGACAATTTTACATCAGAATCAAAACTCTATAGCACTGTAGCAAAAGTTTGCAACAAACCCATTGAAAGCTGAAAAGAGAAAATTATTTGATAAGGCTCGATCTTTTTTACCCACATAAACTATAGACAATAGATACTTCTAAATCCCTCCACCTTTTAAACGGCTTGTTCAGGGATCAAACATGAGGTTGCGTTCTTTTGAAGTCAAAAAGTGTCATATTCGGAAAAGCCGTGATTCTAAATAATAAACAGTTTTTTTTATATTTTTTTCCGGTTTAGGTGCTGTCAGCACTTGTTGCGATTGTCACGATGTAGATACGTAATATGCATAAATGGAACACTTGCGAATTCATGAAACAATAATCCTTTAATATACAGAACTAACCATTTCAAGTGCCCTTTACACATCAAGCATTCTAGGGGTATAGTTTAAAGTAGGTGTGGAGGTTTAAGGGGTTTGTGGATTTTAATTCCCCCTCTCCCCATTTATTTTCTTGAAAAGTATCGAAAGTTTAAAGTTAAAACTATGCCATTATTCACTATAACGCATTGTCATATTATTTTTTTTTTTTTTCTGTTGCCGTCGGTCGATATCATTTTTCGTGTTGGAAAAGCAAAGTTCCATATGGACCTATAGTTTCCAAAATTTGAAGAAGCTTCCAGTGAAAAATTTTGTACACGCAACGAACTTTTTAGGATAGGTAAATAAGTTATTCCAGAGTCAATTCCATAGCCGCAGCGAGGAAGCTGTCCAGGGGTGGAAGACACGTGACAGCCCCTCTCACTTTTTAGAGCAATTAATGCGAATTTTACCCCTCTGGCTCCCTATGTTCTGGATTTTAAACACCTATTTTTCAACAAAACGCCAAAAATGTCCTCAAAATCCCTTGATTCCATCGACGCTCATTGAGGGGCTTTCAATTTGCCGATCCCCCAGAATTTCAAATGTTTCCGATGCAAAGACCTGTTTAGTGTGACGTCATGAAAAAAATTGGTTCCGAACAAAGGCTCCGTCTCACTCGCTCTCGTGGGTTTTCCCATACGAAACACAGTCCAAATTTTCAAATACAAGTGCTAGTAAACAACACGTTCTTTACACGTTGTGTTTATCACACCATTGGGTTCCACGTCCTTATAAAAATTTCCGATTGTTTCAAAAAATTTTCCGATTGGATATATATTCCCGCGCTTTATTTCCCATAGAAATAATCGAAATTCCATAGAGACAATCAGAATTCGTGTAGATTCAAGCGCGCTGACTACAGCAACGATAGGTCTCATGATTGAAATAAGGCGAAATCATCTATGGTTCTATTCTTACAGTTTTAACAGCCACTTTTTTCTCAGTGATAAAATATGAGCCCGCTATCACAAACTTTTTGAAACATCGCGCATCGATGCACAATCACAGTTATCAGTTTCTTAAGAGCACAAAATTCTAGGATATAGGCTCATCAGCACCATCACGGCATGTGTTGTACCTCGAACAATAGCTTCGATACGGAGAGAAGTTAGAATGATTGAGTGTCATGCCGGTGATACTACCATAAGAGACCGTGAGTAAGACAAGGACAAAACGTAGAACGTCTTTCGGTATAACTGTGATTGTAAATTCGCTTGTGATCTTTTAGGAATTATGTTACAGTGAAAAGATACTTTAAGGCAAGTGGAATCTAATGGTGCAATAAAATTTGAGAAAACTGTTGGTTAACTAGCATGAATTTGCGTTCGAAAATTTGGATCTGGTAAATCCACGAGAGTGAGCGAGATAGAGCATTTGTTTGGAACTAATTCTGATCGTGACGTCATCACTAAACAGGTCTACATAGGTAGCGTTCTAGAATTCAACCATTTACTGCATCCGTGCAAAAAAGATTACATTACCCTGTGATACTGTATATCTATGTACATTGGAAAGTGCTGCTATTCATAATCTTTTCTGCATCGAGACAATAAAGGGATGAATTCTAGAACGGTACCTTAAGGATATGAATGAGCCTCTCTCTTTTCTATACCCCTCCCGCTCTTCATCAATACCTCGTCGCTTCTTATCGATGTACCCTCGTCAAACAGAGTTTGACACATTTACGACCGCTTAATGCACCGTGAAGAAATCTTGTGACCGGTGGAGCCCAAAGGCGAGGGGCAAAGAGGGTTCCTGCGGGAGATGTTTCCACCCCCCTCCTGCCTTTGAATTTTGACTCATAGGTTGGCACAAATGACTTAGGTTGCTGGACCTGTATGGAATTCTCGTTTGAAGGAATTCGACTTTGACGCTTAATAACTTATTGAAATTAACAGGAATACCAAAACTTTTACAATTTTAAGAAAATAGACGCCGAGACCTCCTGGATTGCAGCAATAAATTAACGATTAATGAAACCAGTTTTAAGAAAACACGTTTTTAATTTTTCAAACCTTTCCCGCCAAGGTTTTGCCATAAGCAAGGCATTGGACTTATATATTAGATATGAAAATGAAAACAAGAAGCGCACCGTATATATACGGCACGCTTAAAAGTTGTATGCCTGATCCGTGAGTTAATATCAACATTGTCAGATCTTTCATGAGGGGCACTGACCCAGAGCCCCCACCCCTCTGCTATATTCGCAAAGCGTGCAATCTAGCAACGTTGCAATTTACCTCGTTTAAACCCATCCAAAAGGTCGCCTACGAGAGTCTTCGCTGCAGACCTGATTATTCGATATTTTTTATGAGTTTAAATGTGCCAAATGTATCGTTGCTAGATTATGCACAACGGCCGCGCCACGGGTTTTTGACGCTTCAAAAATCTGCAAAAATATCTCGACCAAATTTAGTGTTTTTTTCCGTGTTGATATACTAAATACTGTTCTTACTGTCATCCTTACTATCGTGAAAATGGACTACCATTATTAACTGCTTTTCTCTCTCTTTTTGCGTGTTGCAGGTGAAGCCGCGAAGTTTGACAATTTCCTAAAGCGAGTTAAGAGACAAGAGGAGACCTCGACGAAAAAAGAGGAGAGTTTCGAGCAAGAGCTTTGCAAAGACAAAGACGCCGGCGAATGGTTTCGTCTGGTGGCCGGTGAAGGAGACGCCTGCCGTGATGTAATCCAGTGCACATCATCGGTAATGACCTCTTTTTATATGCATCTTCTCAGACATGGTTGCCATATTGTGCGGAGAAATCTTCACACCACCCATTTACAATTTACATCAATGTAAAATTTGAATATTTTTCTCCACAACATACCAACATTAATGTCTGCTATCGTGGATACCAGATTCTGCTGATATTCATTTTTCACTCCACCTGTTAAAATCAACGTATAACTTAAATATTTTTTTCTGCACGATTTGGCTATACTGATACAGCTACAGTTGCCAAATTATTCTAACAAATCTTTTCTCCGCCCATTTAACCCATTTAAATTAATGTAAAATTTGATGAATATTTGTTCGCACAGCATGGTAACACTTCTGCAACTGTGGATACCAAAAATTGTACTGAAAAAGTTTCCTTGGAATATACTGGATATCGATTGATAGTTTGGAATTATTTTTTTGCACACCATGACAACAGTGCAACAATTACAGTAGCTAGGTTGTGCAGACAAATCTGCACTCCACCCATTTACATTTTGCATCAATGTAAAATATTTACATTTTCTGCACAACATGTGAATTCTTCTACAATCGTGGTTACCAGATTGTGCACACAAACTTTTCAGTCCACTCATTTAAATCAATGTATTTAATTTGAATATGTTTTTGTACGTTGGCAATACCGTAACCACTATATTTGCCAGATCCGCCGTGAACCGAACCGCGAACCAAAAACCGCTCCAAACCACCGAATGCCTGAATCGCGAACCGAACCGCAAACCGTTATGCAGAAAATACCTTGAACTGCGAACCTAACCAAACCACACGGGCTGAACCGGATTTGAGCTCGGTTGACCATTTTTTAAAAAGCGGACACTCTACACAGAAAAAATAGAAAAATAAACTGCGGTGGCGCTGACAAAACCTTTGGTAGAAAAATGACCCAGCAAAAGACTTTAGTTGAGCTAACCAAAGGTTTTGTACGCCTAACTAAAGAGATTTTGCTGCGTGAACTGAAGATTTGGTTAGCTCAACTCAAGTCTTTTGCTGGGTCATTTTTCCACCAAAGGTTTTGTCAGCGCTACCGAAGTTTATTTTTCTGTTTTTTCTGTGTATGATGAGTACGAAAACAAAGTTCAGCAAGGGGAGTAGCTAAAAATTGGAAAAGTGGAAAACGTGAAAGCATTTTTGTAAACTATTATTTTTTCACTTAAATTTTATTTTCAAGTTGAACCGGTTTAAACCGAGCCCATTGACTCCGTGAGCCCGAACCAATTTCATTTTCAGGTTCCAAACCGTGAACCCAAACGAACCGAAATTGTTGTCGGTTCAAAGTCCTATGGGCGCCATCCACAGCCAGCATTCTAGGGGTACGGGGCAGTTGGTAGTTGGTTCAATTAAGTTTGTCTTTTATTTATAGAATCATGGTTGTCAAACGAACGATTGAAAAAGTACGGTAAAATTTACTGCCAAAAAATGACGGATCAAAAGTATCGGAGCGCTCAGGTTTAAGCGACGAGCCTAAGGACCGAGTAAGTTGCGAGTTCTAAGACTAAAGTGAATCCCTGGAGTATATTTCAATTTAAGTACATCTGAATAACATATGTAGAATCTTATGGAGAAATTGAAAACATGATGTGCCATATTTTTATAAGAGAAAATTGTGCCCAGATTAGCTATGATGGCAAAAAAGCCTTCCCTGAACAAAAAGTGTTTTCAGGTTTGAAAGAGTTAAGACGGGCGACGAAAATTGAAAATTTGAAAGACCATTTTTATAAATAAAATAATATAATATAATAATAAAAATGAAAATTTATCATTAACCTTAACCCAAAATACTATCGTTCAAAATTAAATCAAAGTAAGGTGGAACAAAATGCTGCGCTAAGTCTTTTTTTTTTTTTTTTTTTTTTTAGCACAACTCTCGCTAACAGGAACGGGCGGCAACTGTTAAAAAAGGTCTGTCAGCTGAGAATTTGTAAAATTTCACGGAAGTATATTGAGTCATTTTTCAGAAAATGCAAGTCGTCCAACTTTGGAATCACCCCCTACATAATGTGTGCGACGATAAACCGGATAACCCCATAAAAGATGTGTTTCGTGTAGATTGGACCCTAAAACTCTCATTTTCATAAAAGATTTACGATCATGATGATTTTCATATTCACTCTGAATGTCCCGGCTTTTGACGGTTCGTCCCAAAGTGTGCCGTGCATGTCGCATCTAAAGCTCCAATCTGATTCATGTTTAGGCTGAGCTTTAAAAAGTTAAATATTGCTGATGTGCAAATTATTTGTTCAAACACAATGGATCAGATTATGAACTGCTAGTACTTCTAGTACTTCCATCCGTTAATGACATGAATTTCGAGTTGAGATTTGCCTTCAAACATTTTATGACAAAACATTCTGGAAAAGTGGTAGTTCATACCTCCTCTCTTTCCGCGGCAATGCATGTTTCCCAGCTACTTAATTTCTATCACTGAATTTAATAATACTCGCACTGCACGGTGATTTGGGACATTCGAACAACACGAGACGAGATAGCGGGAACCGATGAATGTCATTGGTCTAAACGGCTTCACGTGACCATTTGTAAACAGTACTCTGGATTCATTCCGTCTGAAACGAATGAATCCAAGCTTGTTTACATAGTCAACAGACGCCATGCCATTTAAACCAATGGCATTAATCGATTCCCGCTATCTTCTCTCTTGTCATCCAAAAGTTTGCCACAATCTTGATGGGAGGAAAGAGGTTGGAGGAAGGGGTTGAAACCTAAAATGTACTTAATAAAACGACACATACGTTTGCGGTTGAGGAACAGAATAAAATAAGTAAATAATATAAAAACAAAACAAAACAAAAAACAAAACACGAAAATCAAAAAAACAATAAAAAAATAAAAAAAAAATGAAAAAATAAAAAAAAAATGAAAAAATAAAATGAAAATACAAACGAACGAAAACCCCTCTTTCAGTTTGTAAAAACTATTCCCGTTTGTTTTCAAATTCAGACGTATTTTCTCTGATATTATTGAAAGCAAAAAAGAAAGATAACCACCTCTGATTTAAGAGTGACACCGAATTTCACGTTTCCGCACTTCCGACTTCACCAGTTAGTAGCGCATGCAATTCATTGACAAGAGCATGCGTGATTTGCACTGAGGAGATTTATTGGATCTCAAGCCTCGGCTGTTCTATCGATAAAATAGAGCTTTCACAGACTTTCAAGTATGCGTGGTTGAGGGTACACTCCATGTCTCCGTGGCTTGTTCGTGACTGATGCTCTCGCGCTGTACTCCTTCGTGTCAAACTATCAACTGACTGACTGACTGACTGTCTCTGCCTGACTCATTGTTGGCAGATTTAAGTGTATAAAATCCGCTTATTTTTCATGCCTTATGGTAAATAAATGAGTTAAAGCAGTGGTGTAGAGTGCAATTTGGCAACGTTGCATTGTGCCCATTTAAACCCATGTAAAAGGTCGAATGCGAAGGTTTTCACTGAGCACCCTCTAGTTCGATCTTTTTCGTGGGTTTAAATGGGCACAATACAACACGATAAGCCACTGCTAAAGCCTCTGTACAGCTGGCAAGCCTGTTACTATGACTTTCAAAAGAAAGTCCTGTCATCGAAATTGTTCTTGATGATTTTTTCTTTTATTTTCCATCGTTTAAATTTTTTTGCGGCATAATGTCACTAGTGGCAATATTGTGAGACTCTGAAATACCTGAAAGTCGTAAAAAATTTCAAATTGGTCGAGAAATGAAAAAATGAAAATTCCCATCAGGACACTTTCTTTTGAAAGCAGTAGTACCTGACTCGCGACTAGTTTTGCAATTTTTCTTACAAATATCCGAGTTTTTCCATTTGACTCGATGTATATGTTGGCAATTTATAGACAAATTTGGCAACATTGCTTGAGATGGATGCACATTCTCAGGCCTCTCAGCGCATCTCTCCCGCGGGCCTGACGCCTTTCACGAATCAGATACTTCCTTCGCAACGAAGTCAGAGTTTTTACACATGACGTTTTCGGCGTACTTACGCTGTGGTTATAGTACGTTGAATAGTAGAATGAAAAATTCTCCTGATCTAAAGTTGTGAATGGAAGTTCATGACTGGTTTTGATTGACGGCCGACAAAGCGGGCGTTTCGGTGAATGCACGTCTCGTTGGTGGTGTTCTTCAAACAGTTTTTTAGTAGCGCAATGAGGTTTTGGGTTTTTTCGTTTTTTTTCTTTTTTCTTTTTGTTTTCAAGGGGGACGGGAAGCTTTCTGCCAAACTTTTTCCAACACCTCCCGTTTAAAGTATGGGTTCCGGAAGAATTTGCCAAAAAACGGACCTTACATTTACAACAGCAAAAACTAAATACAAAAATAAAACATTAATACGTGATGGGGGAAGGGGGGAGGTGCAGAGTTTTGTTAACTTTTTAAACCTGCAAAAATAGAGGAGCACGGACGCCAAACCTTTTAAAAAAATCTCCCTATGGTAAAAATGACGACTTTAACGACTACTAACGGCTATCAACATAGTTGGCTAAAATGGCTATACAGTCATTTTTGGAATAAGTTTTACAGTCGTTATTTTTTCATTTTTACGAGGGCAAATACGTCATTTGAATTAACACGATGATTGATTCGATGACTATTAAAAGTTCAGTTCTCAACTAGACAAAATTTGAACCAATAATATAAGGTTTTCATGGGGGAAAACTTGCGTAAAAAATGAGAATAACGATGTAAATGAATTGTTATCCCTCAGATTTGTTTTCTTTCTTTTGCGGCTTTAACGGAAAAAGTTTCTTTTAACTGCAGTAAAACCTTGCAACTTTTCCCCCTGAAATACTACCGTTAAACCGTGCGCGTTTTCAGTCCATTTGCTGATGTGGGGTGCGAAATTATTAAGAATGGGTGTATCTTTTCTTTTAGCACAATGCAAGCATTCAGTTCATCCGGGATCGAACTTAAACCTTTTTCCATAAAATTATTTCTTTTTTTCACAAAGATTTTCTCTAAATTTACTTCAGTGCGCCCTATAAAATGGCATGGCGTATACTTACAGTAGTCATGTTTATCTGTCTCAGTAACTAAGCATCAGCGTCTGTAACATGACTCACTCTTTAGGACTGGTCGGAATGCATTCAATTGTCGTCGTTGCTTTTGACCGATGATATGATTTAAAACTGATCCTGTCTGTGATTGGGCTCTATTCGATATTCATACACACCGAAATGAATATTATTGTTATTATTACTAGTATTGCCAAAAATACTAAAAATCTGGACTACAATTATTTACACTGCAGAAACTGCAATATATGAAATGCTAATTTAGCAAAAATATAGCTGATTTAGCAACAGTGTTTGGTTCATTAGCAATTATATTAGCCATGTTGCGAGCTGAATTAGGCAATTTTTGCAATTTAAATTTTAATCCCGATTTTTAGCAATTTTATTGATATTTCCCTTGAAAAAGTAAAAAGCTCCGTAAAATCTGTTACAATTTTCGTTTGAACTTATGGAAAAAGGTTTGATTTCTATGTTCATTGTCCAGGGAAAAATTCGAATGTAGCGTTCATGGAACTTTTTACTGATTCAGATAAATGTGTGGGTGCATGACCATGTGCAGGACTGCCAACTCTTACGCTACGACGGCTTTCAGGAAATTATATCAAATACATTGATGAAAAACATGCTCTTAGACATTTTTTGGAAAAAGCGATGATTTAAAAATAACGTTTTGTTTGTTTCAGGGTCTTCAAGCCATCAGGTGTCCAGCCGGTCTGTATTTCGATATCGAAAAACAGACTTGCGATTGGAAGGGCGCCGTCCGGAACTGCAAGCTTAAGAATAAAGAGAGGAAAGCAAAACCTCTCCTTTTCACTGATGAACCACTCTGCAAGGTAAAATACTCGATAAGTTGAAATCAAATATTTTTTTCCCTTTTTCTTTTTTCTTTCATTCATTTTTATAACTAGAACACAATGTATTTTCCTTTTATTATGAAGGCAGCTCGTGCAATGTGGCAACAACTGAGTATTATCTCCATTTAAACCTATACAAAACAATCGATCTTCAGGGGATTCACTGAATCCCTGAGAAATCGATTCATTTGAATAGGTTTAAATATAAAAAACATGGTTGCCAAATAGAACGAGCCGCCACTCCGTTTTATTATTTTATAATATGTCATGCATTTTTTAAGATTGGGCTAAAAGATGCCATGCACAATGCAGTTTGCATAATTTCTTCTAAAGTTATGAACATAGTATAGGTAAACTGTGTTGGAAAAGGAAACCAAGGAATAATACTATTATTATAATAGAGGAAGAGAAAGCAGCATGATATCACATTTTTAAGAATAATTTGTCTATATACATATCCGGTTTCTTAAAGCCGGCCCTTATGGCCCCAAAACCTGAAACGCTCATTATTTTTGCTCAGAAATGTTAACGTTTCGTGAGATTTGACCGAAGAATCATGATATTTTCCACAGTTATCGATACAAAATTTGGTGAATTTTGACTTAATATGTAAAATTTTGAGTCAATAATTGTCAGAAGTTACTGTCACAATAAATGAAACTCTTCATAACTTTCATTATAAGAAAAGGTGAAGGTCCAAATAGTTACCGCTATAGACACACTTCATATTGATTGCATGCTCAGCATTCGCTCTGCCCGAAAATGCTCGTAGTTTTATTTAAGTCACGTTGCCCATTACTGATTTATATTACCTCAAACGCCCTCCTGAATTTTAAATGATATTTCCTGTTTTCCTTTACTTGTGGAGTATTTATAACTGGATTTTCGGTGGTTTCCGTTCTGGAGATCAACGCTGCATTGTTTAATAATTGAACTTTCTTGGGTGCAAATGTAATTTGAATGGTATTAGGGACCAATTTTTACCCAGCGAACATCAAAAGGGAGAAAGGGGAAACGAAATTCGTTGGATAAATCGATAGATTTTCTCTAGTCTTCCCTTTGAAAACATAAGTAGAAAAATCTTAGAAAGAGGGTGTTTTATCTTTGTCAAAACTTACGTGTTTCACAGGAGAAAACAGCTAGACATAGAGAATTTCTCCAGTGGCGAGGCGTGCGATTTGGCAACGTTCCTTTTCCCCCATTGAAACACATTAGAAAAGTCGAAATGCCTGGTCATTGCCGATGACTGAAGCGTTCGACTTTTTTGGTGAATTTAAATGGAGAAAAAACATTGTTGCCAAATGTTACGCTTTACCACTGAATTTCTCGTTGCGCTACAGCTTTACTGCGCCCTGCAGTGCAGTTGTTGGACTTATAATATGGGTATAAAGAAAGTGTGGCTTCAGTCTTTCTCCGAACTCCTTAGCTATTTATATCCCACTTAATACGATTTAGGCCCTGCTTTATAGTCCGATAAATTGCATAGATTATAATTCGTCTACGCTTACAGTTAGTACATTGACCATTGACAACGCTGATTCACTATTCACATTATTCTTGTTTCAGGATGGTCAATTAGCTTGCGGAAACGGTGAATGTATGGACCGAGGTCTTTTCTGTAACGGAGATAAAGACTGTACTGACGGTTCAGATGAAAATACCTGTGGTAAGAAACTTTGTTGCCATATTTATGCTTCATATTCTAATTTTTGATCATGAACAAATAGAAACCCACTGCATTCTATACAGTATAGCGAGGAGTGAAATTTGACAACGATGTACTTCTCCATTTAAAATCACTGAAAGAATCGAATGCTTCGGTCCTTTCTAATGTATTTGAAGGGGGGGGGAAACGTTGTCAAATTGCACGCCTCGCCACTGCATTCTAGACTTCCTTTGTTTTGAAAGTGAGGCAAGTAAGTAAAATGGGCTCATTTTTGTTCGACGAGTCAACAAATCAACAGCCAATAGCCCACTGTTGAGTAGTATGAGCATTTATCCAATCAAATTCAACCTTTTTTTAAAAAAAAGAAAAAATCCATTGGGGTTGGTGAAAGTATTTCCGCTCTCGTTTCCTAGGATTTTTCGGAGTTTTACGGGTACTTCAGGTCTCTATAACACTCATTTGAGCGCATTCCTTCCAAAAATTGATTTTTTTCACACTAATTGAGTATGTTCATGAATGTGAATTTCCTGTGAAATATCCACCGTACTATTATGAGCTCGGTTTTGGTCACTCATGGCACACAGTTGAGCGAGTCTATGGGAGAGACTCATTGGCGAAGCGTGACCTTTGGCAGCAATTTATTTCCTCCATTTAAATCCACCAAAAAAGTCGAATACTCCACTGCGATAATGGCTAGGCATTTCGACCTTTCTAATGTGTTTAAATGGGGGAAAGGAACGTTGCCACATCGCACGCCTCGCCACTGGAGAGGCTAGACAGTAGACACGGCTCATAAACTTTAAATACGTATATCTTTGTAAATACAAAACGTAAAAGTTTGAAAGTGATTTCATCGGTTTTCGCGGAAAAATTCCTCTAAGAATTACCCATTACAGAGTGTTTTATGGCTGTAAAAACAATAAAATTTGCAATGTTAGTCATATATTCCATGTTCGATCCTCCCCATCAGTGTTGCCAGATCGAGGGCAAAAAGCTGTATCGTCCCCATTTAAATCAATGTAAAACATACGGCTTTTTCACCCCAATCTGGCAACACTGCCTCCCATTGGCTCGATCCACTGTGCGGCGTTCTGTATTACTCCCTATAGCGATATATGTCCACCACGAATAGCTATGTAGATATAAATGCGTATCCGCATAGTAAAATTATAGATGTACCGTAATTATTTGTGAGAACTTGTTACTTTATTTATGAACCAAACATCGTTTACAACTATAGTAAAAAGATCATCAATAGACTGACCAACTTTGTCCATAAACAGTAGAAACTCGCAAAATCTGGGAACTGTGCCATTTAAACCTATCCAAAAAGATCGATACTAGGTGAGGCAAGGTGCGTCACCAAAGAATCGGTTATTCTACAAAGTTTAAAATGGAAGGAATCCATTGTTTTCATATTGTTGCACGCGCCACCACTATAGTCAAAGGAAAGATGCTCGAATCTATCCTTGAGAAGTCTTGAGATCCTTTTAATAGAAATAGAGATGGAAATCCCGACAGGTAAAAAAAAAAAAAAAAAAAAAAAATCTTTACCTGAATCAACTCTGACTGACTGACATGACGGGTCTAGTCGATCAGTCAATGAACCGTTGAACTAGATAATCAGCCAGAGATGACGGTGGCGAGAGTAAAGCGAGTAATCGACAGCACTTAGCAATAATTACATAATGTCTAATTGACTCACTTAATGACTAAATTCATAACCCCGTTCAATCAAAGTGGCAACTTTTTATTGACAGGTCAGAGACAAATACATTTTTCTAGGCATAAATTCTTACATACTATTACCTTCCTCTCATCGATCACAGCGATGAATTGACTGATTTATTAATGACGTCACAAGCGCGTGGTCTCGATCGCTCCATTCCTAGCAGTAGCGACTCGTGGATAATCGGTAATCTTTTTTCTCCCATTTGATCCGATGAAAATATGAACGATTAAGCTCCTCTCTCCCATTTGAACCAATAGTAACGTATCGATATTATATGGAAGAAAAATTCCTTTTACCCATAGGTTTTCATACGTATATAACGAGCTGTACAAAATTATCTTTTTCGGGCGCTACAGCCTAAGTGAGTAACCTACCGTCATCGGCATGAATAATTTTTAAAGTTATACGGCTACCATCTAATATTTCTTATCGGTTACCATGCATTTCAGCAAAAATGTTCTTCTGATTGAGAGCAGTGGTACAGCATGGATGTCAAGACTTCTTACAAAATTTATCGAATAAAGATATCGGTTTTAAATGTCCGCTCATTTTTTCGACGAATAGTTGTCCTTAAATGCGGCAATGTATCAATGCAAATGCCCATTCATAGTCCAGTCATAGTCAAAACATTGCCATTGCCGACAAGTTATTTCAAAGGATTACTAGCAGAATAAAAGTTTAACAAAGTTTGATCTGACAACGGTCTGCGCTGTAAGTCTTTACTTCAGAGACATTTCGTCACGCCAACTGAAGATGGGAAAGTGAATTTTTACTGGTCTGAATAAGTCTGAAAAAGAAAAAATAGAAGAAGAAATAGAGACAAATTACCGACAAATCGTTTGTAGGTAAGCGTGAGCCAAACCTCAGAACTCATTGGTGCGCAGCGGTGAGAAGGCAAAGCTGTTGCATGTTGAGTATTGAGCGTATTTTGAACATCACCGCACTGCTGGGCGCCACTGGCGCAACCAGGATATCTTCCATCTCTCTCATTTCCCATTTGAATGTATGAGTAGGAAAAGGACAGAAGGAGGGGGTTTTATCCCCTTGTCCATCCTTGTCTAACATACGTTTCTTAATGGAGAAAAGAGAGAGATGAAGAATCTCTCGGTGCGCTACTGCTGGAAGCACACTGGGCTGCTTTATAACCAGTGTTGCCGCTTTCCGGATTATTTTCCAATTTGTCCTATTCAACTCGATATAAAATTGTCTAATTTTATGTCAAGTGCGGCAACACTGTTTATAACAATTCAATTTTTCACTGACCGGAAGCTATACTCCAGGCTCTTGACATTTGCAAACTAATGTTTCGTAAATCGCCTTTAATTAATGGCATAGGCAAAGTCAACACCGCGGGGTAGGAATATCCAACTATAAATATACACACAGAATACGAGAAAGGAAGTGGAGATTTGTCATCGTGACCAGGGACCAAATAGTAGATAAACGGACAACGGTGCCTGACGGTTCTCTGGAATAGAGTTCCTGTATGTAGAGAGTTAAGTGAAACCATCCGTTATTGGATGCATTTTTGCACATTTGTTTACGTCCTGAAGGCTGTTTTTGTGTTTTGGTCCTATGGAAAGATTATAGTTCAGTAGAGTTTCTAACGGTGTCATCTTTCATTGCCTTTGTTGATCGACATCTAACACGCTTTTAAAGATTTTTTTGGGAATTATAGACATTCTTGAGGTGTATTAATTATACTTAATTAAAATTTGCGAATTCGTCGACGATTGACTCTTTTATCCGTAAAATACCGTTGAACCCTTCCGTTTGTAAACAAGTGTATGTAAACATATGCGCAAAAACGCATCCAATTACGGCGGCCGTGTAGAGTCTAAAACTCGTTAACCGATCAGAGGGTGTATGTTAACAATTGAGGAAAAATGTTTCCACTGGGGGCGCCCGTAAAGCCTAAAACTCTTGACCAATCAGAGGTTGACTATACTCTTGTCTTAACTGTCTACACACAGGAACTCTACTCCGGAAGACGTTGGATGGGGCTTAAGTGTAATTGCGAGGGGTTTTAACTCCCCGTAAGTGCTCGCTGGACATCTGCGTACGGGACCGTGCTAGGACGTAACATTATTTGGTCCCTGGTGATTATTAATGGTAGATGTATGAGGGAAAAAGATCGTTCAAAAAGAACGTATAAGATGAAAGCATATCTTTAAGGCGCGATGCCTTGCAGATTGCATTACTGTAACACGTGCTCGTGATGCTTACCTTTTTTGTGCACTGTGAGTTTAAGAATCACAATGGGGCTATTGCACATTTTTGCTATAAGCGATTTAATAGTCGATTATGCGAAAAAACCCTAAAAAAAATAACGATGGCGGCACTAAAAACTTCCAAAATCCACTCCAAAAACTCAATGAACGCAGTTATTTGCGCGAGCGTAATGGTGGCCGAAGGCACTAACAATGGGGGATTCCTATTTAATTTCGTCACTCTTTTTATGTTGACAAGGATGATTCACAGAGTAATTAGTCATCAGAGTGATGATCCACATCCGATGAATGGTACCCCAACACCTAGTGACACCCGGTTTTAAAGAAAGTCGTCTTTATTGGTCACTTCTTTATGGAGTTACAGTATTGTTAGATGGGAATCTCCCATTGTTAGTGTCTTCGGCCACCATTATGCTCGCGCAAATAACTGCGTTTATTGAGTTTAGGAGAGGATTTCGAAGTTTTTAGTGCTGCCATCGTTATTTTTGGAGGTTTTTACGCCATAATCGACTATTAAATCGCTAATAGCAAAAGTGTGCAATAGACCCATTTTGTGGTATGTTTTTTGGATTCTCATAATATGACGGTGAGGAAGAGGGCGAAGAGCGCCACGCGCATGCCACACGCGCACCACTTCAACAAGGCTGAGCCGAATCATAGAGGCGCGAGCGTGCGAGAGTCCGGTGCCTGCCCGATCACACAATCCGCCCACCAATCAAACGCGACCAAACTGGCCAGGTCCAGTTCAGCCTGGCTCAGCTTTTGGTGCAGCATGGCATGCGCAGGACACCTTGGCGAAATGCCAGTTTCTGCAACATTCCAGCAGTACCACATCGTGCATGTAGTATAACGCACGCCACACGCCGCATTCTGCAAATCGCTCATTTTTAGGAAATATTGCTGGATTTAAGCGCAGTCTAATTTGTGAAAACTATTTACTTAGATTCCTTAAAAAAAAAAAAAAAAAAAAAAAAAACGATGTTAGCAGTTTTTTCTGTCCCATGCCGTGTTTTTAAAATTTTATCGATGGAAAAAGTTTAGTTTGAGATCAAAAAAGCTGTTTACTTGGAAAAAATTTATAGTTACTAATCATATGGAGATGCTCGAGGATCGGACGTATATAAATACACTTATATACAAGGTGTATCTATATCGTGTGCTAATCTTTTGAGAGGGTATTTTAGAGGTGAAAATAAGACTTTATATCTTACAAAGTTGTGACACAAAATGAACTCTCCCCGAGCTAACAACCCCCCCCCCCCCCCCCACCCCGTTTTGAAAAAAATAATTGTTATTTTTTGAAAAGCGTCCTAACTTATGATCAGAACGTCATTCAAATTCATCTATCGGTGTAATTTTCCACTGATCAAATGTATTAAAAAGTTGTAGCCATCAGTGCAATGTTGCCATTTTACCTGATAAGTAGAGCCAAACTGAATTGTCGATTATGGCAAGGTCATAAATGAATTTTACTCATAAAATACAATTCTCGAAATTTCCTGAGGCAAATTAAGGCACAGTTGGAAACAAAAAGGTTGTCATACAACTCCGTACATTTTGGTCTAGTTAGGTCACCTGCAATGCTTAAATTTATTGATATGAGTATTACAGGTAGCCAACCTTCAGAAGTCGTCTAAAATTCTTTCTGTCCCCGATCATACTTTTTTCCGCGAGGCACCAATCACCACACATAATTCGGAGCTGGCCATTATTTTAAACGGCGCACACTGGATCGAAACATAGATTTTTCCGGACACAATAAATTGTTTTTTTGTTTTTTTTTTTTATTTAAAATCATTTTGAGAGATGATGTTTTCCTTGGATAAACCATTCTGAAATCATTCAATTAGAAATGCCGACATTTGTGAAAAATTAAACATTGAGCCGCCGTTAAGTATAATTTTTGAGAGCACGTCAAGCAGAATTTAAATTCAAAGGTTATTCAAAATTCGCGAAAGCCGCAAAAACTTAATTTCCGAGTGGGTGTTCAAAATGTGGAGTGAAAAAAGATCCAAGCCGACGAAGTGTCAAACAATGGGTCAGATGATAATGCGCTGGCAGTGGTGAACCTAGGCCCTGACCAAGGTTATAGATTGAAGAGGTAAGCTCATCTGACTTCGCGCCACAAATTTAGTGGCGCGCAGTTCAAAATCACTGCAGGCAAGATGGCCGACAAAAGCATAGCCGAGAAAGCGTATACTCTCTGCAGAAAACATCGGGTTATTTCCTGCTCTCCTGCAGAGGGCAGCCCAATGTTTTTTTGCAAAGAATATACGTTTTCTGCTTTTGTCGGCCATCTTGCCTGCAGTGATTTTGAACTGCGCGCCACTGAATTTGTGGCGCGAAGTCAGATGAGCATACCTCTTTAATCTATAACCTTGAGCCCTGACCTGGGCCGGCCCATCATTGCCATTAACGCATTTGAATATTTTCGGCCAACTGGAGTCAAATAGTGAACAGACTTCAAGATATCTTGATTTATTGTTCATAATCTTGATTTGTTTTTTGAAATTATGTCCAGGAAATTCCATGTGTCGATCCACTGTGCGGTGTCATCAATCGTACACAGTGTATCCTGCAAATCTTATTTGACAGTTTTGATATCCTGATATCCTGATACTGATACATCCCTCCGCCGGTTTGTTATTTATTGCAGATAACGACAACGACCCGAATCGGGCGCCACCATGTGACCCGGCCGTGTGCGTCTTGCCGGACTGCTTCTGCTCGGAGGACGGGACCGGCACCCCGGGAGACTTGCCCGTCAAGGATGTCCCGCAAATGATCACGGTGACTTTCGATGACGCCATCAACAACAACAACATCGAGCTCTACAAAGAGATCTTCAACGGGAAACGGAAGAACCCGAACGGATGCGATATCAAAGCTACTTTCTTTGTCTCGCACAAGTATACCAACTACTCCGCCGTTCAGGAGACTCACAGGAAGGGCCACGAGATTGCCGTCCACTCAATTACGTAAGTTGTTTCACTTTCATTCTCAAATCTCCCCCCCCCCCCCTCTCCTCCTACTTTTCATCCTCCTCCTTCTCCTCCTTCTCCTCCTCCTCTAACCTCTTATTCTTTCGCATCCCCCCACCAACACCTCCCGCATTGTCACTTCTTCTTCTTCTTCTTCTTCTTCTTCTTCTTCTTCTTCTTCTTCTTCTTCTTCTTCTCTTCTTCTTCTTCTTCTTCTTCTTCTTCTTCTTCTTCTTCTTCTTCTTCTTCTTCTTCATCTTTTCCCTTTTCTCTCTCTTTTCTACTTACTTCCACCTTCCTCCCTTCTTTTTTTGAACTTGGAACCTCAGAGGGTCCCCCCCCCCCCCAAGCCAACCCACCTGTTTGGGCTCTTGAACTTTTAAGTTCTAGTCTCGACGGATCGGATTCTGTGACGACGAGAGTGAGAGTCACGTTGTCAGATTTCGATGAATCGATTTCTCTTCCATATGCTGACAAACTAAGAATGTACATAATTCGCAGCGAATTTGATTAAAGCTCGAAATGTTCGATAGTTTTGCGTCGGATCGAATTGAAGAAAAACGATAATCGATTGTTCAACATCTAGTGGCGGCTCGTGCAATCTGGCAACCGTGCACTTTTACCATTTAAACGTATGCAAAAAGATCGATACTAGGTGAGGCGCTACGCCTCACCAAGTAATCGATTATTTTACACAGTTTTAAATGGAGGAAATCCATTGTTGCTACATTGCACGAGCCGCTGCTGTCAACATCCAGTGGAAGCTCTTGAAATGCGATGAATGGATTTCTCCTCCTTTCAAACCTATGGAAAAAATCAAGCCTCGGGCAACCCAATTGAAACTCAAGATAATCGATACTTTTTTATGGGATCAAATTGTAAAATCAATTATTCAAGACCAGTGTAGTAGTGTTGTGGCTCGTGAAATATGATACTTCGAAATCTTCTCAATTTGAACCTATGGAAAAGAATCGATCCTTGGGCAATTCAATTCGAACCTCCAAATAATCGATACTTTTGCTTAGGATCAAACGAGAGGAAAGCAACAGTTTGTTGCTCCGCACGGGCCACATTTTCCGTACGGATTGGCAACCCTGACGAGAGAAAGTCATAAGCGAGTTCTGAAGTCCACAAGTCCGAGGCCGAAGCCACGGCTTTGTGACAATGGCAATCCTTCAAATTAAGCTCTTGACAACGGTGACACATGACAGAAGCGTCGGCGTTAAAGGCGTCGCACTCGCATTGATTCTGCTAGAAAAGAGAAAAAGAAGAAGAAGAATAAGAAGAGAAATAAAAGTAATGAACAACAACAGCAAGAAGGTGCTTATCACCGGTGAGGTAATTCTCGCGTCTGCCTACCGACCGATCATTTCTGAAAAAAAAGAGGAAAAGAAAGACCGCAGTCGAACTCAGATTCCGACGCGCTTAACTTTCTGTTTTCCGAATTATTAAAGCAATTCTCTCCCAGAACTTTCCATGCAGCAGGTTCTTTATAATGACAGTCAGCAACGCACATTGCGTTGAATACCACCAATAACGCTAGTACTTGTAGAGTTTATTGCGTCGACCTTAAAAGCCGACTTTCCATGAACTTTTCATGGATGGTAGGGTGTAAGGCGGGGGGGGCAGACATTTTGACCAACTCTGTTAGAATCAACTCTGAATCCTGCTGTTTAAAAACCAAATGAAAATGCTATTTTGTCCCCATTCGGAGTTTACGTTCTTTTGTTTGTTGTGAGAAATGCATGTACGTAGCGTGGACATACACGGATGGTCCATCTGAACTTTGAGCTAACATTTCTCTGACAGGAGTGAGGTTTACACACGGATGGTCCATCTGAACTTTGAGCTAACATTTCTCTGACAGGAGTGAGGTTTATACTTTTTAAGTGAACTCACCCTGGAAAAAATTACAATAGTTTAAGGTAGTACTCGTCAGTAAAACGTTGATACAGCTCCAACCAATGCAACGTTGGTCCGTCGTTTGTTTCAATTACTAATACAAGTTAGTACAACCTTTCATGAATTTTGACCAGGGCATCTCTTTTTCCCTTCGTAAAAATGTTCTGTGACGCACCCCAACCAAAATTCCGCCGACCATTAACTTCGTGGAAAAAAGAAATGGAATATTCTCGAATGGAATTTCATGCATAATATTCCACGAAAAAATGTACGGTACTCCATCGACGGCCCACGGAATTCTATGAAAGTCCCAAGGAATCCCATTTGTTCAAACTTTGAGCTTTTACAGTAATTTTTTCGTTGTGAGAGATGCGGTCCGACAACTCTGCCTAAATTTTATGGAATTCCGTGGGAACCATAATGGTCCATGGAATTTTGGCCATGCAACTTTTTTACCATGGTTCGAAGTATTTTACAACTGAGTTAATAGTTCATCTGCCTACTAGAAAAACCTAGTAGAGCTCTATTCTCACACAATCCTACAGCCGGCTGTTCTCGAAATCTAAACATACCATACCTTGTTGTAGGAAATCTATGTTAGGTATAAAAAAATAAATAAAATAAAAATCAATGGGAGAGTGATAGACGAATTGAACTGGTCAAAGCAGATATGGAATAAATTGCAAAAACAGGGACCACGTGTCCACAGTCTACTGTCAGCACTGTCCACTGTCCAAACAGGCGTAAGAGTAAAGTAAGTTATGCGCGATGGAATGTGACCAGTTCTGCTTGGGACGTATGCCGACCGATCGACGACCACGACGTAGCACGAGCGACATGCATAGGCCACGAGACCTGCCCGCTAACTTGCAGGCAAGCAGCGGCAAAACATAGAGCTCTGGTGTCTCCGCGGTTGAACTGAAAACGTAAAAGGTGCCCAAGAAGTCTCGGCTCCTTGTTAGATGTTGTTTGGAGCTATCTAGAGTACTTAGAGTCCTTACAATTACACGGTTTAAGCCAAGGAAGTAGCCAACCTATGAGGATTATGAGTAGCTCAATTAAGGCATTTTTGTGATCTCCGGAAGATCACAAATCTTGAGTCTCATTTTTAAGTTAATTTGAGTTTAAAGTTTGACATTTGATGAGCTCGGTAAATTAAATTAGCTGAAACAGAAAGAACGGCTGATTTCACCTTATTTTTTTCCGTGGTCGTATTGTTTTGGCGGTTCTTTTTATGTTTCGGTAATCTGGACTAAAATCGGAAAATGCGAGATAGTTGTGATTGTGAGGTTTGTGGCAAAAAAGAGTCTATAGAAATGAAATCAGCAAAACAAAATATCACTCAGCAGTCATGTCGATCATAGATACGGCGTTTTCACTAAAGTAAACACTAATATTTGTTCTTTTTATGGAAATCACCGTATCTTAAAAGAGTAAAAATCTCGCATTTAGGCTTGACAGGAGATTTATTGGTGGCTCGTGCAATGTATCATCAAAAAATCCGCCCCATTTCAACACTGAAAAAAAAATCGGAAAAGTAAGGGCAAATATGGAACACCTGCAAAATCAGGGTGTCACACCCGGAACTTCTGGGCGTCATACCCGGAGGGCACGGATTTTGCCGTTGCTCCATATTTTCCCAGAACTTCTGGGTCTCTGGACCGTACTTTCTTTTCAGAGAACCTTTGTAAAATAACCGATCTTCAGGAGGCTCATTGAACCCCTGAAAAAGCGATACTTTTGCAAAGATTTAAATGGTAAAAAGCATGAGAGGCAAATTTTACGATCCGCCCGTAGTAGCTGCCATTTGAAGAGGACATTGTTTTAGTATTTTTTCCTCGAATAAATTCATCGATTATTAAAGTTTTTACTTTGATTTATACTATACCCATCCAAACAGAGTACGTACTATACAGTCAACAAGAATTACTAAAAACTGAAATGGATCTAAAAAAGTAGAGGTAGGAAAAAATACTCAGTATCATTAAATGTACGACTTGTTAATCTTTGCAACAGACCACAGTGTGTTTGGCGTACAAAATCAACTTCAATTTGGTGGCTTACATAACTCCAATTGCCTGAGCTCTGTATCAATCGGGGCTCATTTTCATACGAATTAAAGAAATGCATCGATACGAAGCGTGAATTTGATGGGCACCCGGTAAAAATGTGCAGCTTAGGACAGCGAGCAAGAGAATGTATTAGGTGTTAGTCGACTTATTCCCTCCAGCTCCAACCTCTCTCATTTGATGACGCGAAGGATAGTACCAATTGCCGAGAGCGCATTAGCTCTGAGACTTTATCGCATTGGAGATTCTTCCATTATGTTGAAATGTTATCGACAAAATAGGGGTTTACATATGACGCAGTGGTCTTTCATAATGTGTATTTTTAGGCTCGTGTCGCCTTCAAAGATCCTCTAGGTATGTGGTTACAAAAACTGGACGGGGTACACAGACTCTGTCACCATTGTTAGAACAAAACAAATAATTATGAAATTCAAAGCAATCGATCATTTTGAGGGTTTCCTTCAGAGAGTTTGGAATATCCATGGCTTACCGTAATCGAGGAGGACGTATATAATAAAAGAAGATATATATTTATTTTTTTTTTTGCACAGGGGAAAAAAAGAAAAAAGATCACTAGAATCACGACGATATGTTGACAGAGGAAATGGGTACTGTAGCCAAAATTCTGATAGGTGCACCATTTTTCTTGACAATTGGGAGGAAACTGCTGGTACTATGATCGCAGATTCTGATAGAAACACCAGAATTTTCTGACAAAAGTACTGGAAATTCCTCGGTTGGCGTATTGTTGTACTCTTGGTAATATTATTATAATTTAGGAATAGCTTTTCTAGCGTGATATCTCCAGCCCTGAATGTCGGTAGTACGTACATTGAATTAGAACATAGATTTCTTCGGTCAGTTAAATTTTGGGTTTTTGTCCCAGTAAAAGTTACCGTGTAACTAATTAGAACCAAGAAATTAGGACACCTTTAAAGTTTCAAAATTAACGATTTAACAAGTCTCAATTTTACTCTCAGACATTCATAGCGTTTGTTGTTGTACCTTAAGTAATGTTAACTGGACGTTTTGAATGACGAGGGCTTTTTCCGGAAAAAGGGACCATAAAAGGCTATGTGCGTTCGTCAGACAAAAATCTATATTTAATCACAATGCTGATTTCTCTGAAAAATCCCACCAATTGTTTCTGGGCCCCTGCCTTGGAAATGACCTCAACTATCCTAGACATCGATTATGACTGTAGAAGACATATTTCATTGTTTTATTCTAGTCAAACTGTAGGTACTTAGATTGACTGGAGGTAAACGCAAGTTAACAGAAAGATTATTGGTAAGGCGGAAGCCATGAGCTATAGTAACTAGTAAGAGAGCCACGAATGTAGACAACTTAAAATACATGTAATTAGTTTATCATCTTGATTTTTGTTCTTGTAATGAACTCCAGAATTTTCTATGTATCGACCCATTGTGCGCGCATGTGAGCATTACTGAACAATCACAACTTTTTTAACGGTCACTATTTTTCTAAAACTTCCAAAACCCATTGATAGCGCTCAAGACATTCTGAGATTCCTCCTCTCCTCCAAACCACGCTTCCTTGAGCCCCCAAGGCGATCTCAAGGACGTTTGAAAATCAAGTTCCAAGGACGTTGAAAAAAAAAGAAGAAGAAAATTATGATCAAATTTTGAGATAGTTCCGAGGAGACGGTGCGGTAAGAGGCGAGGTTGTTCCGGAGTATAGATTTGAAAATAAAATACGGGCCCAATGGTTTTTTTCGCCAGTTTTAGAGAGTGAAACAAGAGTCGTAAGATTGTCTATCGGAACGGGCGGTATTTTAGAGCGTGACCGCCGCCTGCCGAATCAAGGAACTGATAAGATTCTGCGGAAACATAAATATAAAATCTCGAGTAGCGCGGACGGACCAAGTTCGGTTGAATTTCGAGAAAGTTGCGCGGGAGATGATTCTCTATTTGAAGATTGATCACGCGCCCGCCAGACGATTTTATAATCTGCTTTCTTTTTGGAAGCAGTCCAGATTGAATAACATAAACTTTTGGAAGTTTGCATAAGTATCGGTAGTTGATGGCTTTCCTCCTCTTGTTTTTGATCGAAACGTCCTCGGGATTGCGCGCGCTTCGAAATTTCGCTAACTGGTCGAGTATAGGGAGGACGCTGATGAGGATGTTGACAACTTTGCATTTCCTGCAGAGGTGGTTTTTGAGTTTGCGATAAATTAACGACCTCTCCTCATTCAAACCATCTGGGAAAAATCAATCCTTTGATATTCTCGGGCAAGTTTAAAGGTGACAGTGTGAGGAATACCATGATTCATTGTTCACGATCCGCCGTTGATTTTCTGATCAGGATTGCAGAATGCGGTATGTTTTCACTGTGTCGAACTTCAATTCTTCAAATGATCACTCCTTGCGACGGCCGGCTCATGCAATTTGGAAATCATGTTTTTTTAATCATTTAAACCAATGCAAAAGTATGGGGTTTTCGGGGTTTTGATAGTTCGTCCTGTAAATCTTACACCGCTGACTGAGCAGGGTCAACTGTTGATCTCTCAAACGATCCGGAGAAATTCTTTGATTTGCTTAGAATTTTAAAAGGCTGTAAATGATTTCAAGTATAGATAACAGCGATACTTCGAGTATCTTGGTGAGACATCGATTTGATTTCAAACCAAAACTCTGAACAAACTTCAATACAAGTATGTTCAGTGTTCGATACCGATCATCAAATTATAAATCAATAAAACAATAAAATACTCATGCAAGCATACTGACTCTATAAACTGAGCCGTGTGCTGGATGCACACATAGTTGCCGAATTGTGAAGAAAACCCCCACATCTTTACAACGAAACGAAACGAAACGAAAAAACAGCGGGGTTTTACCTAAAATCAAGAGCCCTTGACTGATAGCAATGCTTGCCGCCAGGAAACGTTCCATTTCCTCCATTCAATCTATCGTACAAAATAACGAATATTCAACACAAACCCAATAATTGTTTAATTTTTTCACGGGTTTCATCTTTCACTGCATAGTGGGTTTCACAAAGAACAATTACTTTAGAATGCTTTAAATGAAGTGCATTTTAGATTTCAAGGCATTGCGTGGTGGGGCCGCATGTGTAACATCTACGAAATCAGGAGCAAGCAGTAATCATTTATGCTTGGCGAATGCGCCCCACGTTGGGCGCTAAGCGTCGGAAAACGAAGTTTGATCGTTTGATCTTGTATGCGCTTCCTATGATGACCCATGTAAAATGATATACTTCTCAGGGCTGTTTTACAACAAAAAACTAAGGGAGGCATTTGTTTTAAGTACCTAGTTTTTGTGGATATTGTTGGTCAAAATTTACGGCAAAATCAAATTTTGATTGAAAACGAAACAAACAAACAAACGAAACAGAAATCATGCAGCAAAGGGTTAAATGGAAAAAAATACATTTTTGCTTGATTTATTGGTTAATGACATTGACTTTGACAACACCAAAAATGGATATGGATAAATGTGTATACCAGAAGCATTGCCAAGGACTATGAATCGATTCAGGAAGTCTCCGATACGACTTAATTTCTTTCTTTTCTTCCCTTACCAATAAGAGCTTTTTCTTCTCGAGTCATAATGTTTCTTTTCCAACAAACAGTCCTCCTCCTTTTTTCCTTTCCCACTGTCCAAAGATATTGATGCTTATAAACTTTTGCTAATTTACTAATAAAAATGTGTAATCAGACTTATCAATAGTGATAAATAACTGCAAAATGACCGTAACTGTTGATTTATTCAGAGATAATTTGTGGTTATTGTTTATTCATTGCGTGTAAAAAAAATATTCATCATTGGAGCACACGGCAGCTCGTGATTATGTTTGTATCAGTGGCGAAGCGACGAATTTGGTAACGTCATATTTTGTCATTTGAAACCCTTGCAAAAGGTCGAATTCCAAGGTGTTCACCTCACATCCCAATGTCCGACCTTTTTCATGCGTTCAGTGCGGACGAAATACAACGATGGCAAAAAGCACACTTCGCTACTATGGTATCAATTAATATATCACAATGATGCTGATTAAGAAAAATTAGTACAATTTGACTTTTGAAAAAAAAAAAAAAAAATTAAAAAGACGTTCTTTTGGTGTCCTACAAGGCAAAGAGTGAAAAAACACTCCTCTTACTGCAAGTAATTTGAAATCAAAGTGCCATAAAATAATTTGGAAGAGTGGAAGACATTCACATTGTATGTCTATGCTCATTTTTTTAAAATATTAACCTTCTTTAAAAGAAAGAATTTTCTGTAATAACTTTTGTCACAAGCGATTTATGGGTTGATTTGGATGTAAAAACCTGCACAAATAACGATGGTAGTTCAGACTTACAAAATCTACACCAAACTCACAAAATACTTTTATACGATCGATTGTGACGTTGCCATTACGCATGGATCATGATAGATTCTCTTCTTAAATTTGTCACTTTTCCTACGCTGAGAACGAAGATTCACAGAGTAACCTTGATTCACTTGGATTCACTTTGGGGCGATTATTTACTTCATCGATACACCGATCGTTAAGACTGTCTATGAGTACAGAAGTAAATGATGAAGTAAATGATCCGCCTTCCAGAGCAGTGATTCATATTCAGATATTGATTGGTACTGTGACACATTAGCATGCTACATTAGCAAGTCTTTCGTTGGCTATTTTTTGATGGCACGGCAACATTTTCAGAAAGGAATCTTCTATGATTAGTGCCCGAAACCGAGAGCCGAGCCGCGCCGCCTTCACAATAAATCACGCAAATAAAATAATTTTATAAGTTTAGGAGTGAATTTCGTAAGTGTTTGTTGCTACCATCATTATTCTTGCAAGTTTTTACATCACTGAAAAAACACTGTGGTCTACTTAGGTTTACCGAGGCACGCTCGGTCTTGAACTCCGCTACTTTCTGTGATGTAGTCCGTGATTACGGGGTGCACCGCCAAAAATTAAGGGCGTCGCAACCGGAATGGCTCGGGAAACTTATATAGTCCGTAATTTACTGTGTCCAAGACCGTACCGTTTTTTCAAGCAATCTAAATTGACCCTTAAAATCACCTGTAGCAAAATTTTGCAGTAACCCCACTGTGTACGACTTATGAAATGCCTAAATACATCGATTTAGGGATTATCTCACGATCAGATACACGCAAATAGCCGCCCTGGTTAAGGCATTTCAAGTGTACCTTGTATACGGTCTACATGTTCTAATGATTGCACGTATTTCAGGCACAATGAGGATGAGCACTTCTGGAGCAACGCAACGGTTGACGACTGGATCAAAGAGATGGGAGGCATGAGGATAATCGTTGAGAAGTACGCCAACTTGACCGACAACAGCGTGGTCGGAGTTCGAGCCCCTTTCCTCCGAGTCGGAGGCAACAATCAATTCACAATGATGGAGGAGCAGGCCTTCCTCTACGACTCCACAATCACCGCACCTCTCTCCAATCCCCCGCTTTGGCCGTACACAATGTACTTCAGGATGCCACATAGGTGTCACGGCAATCTGCAGCATTGTCCGACCAGAAGTCACGCCGTCTGGGAAATGGTCATGAACGAGCTCGACCGAAGAGAGGATCCCAACTTCGACGAATATCTACCAGGTTGCGCTATGGTTGACTCTTGCTCGAACATATTGACTGGCGATCAATTCTACAACTTCCTCAATCACAATTTTGACCGTCACTATGATCAGAATCGTGCTCCACTTGGTCTGTACTTCCACGCAGCCTGGTTGAAGAACAACCCTGAATTCTTAGAGGCGTTCCTTTACTGGGTCGATGAAATCTTAGCCAATCACAAAGACGTTTACTTCGTCACCATGACACAAGTCATCCAATGGATCCAGAATCCAAGGACTATCACCGAGGTGAAAAACTTTGAGCCCTGGCGGGAAAAGTGTAATGTCGAAGGAAATCCGGCCTGTTGGGTACCACACTCGTGTAGGCTTACAAGTAAAGAAGTTCCCGGCGAGACGATCAATCTACAGACATGCGTTCGTTGCCCGAACAATTACCCGTGGGTCAATGACCCAACAGGAGACGGATTCTTCTAATCATTGCGATCTCACCCAATTCAATTGTTCGATAGTCATTTCAATGTCGCCTTCAAATTTGGCTTCGTCCGATCCCTCTTGCGCAACCCTAATCAGCCTTGGGACGGAAACGCGGTCTATGTGATAGACTGCAATTTTTTATTGTTCTTTTTTTCCATTTATTTTTTTTTCCTAGGACAGGTAAACAAATCCTAAATTCATACTCCAACATGAGTTGAATGAACTTATGTCACATACGTTTTGTGCCTGTACCCAAGCTAAATAAGTATGATTCATGAATAGGATCCGCATATCGGTTTTCCATTGATCAGAATAATTTACATGTTATTTCAATAAAATTCATACTGATATCAACACGATGTATATATGCTGATATCAATGTGATTTTTACAGATACCTGCATCGTCTCCGCAGATCTGGAGAATGCGCTAGAAAATAAAATCGCAAACTTGTTAATCCTTCACGAATCATTTTCTCTAGGGACACTCACCATTTTCCTTGTGATTCAGAATCAGCAGAGTAGAGTTTTAAAAAATACATCAGACCAAACAGTCATAATGTTAGCGAGCGAATTTTAGTAATAAAGGATGTTAGGTGATACGGGTAACAGCCAACCCGTTTATTAAATTTCAAAACCACCGCACACTTGTGTGAGCCAGAGGTGATAAAAACGTCATCAGCTTCATTGTTGACGTCATCGTCTGTCCGAGTCCGAGCCATTCACGGCCGAGACTCATACTCGCGGAGCAATATATCCGAGGGTTTAAAAATGCAAGTTGTTTCTCTCCGACATTGCCAAATATCCGAAAGTTTAACATTAAATTAATTAGGAAGTCGACAAATCTGACAACTCAGTGTCTTTCTCGGATCATTAACATGTCCTCCGTCCAGACTCCTATAAAGTCAATCAATTCAGCTGAGAAGAAAGGGGTTGACCTTTCGATTGAGAAACCGGGGATTTCGTTTCGTTCTTCTGCATGGTAATCGGTTTGGGCTCCCTCCCTCCGTCTGACCATGGATCCGCTCTTTCTTCAGCCGTTTCATCGGAATTAATAAAACACAAACCGAGCGAGGAGTTAGTTTTGTGATTAATATTCTAAATTGGCATTGTTTATACTCTTTCTGAAATGATGACTAATAAAATATGCAAACAAATACCATTGAATTTAATTGTTGTGACTGTAAATCTGAGAATCAGCCAAGTCATCTTCATCTCCTTTGAACTTGTCAAGGTTTTTTGATGTATTAGAATAAACATAATGAAGAAACGGGAAAATTAGTCATAAAGTCAAACAATGAGGATGAACTTTCGCCAATGATTGGCGGGGTTGACCTGTGATCATGTAACACGTTCAGACCCAATAATTTCCTCAGACCTCCACCGAGCGAGCGACAGAGAGAGAAAGAAACAAAGAGATAGACTAAGAGTAGCAGAGGCGGCCGTTTCATAATGTTGGGAAAAATAACCACTCAACGCCTCATTAAACAAGGAAGAAAAAAAACGTATATTCGAAGTGCAGAGTTGTCAAATCTCAAATCTCTTGATGCAGTGCCTCAGGAATTACGCTTAATCGGAGTATCTGCCGTTTAAACCTATTCAAAAGAATCGATAACCAGGTGGTTGAATTGAATCGACTGTATCATCGATACTTTTGGGTGAGTTTATACGATAGGAAAACGAATAGAGTTTATCATGAGCCGCTTTGATACTTTGGCGAATAAAGGTTTTGCGCCGAATGAAAACGGAGATCTTGCAGTGATTATCCCACCCGGCAAACAAGATTGGCACAATTCGATGGCTCTACCTTACGTTGATTTGAACGGGAAGTAGCGAAATTTTCTCCTGTAATCAGACAGTCTCGCGTTGAGAGCGAAAAGAATCATTTGCGAGAGGAAGTCTATCAAGAGAGACACAAACTTTGTAAATGGAGCGCGTATTAAACGAAGTCTCGGAGTAAAAGGATTCTTGGCCCCTCCACCTGATGCTCTCCCCCCCCCGCTTTTCTCTTCCTAAAGATATTCTTTTTCTTTTTGTTAGATCCTTCCTCCCCTGAATAGATGCACGCCGTGTTCAAAATCTGCGGTGATTATTTCGATGAATGCAGTTAGTGTTTGAATAAATGAATGAATGGAGAAGAAAAGTAAATGAAAAAGAAGTGGGGGAGAAAAAAACTGGGGAAAAAAAAAAAAACTTTGAGCTCACGATCTGAGAATAAGAAGGAAGCTTCATAAACTTTTTCGTCTCGTTCCTTTTCTTAGTCTCCGTTTTTTGTTAGACTTCTTGTCCCTGCCTTACTCGGGGGAAGGGGGTGGGTAAAAAACACCTCATCCATTCACCGCTAACGAGTTTGACAGTGAGGTTTTCCAAAGACGGTTTTGTTTCCAGTCAAATGATATTTTTTCCTTCAACGAGAGTGCACGAGCAAGAGAGAGAATAAATAATTAAATAAAAAAAGTTAAAAAATGAGGAAAAATAAATAAAAAAAAAAAAATAGATGGACTGTTTATTTGAGAAATACTTAAGTCTAAAGAGGTAAAGAGACGAGGTCCTAAAAATAAAACGAGATCACTCCGGTGATTGAACTGACTGAAATAAAAAAAAAAAAAAAAAAAAAAAAAAAAAAAAAACATCTTATTTGTCACCTACTAATGGTGAAGCGAGAATTATGGCAATAATAGTTTTACTCCATTTAAGTTTATGTTAAATAATTAATTTTTGAAAACGCCACTAGCATTCATATAAATCGATCATTTTACTTGATTCAAATGGAATAATGCACGCTTTGCCTCTATCACCGATACCATAGAGTCACACTTGTGATGACTAATTTCTCTTTTTTCTTGTCGGTCACTTTCCGAGTGATACGGTTTTATTTTTCACTCCTGATACTTTTTCGTCTTAATTTTTTATGGATTATTATGAATATAATTTGTCTCTTAAGATCACAGACTTTTTGTGAAGAGGTGTTTTGATTATGAATTTGTCAATTAGGTATAATCACTCGTGAAGAGATAAGTTATTCCATTCTGAACTTTTTGTCCTCTTTCCAAGTAGATCAGGCCGGGGAATTCAGCACAGTAATTAGAATGCATGCCGTTGGCTGACATCTATTTTTACCCCACGGTTCACTAATTCACTTTCTCTCGATGATCGAAAACAACTGGCTGAGCAAAGAGTCGGATCCGTCAGTCACCGTACGATAATAAGCGGTTTCTTAGCCCGTCATAATGTGAACGGCGGTTTGGACATTCATCGATCGATGAAATAAAATAAATGAACAATTTAATGTCAAAATCTAATTTCCACACGCTGATTTCAGGGTGCATTTGATTCCTTAATTACAGATAATATCGTTTCTTAATGTCAGAGGAATAACTATGCAATATTCAACAGAAATAAACATGTAAAATCCACAAAATTTCATAATATAAAAACCCCTCTAATTAAACTTTTAAACTTTTTAAATAAAATATTGTTATTCTTGATTGAAAGCACAAAATTAAAAATGACCAATTTTTGTTAAAGGAAGTATTAAAACTTCCTTTTTGATTAGGCTGAAAAGTGTACCAAAAATGTACATATTTATGTATTGTGTATATATGACTGTCTTTTTCCATATGCATTAAGTCATTTATTTAAATTATTATTGTTAGGAAAAATAATCAAATGAAACCTAAAACTGAGGTAGTAATTTATTATAACTATTATAGACTGTACATATTAAAAGTCGTCATTGATGTTAATTGCCAGTGTTGAGTTAAATTTAAAGTTACTTTTATAGAAAAAATACTCAAATCAGAATTGATTGATATTTTTGGATAACAACTGTGATGTTTTGAGATAAAATCTGTAAATTAGTGGTGCCAATTGTCAATTATAAACTCCTAATCAAATAATTAGCGAACCATTACTATGAATACAGACGATTTCACAAGACTTTGAAACCTGCGAATGATTATGGCAGCGTAATGGTGATACATTAATGACGGTGTTTGTCAAGCAAAGGTCTTATTATGATAAGATTTCAGCCATATTATAGATTTACCCATTATTTTCATCCAAATGTATGTTTATCTATAGTTTGGGAAAAATTACTTCAGTTACAAATATTTGTTTATATGTGTACTTCCACAATCTACATCCTTGCTGTGACTTTCTAGAAGAAACTCACAGAACCACAAAAAATCATCTCCCTCTTAATTGAGTGTGATACAAAGTAAAGCAAGTTTATCAAATTTAAATGATCAAGTTTCTTTTTCATTTTTTTTTCTTATTCTTGTCAATTTTTTTTTTTTTTTTAAAAAGTAAATCCAAGCAATGAAAAATAAACAAATTGTAAATTTTAGGATGTAGCATTTGAAAAATAAGCAATACAAATCCTGTAATAAAATGTAAATTGATTTTATATTATTGTTTTTTGAGTTATTATTTTCTTCCACGGGGGTAGTTGCAAGGGTCTGAAATGTGGTATTTTTCATAAAAAAAAAAAAAAAAAAAAAAAAAAAAAAAAATGAAAGTACTTGATGAGATGAGATCGAAGGTGCCTCTGATTCTCTCCAAGTGTCCCGGTTTTGGAGATGCCTTTGTGTAAAGTCACGAATAATCATGTGTTGTGACGTCACAACGTGGGATTCCCACTTAGATCAATGTATTCCACTTAGATCAATGTATTTTGAGCCAAAATCGGATCTCCCTAATTATACAAAACCTTTAATTAGAAACCAGAGACATCTTCGTTTTCAGCTCACTGAAAATCTATAAAAAAACCAAACTTTAGAACATTACAACGGCGCCATTGCATCCAATTTTGACATGAATATACAAATTCTTTGAAGCCATCAACATTTCTGAGCTTCAGTCTTACCTCCGATTCTCTGGTTTGCGTTAAAAGAAAGAGGAAGGGAGGGGGGTGGGTGAGTCATAAGTATTATTTCGGATTGAACGATAGCCAAGCCACACCCTTAAAATGATGCGGATGTAGTCGGAGGACAAAAAATTGCTACTTTTACACTCAAGGCTGTGCTATGACAAATAAAGTCACAAACCTGTTGGAACATCAATGTTGCCAGATTATTCTATGAATTGCTAACTTTAAGATTCAGTTAAATTGAAAGAAGCAGATAGTTATCCTAAAAATGGCAACTTTGTGTAACATATTGTTGCAGTTTTTTCATAATGCCAAAAGACACCTGTATAGCGCCAGTAACCGAAGAACCTTCAACTTAATGATCTAGAAAATGGGAAAATACACAAAGATGAGTCTCATTGCGTTGAAAAAATTCAAAGCAAACTTGCGCTCAGATTTGATCTTTACACCTACAGCGTCGCCGAATGTCGATTCGCATTGAATTTATCGTACTTCAAGATAAATTATTTTGATAGTCGGGACTTTTGCAATATTTTCTCGCGAGGTCCATTGATAACGGGCAGAGTTTGCAAGTCGTCTTTTTCGATTACATAATCCATTACTTTCCGAAAGTAATCCCTGTAGATTTCAACATTAATAATATGGCGTGATGATTTCAATGAAACTAATGTTCTTTGAGAAACAAATAAGCAATGATCACATAATTAATTGAAGATTAATTTTGAGTCCAAGAAGCTTTTGGTTATAATTCATGGAACTGAGTTTCTATTTTTGATAGTAGTTTTTATTTACAGTTTATATATTTGCAATCGGCTGAATTTTCAAATCGAGAAAATCAATTTACATCCACGAAGTTTTCTAGACTGATATTCTAATATCCTATACCTGCACTTGCCATAAATCAAAAATTTGCATCAGACGTCATAGCTAACTTGAATCTAAATTAGCCCTTAAATGCAGATGAGCCCAGATCTGGAACAATTACTTTGAAGCCTTATCTAAAAGTAGGGGACTTGAGTTGTACTGTCGCTGCATGGTGGGTCACATGTGGAACAGATACTAAACGAGTAAGAATTGTCGATTTTGTCCTAGAGCGCGCAGCACAGGATAGAGAACGTGCAGAGTGGTTGAAAATAGCTTACTGAAAATCTGATGGAGATTTTCCGATTTTCATTGTTATGTTTGGGAGTAACGCAGGGGTACCATATACAAAAAAAAAACAACTATTGAAACTTACTAACTTATTTTTACTACTTTAATTTTTTTTTTTTTTTAGCCTGAAAACTTTATTTTCAGTTGCATGGATACCTAAATGCGGGTAAGGCCATATTTGGAACAATTAATATTCAGGCTCTTTACCATTGAAATATAATGGAAAGAATTTTCTCACTATTTTTCCCTGTCTCAAGGATCAAAATTGTACTGACAAAAAAAATTATTTTATTGAAAAAAGAAAAATCATGCAGTAAAGGGTTAGGTCAAATAAGTTTCAGACTCAAAGATATAGGCGGAGTAGACTGGGCTATAAGATGAGTCTTATCGATAGACATAGACATTAGACAACCCTCGCCCAGTGCTCATATTGGGTCTGCTCTTTACTTAATTTTTCAATAGAATCCTAATGTTCATTTCTCAGAACGAGTTTACCTGATTTTTGAGAGTGCTAAATATTGGGCCTAATCGTAACTGGAACTACTATCAAAACAATCCTAATTTTCATTCCTTTAAAAGAAATTACCTGATGTTTTGGGAAAAGAGCGCAAACATAGTATTTCTTCTCTCAAAGCGAATTGTCCAGTACAATCTTATTGTTTCTGTTTTTACACCAGAAAGAGCTTACTTGATGATGATCAGGAATAGAGAGCCATTAAACATTAGATCTACATTTAATTCGAACAAATCAACACAATTTTAATGTTAATTTCTCAAGATTTTTAACGCCCCTTGTTCGATATAAACCAAGTCTCAATTAAACATACACTTGCAATCAATTGTGACTCGTGCAGTTTGTCAATCATGTTTTGCCATTCAATCCTTTAAAAATAATCGATTCTAGGAGAGGTCGATTGTCTCACCGCAAGAATCGATCATTTTACATTTTAAATTGAGATAATACATTGTTGCGACATCACACGAGCCACAACTGATTATACAAATACCTTTCGATTAAAATATGAAACTGAAGAAAGTGCAAGATACTGCAAGAGGTCAAAGGTATAAACCGATAGAAAACCTACAAATTTTTTCTCCAAATTTTAGATCACAGTAATTTTTTCCCCACCCTCTTTGATTGGTTTGGAAGGTGATCACTAGAATGCAGGGCTGCCGTTTTGCGTAGAATTAATGCTATTTTTCTAGTCACCGATGATTCCACCGGTTGAGAAAAGATTACACAGTTCAGTTCAGTGTATGACTGTAATGCACGAAAATACTCTGATCTGTAATCTTTCCTTAATCGGTGGAAACTCCGTTGATTAATTAAAATATCCGCAAGTTTTTTAAAGTCATCGACGACTCCACCGGCTGAGAAAAGATTACAGACGCGAGTATTTCAGTTTATCATAGTCATGCACTGAACTGAACTGTGTAATCTTTTCTCAACCTATGGAATCATCGGTGAATTAAAAAATAGCATTAATTCTACGCAAAACGGCAGCCGTGCTAGAATGAAAAGCATGGGCGGATCCAGCGATTTGGCAACCATGAATTCATCCTATTTAAACATATTAGAAACAATCGATTCTTGAGGGGGCAATGGCCCTCTTACTAATCGATAGTTTCTCATGCTTTCAAATGGAAACAATACACAGTTGCCACATTGCTAGATCCGCCTTTGATGAAAAGTAAAATATAAGCAGAATGCCCTCTCAATTAGAGGTATACGCATTTATTATGATGGTTAAATCTACGAATAGATATATTATTTTGCTCTTTCGACCCAGGGCTGCCGTTTTGCGTAGAATCAATGCTATTTTTTAATTCACCGATGATTCCACCGGTTGAGAAAAAATTACACAGTTCAGTTCAGTGCATGACTATGATAAACTGAAATACTCGCATCTGTAATCTTTTCTCAACCGGTGGAGTCGTCGATGACTTTAAAAAACTTGCGGATATTTTAATTAATCAACGAAGTTTCCACCGATTAAGGAAAGATTACAGATCGGAGTATTTTCGTGCATTACAGTCATACACTCAACTGAACTATGTAATCTTTTCTCAACCGGTGGAATCATCGGTGACTAGAAAAATAGCATTGATTCTACGCAAAACGGCAGCCCTGTTCCGACCAGAGATTTATACGATCGGGTAGGATGTAAGGCGGATTTTTAAATAACAGCTCGTAAATATTAATTGTTTGGCTGTTTTCCTCGTATCCGCGCTGGGGGCGAAGAGATGAGTAAAATCATTCGTAGTTTTAATGAGTTTTCCTTTCGTGTTATAGACTTCAGTGATAATGACTTACAGAAGAGGTCATATAGTCACCCTGAATCTGAAGTGTTTTTTTCCCCCCAATTAGTTGCGCGTTGTAAAGGGCAATCACCTAAAAGTCGATTATGGTGCAAACAAAATTCAAAATAGGCGGGTGATCGGCGATACTATCTCGATAATGAGAGTTGATGTGCTCTTTTCGGAAGAAGGTATGAATAAAACATATTGGATGTGCTTCTTCCGAGATACCAGAGTGATGGATAAATACGGATTTCAATAGGAGAGCTCACCAGGTGTTTTATGGACTGTTCTGATGAACATTGGCCATGGTTGAGTCGCTTGGTGTAGAGAATATGATGTAGGTCCATTTTCGACCAAAATTGAGTTACTTTACCATCAGAATTACTCTCTGGTTTTTATAATCAACAACAGTAGAGGATGAAAATATATTGATTTTCATCGATAGAATTTATTCGGCTTTAAGCAATAGACCTGTTTCAATTGTGTGCCATAAACATAGATGGATTACCGATTCCTGATTGAAACTATACACCCAAAACTGACGCAACCGCAAAAGGGATGTTGCAAGATTTTATTTATCAGGGACCAATAAATTTACGTACGGTACACACGGGCTTTAGGTCGTACCTAAAAATGGCGATTCTAACCTCACATTTCTTTAACGGCACATCGGAATGTTGGGTGCGCGCCCAACTTTACGTTACTTGGGGCGGGTCTAGAGCCTCTCTAACCCACCCTAAGTGCTATTTGGAGGTTAGTTTTGTGGTTGCGCCATTTTAAAACGGTCCGATGCGGTCCGTTGGCTGGTGGCCGATGCTTGTTGAAGTACTTAGGGCGGACTTGGGGCGGACTTGGGGCCGAGGACCGTGTGACCGTACATTTATTGGTCCCAGAAATATAATGTCAGATGTGCAGTGATAAAAAAAGAGCTAAAATAACTCCAAAAACAGCAATAACAACAGCAAAAACAACAACGAAACGAGGTCAATGACAGTGAAATCTACCGAAAAGTACCCAGCATAGTAGAAGCTTTCACACGCGACCACATTTTCGATGATGTGACGCAGGTAACGATTGGGGGTACTGGGTATCCCAACCTAATTTGTTATTTTCTTCATGCAGGTAAGGGAAATCAAAAGTAACGAGCCCCTGGAATAGTAATTACTAATTACACACACTCTCCTTGGCATGGGGGAAAGTGAAGAATGAGTTAGGACAAATATATAGTATAGTATACACATCAACGTTACTTTTACATTACCTAAAGTCACGCATTTAAAAACCTTTTCATTAAGCTTGCGAAGCGTAATTTGTAAAAGAGCGTTTTCACCTTTTTCTCTCTTTTGTTTTGATTTTTGTTTTACATAATTGCCAAAATTTCAATATTTCGTTCGTAGCGAAACCTTGAAAACAGCTCCAATTATGACAAAATACTCATTAAAATGTTGGAACTCTTATCTCATTATTGTTACATTATCGACACAGAATACTCTAATCAGAACGGAAACTCTATTTCATTTTGAAACATTCTTTACTTCGGGCCGCCATGTTCGAAAGTGAGTATCTTCGGCAATCTTCGGCAGATCTTCGGCAACTGTCCGAGTTGTGATTGGTTGTATAGCCTGAAAAAGCATGTCCGCCATCTTGAGAAGTGAGTAGGCACAGTTGCCAGTTTGTGCCAGTAAATTCCAAATCTTGTTTCCATTGGCTCTTATGGGAGTTTCCCTTCTGATTGTATTATTCTGTGTTATCGCGATGTTTGACAACGGATATATTACTTTAGAAGCCGAAGAGTGCAATCAGACAACTTTGTACAGCAACGTCGATGTTAACCTGTGTAAAAGGTCGAATCAAAGGGTGTATCTTCACTGCACATCCGGCTGTTCGATCTTTTGCGGGGGTTTTTACGGACTGAGTTAAATGTTGCAATATTGCACGCTCCGCCGATGGCTCCATCGATTGATTGAATCTGCAGTTTTGCGGACAATTTAGGGATCCTATTTTATTGGAAAGAGCGCTTAAAAGCTTACTAACATTGAAGCACTGCGTTTGATCGAGCAAGAAAGTCATTTTATAAGTCATATATTCCTCCACGGAACGACACGAACATCGGTAGACAGTGTTGTCAGATCGAGGGTAAAAAGCCGTGTCGTTCCGTTTAACCCTTAACTGCAGATGAGCCCAGATCTGGAACAATTACTTTGAAGCCTTATCTAAAAGTAGGGGACTTGAGTTATACTGTCGCTGCATGGTGGGTCACACATGTGGAACAGATACTAAACGAGTAAGAATTGTCGATTTTGTCCTAGAGCGCGCAGTACAGGATAGAGAACGTGCAGAGTGGTTGAAAATAGCTTACTGAAAATCTGATCGAGATTTTCCGATTTTCATTGTTATGTTTGGGAGTAACGCAGGGGTACCATATACAAAAAACAACTATTGAAACTTACTAACTTATTTTTTACTACTTTAATTTTTTTTTTTTTTTTTTTTTAGTCTGAAAACTTTATTTTCAGTTGCATGGATACCTAAATGCGGGTAAGGCCATATTTGGAACAACTAATATTCAGGCTCTTTACCATTGAAATATAATGGAAAGAATTTTTTCACTATTTTTCCCTGTCTCAAGGATCAAAATTGTACTGAAAAAAAAAATTATTTTGTTGAAAAAAAAAAATAAAAATCATGCAGTAAAGGGTTAAATCAATGTAAAACGTACGGCTTTTTCACCCCAATCTGGCAACACTGTCGGTAGATGCCGCATAGATCTGGCAACACAGTACACGAATCCTCCGTTTGAACATCCCGATAGGTCCTCGTCGTCTCATCGTGTCGTTCCGTAGTTATGGTAACAAGTTATGCAATATGCAACGCATATTGTCTGAAAGATCAGTGTAATGATACTTGCAATGACCTCTTGCTGAGCGCCGCTTCATACCATCATACCGCACACCAACCAACCGCCGCCGTACATACCACGCGCTTCGCCCTGGCTGGTGCGACGATTTGCTCTTTGGGAGGCCCTTCTTATCACGATTATTATGCTATCGAGGAAGGCAGCTCAGCAAGCAAGCAGATATAATTATTAATATTTGACGAATCGCGCTCTCCGAACTGCTGCATCCCCGAGTTGCCAAATGTCGCGGGTCAAGTAGCTGACCAATGAGTGACCATTTCACCAAACAAGACAGATTATACTGCACTTAAAGAAAGACAAGCAGAATTTACCCAGAGCTGCCGATTTGCGTAGATTTAATGACATTTTTAAATTCACCGAAGATTCCACCGGTTGAGAAAAGATTACAGAGTTTAGTTCAGTGTATGACTGTAATGCGCGAAAATGCTAGCGTTTTTTATCTTTTCTGAACCGGTATATTTTAATTAATTAACGGCGTTTCCACCATTTGAGGAAAGATTACAGATCAGAGTATTTTCGTGCATTACAGTCAAACTCTGAACTAAATTCTATAATCTTTTCTCAACCGTTGAAATCTTCGGTAAATTTTAAAATATCGTTTAAATCTACGCAAATCGGCAGCTCTGAATTTACCATCTGCATAGTAGCTGATTTTGGAGTCTGCTATCAATTATGGTAAATTGTATCATCATATGTATAGTAAATGCAACGTACCTTGTGGTGAAAGGAACCAACAGGTTATCTTAATACACCTCAAGAAGGTACGTTGCATTCACCATACTTGAAGCAGACTCCAAAATCAGGCATGCGGATGGTATAATTTCTACCCGTCTTTTTTCCGTGTTATTGTAAAACTTCGGCCAGACCGTTATTTGAAATGTGGCATGTGGACGGGTTTAAACTTTGGTGTTTGCATTTTTAAGCAAATAAAAGTACTTGGAGAGCTAAAACTAAGATGGCTTCAGTTGCTTTCTGTTGGTTTCATAGTTTTAGAGGTGCAGTTTTGGCCAAAAATGCATTGTTTTTACCCTACCCTAAAAAAAAAAAAAAAATTGTTGATTTTATCGCCCGGCTGTTAAAAAATGTGTAGCAGCCAAAAATGTTGGATCTACAGACTTGAGCGGTAAAATCAACCCCCCTGACGGTTATTTTACCGCTCAAGTCTGTTGATTTAACTTTTTCCGGCTGCCACACATTTTTTAACAGCCGGGCGGTAAAATCAACAGATTTTTTTTTTTTTTTTTTTTTTGTGTATAGTGAGTCCAAGTTATTTGGGCAATTGATCCAAAATCCGTGCAACAGGTTATAGCTGGTTAATCGCAGGTCAGCAGAATCCTTAATTGGTTTACAAAAAAAAAAAACTCCCACAAGCTAAACGTGCAGACCCTTTGTTTATCGACTTTCCCGGCAAAAATGGTCCAAACAGGACCATATAATAAGGTCCATAACCAATTCCTTATACAGAGTATGAATAAGTATGGATCTGTAAGGATATTAACACGTATACCCATACGATATCCATACTCTGTATAGGGAAGTGGTTATGGCGAGCTTATGGACCAGTATGGACTATTTTTCCCAGGGTTGTGATTCATGTTTTTCAAAGTGTGCCTGATGAGGAATTCAGGAACATATTGTAGGTGTGTAGGTCAGTGGCGTACGCAGAATTTTTCTTGGGACGGGCTCGCACTGATAAGCGTTTGACTGAAAATTATTCCCCCCCTTCCCCCACCCCCAAATATCGGAGGTCTGGGGGGGGGCTTCAGCCCCCTTAGCCCCCCCCCCACCCCTGAGTACGCCACTGGTGTAGGTATATTCATCCAAATTACAGCAAAGGGACAGGGCGACTGGTGTTATAGCTTGTGCCATAAAACTGGAGCTACAAGTGAGTACCGATACCCTTTTCTATGGCACGAATGAACGAAATCAGTGAAACGATTCGCGAAGCGTTGAATGCAAGTCAAACGCTAACCGATGTTATTCATATGAATTTGTTTTTCTTATTCTTTTGTTTCGTAGTTCGATACGGCCAAGGTCAAGCAAATACAATGAGAACGGATTGATGGCCCTCTCACCGATGGACTCAATATCACAGAGATTGAAGAGTTTCCCCTTTCGTGATGACATTAACCATATGTTTGTAATGCCTTCGTTCGTTGACTCGAATCCGACTGCAACACACTGGTTTTAGCAATCGCCTAGAAATGTGGAAACTCCCGACCATAAGTGCCAAATATACGAAAGCAAAATTTGAATTTGAATTTGAAATGAAAATTGCGGTAATTTTTTTTTTCAAATTTAAGCCTTTAGCGACTCTTTCACGGAAAAAAAGTATTGATGAAATTTACCATTCTTGTAGTTGACCAAACGGAACGGTAAATTGCTTTTACACGCCTGATTAACGTCACCCAACAATCTAGTAAATTTGACCTAACCCGAAGAAAGTTTTACCAGACATTTACTAGAGTTAAACGTTTCACTAGAACCGATTTCAAAATCGACTATAAGTAAGCTCAATTTAATCAATCCTTCTTTTCCATGTTATTACCTATTTTTCCCACGAAAATATTTACGAAGCATTCTTGAGGGTTTCCGATTTTTTTGACCCAATTGGAATCATCATTTTGTGTGTGGAGAACCTCACACGAAACGATCCGATATTTCAATTGGTCATTGAAGAAAAACGTCATGTCCATTACCCAGTGGCGTCGCGTGCCATCTGGCAACAATGCAACTGCTCCATTTAAACTCATTAAATATATCGAATTTTCCTTGTGCACTGTGCACCCCCTGAATTCGATATTTTACATGAGTTCGAATGGGTAGAATACATTGTTGCCAAATTACACGCGACGCCACTGCCATTACCTTGTTTCGGACCTAGGCTGACTTTATTTCGGATTAAAACATATTCAGATCACCCAAACAGTTTCCTGTCTAGTTCGAGAGATCGTATTTAAGGTGGATCCTCAGCGTTTAGTTCCATATTCTGCCACCAAAGAAAGATACATTCTTCAAATGGGGCTATTGCACACTTTTGCTATAAGCGATTTAATCGTTGATTCTGGCGTAGAAACCTCAAAAAATAACGATGGCGGCACTAAAAACTACCAAAATCCACTCCTAAACTCAATAAACGCAGTTAGTTGCGCGAGCGTAATGGTGGCCGAAGGCACTAACAATAGGAGATTCCTATCTTAATTTCGTCACTCTTTCTATGTTGACAAGGATGATTCACAGAGTAATTAGTCATCAGAGTGATGATCCACATCCGATGAATGATGCCGTAACACCTAGTGACACCGGTGTCAAATGAAAGTAGTCTCTTATTGGTCACTTTTTGATGGAGTTTCAGAATTGTTAGATGGGACTCTCCCATTGTTAGTGCCATCGGCCACCATTACACTCGCGCAAATAACTGCGTTTATTGAGTTTAGGAGTGGATTTTGGAAGTTTTTAGTGCCGCCATCGTTATTTTTTGAGGTTTTTACGCCGTAATCGACTATTAAATCGCTTAAAGCAAAAGTGCGCAACAGCCCCATTGAAAAAAATAATAGTAAACGCAAATAAATGAAAAAAAGGGCTTTGATGGAGCCTCAGAAGCAATCTAAGGAACATTTTAGTTCAAACAGTATGCGGGTTTCCGAAATTCAATAGTTTCTCGCTTATTTCGTAACAGTTTAGCATACTGTTTGTACTAAAATGTTCCTTAGATTGCTTCCGAGGCTCCATCGAAGCCCTTTTTTTCATTTATTTGCGTTTACTATTATTTTTTTTTCCATTTGAAGAACGTATCTTTCTCTGGTGACAGAACATGGAACTAAACGCTGAGGATCCACCTTAATATATAGTATAGCAAAGCGACGAAGCGTCAACGAAGCAACGAAGAATTTAGTCCATTCGAACCAATACGAAAGGCTGAATTCGTGAATCATCGCCGAACCTTAGATAGTTCCATATTTTTTAAGAGTTAAATGAAACAAATGCAACGTTGCCAGACTACACGCCTCGCTATACAGATTTGATGATTGCGCTGAAGATCCTCGGCAAATTTGACGAAAAACTAAGCAATAGATTTTTTCCTTCTTGTAAACAGATGAAGTAATAGCATAATGGGTCTGTTGCAAACTTTTGCTACAACGATTGAGAGTGTTCAATCTAATGTAAAATTGCCTGAAAAGTCCATTGGTCACATCAGAAAGTTATAAAATGCAATAATAAACTCACAAGAGGCGTTTAATGAAATCCAATATGGCGGAGAAATATCGAGCGATCTGTATGCATGCACCGTGAACATCCAAGGATGTCCAACTTTGACAACCTCACTGGAGGTATAGGTTATGTGTTTGTTTACGTTGTGATTGGTTGTGATCGATATTGTGAGGTTGGATATCCTTGGATGTTCGTGGTGCTTGCATAAAAATTGCTTGATATTTATCCGCCATCTTGGATTTCATTAAACGCCTCTTGTGAGTTTATTATTGCATTTTATGACTTCCTGATGCCACCAATGGACTTTTCAGGCGATTTTACATTCTATGAAACTCTTTTAATCGCTGTGGCAAAAGTTTGCAACAGACCCATTTTCGCAATCGGGCAATGAAGAAATAGCACACATTTTTTTCTGTGATAACTGATAACTGATTCATGCGAGTCTTAGAATATCATAATTAGATACTTGGTTAATTTTGGATGTACAAAAAAAAAAGATACTCTCACGAACTGGAGTGGCGATACTCAGTACTCACAATCAGTACTCTATTACGAAGCTTTATTTTCTTTACGAGTACGCTGGTTGCAGGGAGGGGAAGAGGAAGAGGGAGGGCGAGGGTTACGCAAATTGAAGCATACATCTATTTCTGAGAACCGATCAGAATTCCTTATGCAGTCGTATACGTATATCACGCACCACTACTCACACATCACTCGACCTGCCATGCTGATGCCGTGCCGCCGGCTGGTTGCTGGCTTGGCATAGCACTTTGTATGTCCATGACCCTGGATTCATTCTCAACTTGTTCCAGAAAAGAAGCCCACACTAAAAATTGAGTTGCGATGAAAAATCAATTCGAATGTGACCTTGAGCATTTTGTGAGAGGTACGGATGGGGTTTTACTTCGCTGAGTCAATGATCTCTCCGACTTCATCATCATGAGTTTGTTCTAATTTTGATTGACGAGCAGTATTCTTTTGGAAAGATGCATCGGCGCTACCGTTTGTTGGAAGACGGTATATGGTATAAAGCCAATCTCAAAAAAAAAAAAAAAAAAACAAGCAGGGAAAATTCCAACACGCAGGTGTTGGAAAAGCGTGCCACTAAAGTCTGAACAGTTTCAATGTTTTTGCTAGTAATGATATTTAGACACCATTCATCAGAAAAGAACCAAGTGACATGGAGCTGATCTCGAGAAAATTGAGTCCAAAGTTGAAGAGCTAGCATTTAAACAATAAGCTTGGAATTACTAACGTTATGATTTCATTCAATTACAGTGTTTTGTTTTTGCATTTTAACACCGGCAAAGTGGAATTTCCCATGCACGAGAGGTATTTAATTTTTAGCGTTTAAAGTGACTTCGTTCTTTTTTTTTTTTTTTTTTTTTTTTTTTTTAAGCATAATCACGCAAAAGGAATCTCTAAAAGAAACCAAGAGGCAGTTGGTTCACACTGTTGATTATTAAGTCAGTTCCAAATTATATAAAAGGAACCAAGTTGGAGTTGGTTTTTTACGTGACTCAGATTAAGGTTACACCAAGTTTTCATTTGATTGCATCATACGGACAATGACATCAACGAAGCTCATCAGCTCCACTTTTACCGAGAATTTCGACGGGAAATAATTGTTATTAGAAGAAGCACTTGTTGCTTCGAGATTCAGTATTGCTAGCCCTAACAACCAATAACTCAGTTTTACAAAAAAATGTCACTTGGTTCTCTTGTGACAAATGCTGTCCAATGGAGCTTGTTTGGTGACAAATGATGAAAAAAAAAAAATTTTGATCAGATGTATCTATGAGAAAATGTGTCAAAGGAGTTGTTTTTTTTTTCAAAACTTTTGGGGGGGTCTAGCTCAGAAGAGAAACATTTGCAAAATTTGGAGGGGTCTAGCTCAGAAGAGAAACATTTGCAGCACATTTTTATACAGAAAAATAAAATCTTATATTTTACTCCAAAGATACACTCCATTAGACCCCCCTTTCGTGATGACTTTAAACCATATGTTTGTAATGCCTTCGTTCTTTGACTCGAATCCGACTGCAACACACTGGTTTTAGCAATTGCCTAGAAATGTGGAAACTCCCGACCATAAGTGCCAAATATACGAAAGCAAAATTTGAATTTGAATTTGAAATGAAAATTGCGGTAATTTTTTTTTTAAAATTTTAAGCCTTTAGCGACTCTTTCACGGAAAAAAAGTATTGATAAAATTTTACCATTCTTGTATTTGACCAAACGGAACGGAAAATTGGTTTTACACGCCTGATTAACGTCACCCAACAATCTAGTAAATTTGACCTAACCCGAAGAAATTTTTACCAGACATTTACTAGATTTAAACGTTTCTCTAAAACCCGATTTAAAAATCGACTATAAGTAAGGTCAATTTAATCAATCCTTTTTTCCCATGTTATTCCCTATTTTTCCCACGAAAATATTTACGAAGCATTCTTGGGGGTTTTCCGTTTTTTTTGACCAAATTGGAATCATCATTTTGTGTGTGGAGAACCTCACACGAAACGATCCGATATTTCAATTGGTCATTGAAGAAAAACGTCATGTCCATTACCCAGTGGCGTCGCGTGCCATCTGGCAACAATGCAACTGCTCCATTTAAACTCATTAAATATATCGAATTTTCCTTGTGCACTGTGCACCCCCTGAATTCGATATTTTACATGAGTTCGAATGGGTAGAATACATTGTTGCCAAATTACACGCGACGCCACTGCCATTACCTTGTTTCGGACCTAGGTGACTTTATTTCGGATTAAAACATATTCAGATCACCCAAACATTTTCCCTGTCTAGTTCGAGAGATCGTATTTAAGGTGGATCCTCAGCGTTTAGTTCCATATTCTGCCACCAAAGAAAGATACATTCTTCAAATGGGGCTATTGCACACTTTTGCTATAAGCGATTTAATCGTTGATTCTGGCGTAGAAACCTAAAAAAATAACGATGGCGGCACTAAAAACTCCCAAAAATCCACTCCTAAACTCAATAAACGCAGTTAGTTGCGCGAGCGTAATGGTGGCCGAAGGCACTAACAATAGGAGATTCCTATTTTAAATTTCGTCACTCTTTCTATGTTGACAAGGATGATTCACAGAGTAATTAGTCATCAGAGTGATGATCCACATCCGATGAATGATGCCGTAACACCTAGTGACACCGGTGTCAAATGAAAGTAGTCTCTTATTGGTCATTTTTTGATGGAGTTTCAGAATTGTTAGATGGGACTCTCCCATTGTTAGTGCCATCGGCCACCATTACACTCGCGCAAATAACTGCGTTTATTGAGTTTAGGAGTGGATTTTGGAAGTTTTTAGTGCCGCCATCGTTTTTTTTTGAGGTGTTTACGCCGTAATCGACTATTAAATCGCTTAAAGCAAAAGTGCGCAATAGCCCCATTGAAAAAAATAATAGTAAACGCAAATAAATGAAAAAAAGGGCTTTGATGGAGCCTCAGAAGCAATCTAAGGAACATTTTAGTTCAAACAGTAGCGGGTTTCCGAAATTCAATAGTTTCTCGCTTATTTCGTAACATTTTAGCATACTGTTTGTACTAAAATGTTCCTTAGATTGCTTCTGAGGCTCCATCGAAGCCCTTTTTTCATTTATTTGCGTTTACTATTTTTTTTTTTTCCTTTTGAAGAACGTATCTTTCTCTGGTGACAGAACATGGAACTAAACGCTGAGGATCCACCTTAATATATAGTATAGCAAAGCGACGAAGCGTCAACGAAGCAACGAAGCATTTAGTCCATTCGAACCAATACGAAAGGCTGAATTCGTGAATCATCGCCAAACCCTTAGATAGTTCCATATTTTTTAAGATTTAAAATGAAACAAATGCAACGTTGCCAGACTACACGCCTCGCTATACAGATTTGATGATTGCGCTGAAGATCCTCGGCAAATTTGACAAAAAATAAGCAATAGATTTTTTCCTTCTTGTAAACAGATGAAGTAATAGCATAATGGGTCTGTTGCAAACTTTTGCTAAAACGATTGAGAGTGTTTAATCTAATGTAAAATTGCCTGAAAAGTCCATTGGTCACATCAGAAAGTTATAAAATGCAATAATAAACTCACAAGAGGCTTTTAATGAAACCCAAAATGGCGGAGAAATATCGAGCAATCTGTATGCATGCACCGTGAACATCCAAGGATGTCCAACTTTGACAACCTCACTGGAGGTAGAGGTTATGTGTTTGTTTACGTTGTGATTGGTTGTGATCGATATTGTGGGTTGGATATCCTTGGATGTTCGTGGTGCTTGCATAAAAATTGCTTGATTTTTATCCGCCATCTTGGATTTCATTAAACGCCTCTTGTGAGTTTATTATTGCATTTTATGACTTCCTGATGCCACCAAGGGACTTTTCAGGCGATTTTACATTCTATGAAACTTTTTTAAATCGCTGTGGCAAAAGTTTGCAACAGACCCTTTTTCGCAATCGGGCAATGAAGAAATAGCATACATTTTTTTCTGTGATAACTGATAACTGATTCATGCGAGTCTTAGAATATCATAATTAGATATTTGGGTTTAAATTTTTGGATGTAAAAAAAAAAAAGATACTCTCACGAACTGGAGTGGCGATACTCAGTACTCACAATCAGTACTCTATTACGAAGCTTTTTTTTCTTTACGAGTACGCTGGTTGCAGGGAGGGGAAGAGGAAGAGGGAGGGCGAGGGTTACGCAAATTGAAGCATACATCTATTTCTGAGAACCGATCAGAATTCCTTATGCAGTCGTATACGTATATCACGCACCACTACTCACACATCACTCGACCTGCCATGCTGATGCCGTGCCGCCGGCTGGTTGCTGGCTTGGCATAGCACTTTGTATGTCCATGACCCTGGATTCATTCTCAACTTGTTCCAGAAAAGAAGCCCACACTAAAAATTGAGTTGCGATGAAAAATCAATTCGAATGTGACCTTGAGCATTTTGTGAGAGGTACGGAGGGGGTTTTACTTCGCTGAGTCAATGATCTCTCCGACTTCATCATCATGAGTTTGTTCTAATTTTGATTGACGAGCAGTATTCTTTTGGAAAGATGCATCGGCGCTCCCGTTTGTTGGAAGACGGTATATGGTATAAAGCCAATCTAAAAAAAAAAAAAAAAAAAACAAGCAGGGAAAATTCCAACACGCAGGTGTTGGAAAAGCGTGCCACTAAAGTCTGAACAGTTTCAATGTTTTTGCTAGTAATGATATTTAGACACCATTCATCAGAAAAGAACCAAGTGACATGGAGCTGATCTCGAGAAAATTGAGTCCAAAGTTGAAGAGCTAGCATTTAACAATAAGCTTGGAATTACTAACGTTATGATTTCATTAAATTACAGTGTTTTGTTTTTGCATTTTAACACCGGCAAAGGGGAATTTTCCCATGCACGAGAGGTATTTAATTTTTAGCTTTTAAAGTGACTTCGTTCTTTTTTTTTTTTTTTTTTTTTTTTTTTTAAGCATAATCACGCAAAAGGAATCTCTAAAGAAACCAAGAGGCATTTGGTTCACACTGTTGATTATTAAGTCATTTCCCAAAATTTATATAAAAGGAACCAATTTGGATTTGGTTTTTTACGTGACTCAGATTAAGGTTACACCAAGTTTTCATTTGATTGCATCATAGGGACAATGACATCAACGAAGCTCATCAGCCCCATTTTTACCGAGAATTTCGACGGGAAATAATTGTTATAGAAGAAGCACTTGTTGCTTCGAGATTCAGTATTGCTCCCTAACAACCAATAACTCAGTTTTACAAAAAAATGTCACTTGGTTCTCTTGTGACAAATGCTGTCCAATGGAGCTTGTTTGGTGACAAATGATGAAAAAAAAAATTTAGATCAGATGTATCTATGAGAAAATGTGTCAAAGGAGTTGTTTTTTTTTCAAAATTTTGGAGGGGTCTAGCTCAAAAGAGAAACATTTGCAAACTTTGGAGGGGTCTAGCTCAGAAGAGAAACATTTGCAGCACATTTTTATACAAAAAAATAAAATCTTATATGTTGACTCCAAAGATACACTCCATTAGCCCCCCAGAATTTTCCATCATCTCCAAAAAAATGTGTCCAGCAAAAATCCGAACCTGGGTGCGGCGAGTGGGTAGGGGTTAGGACCACTGTACGTACGATTAAAGAAAAACCCTCCGAATATTCCCCATCCAAAAAAAAAAATTGTCCAGCAAAAGTTCGGGTCCAACCTATGCGCGGCGGGGGGGGAGGAGAGAACCACTACGGACAATCTTACAGAAAAAACCCTTAGAATTTTCCACCATTCCAAGAAAAATGGTCGAACAAAAGTTCGGGTGCGAACCTGTGTGCGGTGAGGGGGGAGGACCACTTCGAGCAATCATAGAACAAACCATTCGAATTTTCCCCCATCTTAAAAAAATTGTCCAGAAAAAGTTCAAGTTCGAACCGTGTGCGGCGTTTGGGTGGGGGGGGTGGCATGACCACTAGGGAAAAATCTTATAACAATAATCCCTTAAAATTTTCCACAATCTAAAATAACATTTGTCCAGCAAATGTTTGGGTCCGAACCTGTGTGCGGCAATTGGGAGGGGGGGGGGGTTAAGACCACTACGAACAATCTTAAAACCAACCCTTCGAATTTTCAACCATCTCAAAAAAATTGTCCGGCAAAAGTTCAAGTTCGAACCTATGTGCGGCGGGTAGGTGGGGGAGTAGGACCACTACGGACAATCCTAAAAAAAACCCTTCGAATTTCCCGCTAGCTCAAAAAATTTGTCCAGAAAAGTTCAATTTTGAACCTGTGTGGGGCGAGTGGGGGGGGGTAGGACCACTACGGACAATCTTAGAACAGTCCCTTCGAATTTTCCACCATTCCAAGAAAAATTGGTCGAACAAAAGTTCGGGTGCGAACCTGTGTGCGGTGAGGGGGGAGGACCACTTCGAGCAATCATAGAACAAACCATTCGAATTTTCCACCATCTTAAAAAAATTGTCCAGCAAAAGTTCAAGTTCGAACCTGTGTGCGGCGATTGGGTGGGGAGGGTGGCAGACCACTAGGGTAAAATCTTATAACAAAAACCCTTAAAATTTCCCACAATCTCAAATAACATTTGTCCAGCAAATGTTTGGGTCCGAACCTGTGTGCGGCAATTGGGAGGGGGGGGGGGTTTAAGACCACTACAAACAATCTTAAAACCAACCCTTCGAATTTTCAACCATCTAAAAAAAATTTGTCCGGCAAAAGTTCAAGTTCGAACCTATGTGCGGCGGGTAGGTGGGGGAGTAGGACCACTACGGACAATCCAAAACAAACCCTTCGAATTTCCCGCTAGCTAAAAAAAATTTGTCCAGAAAAGTTAAATTTTTGAACCTGTGTGCGGCGAGTGGGGGGGTAGGACCACTACGGACAATCTTAGAACAGTCCCTTCGAATTTTCCACCATCTCAAAAAAAATTGTCCAGCAAATTTTCAGGTCCGAACCTGTGTGCGGCGATTGTGGGGGGGGGGGGGTGGCCCACGACGGACAATCTTATAACAATAATTCCTTCGAATTTTCCACCATTTTAAAAAAATGTGTCCAGCAAAAGTTCGGGTCCGAACCTGTGTGCGGCGAGGGGGGGGGGGGGGTTAGAACCACTACGGACAATTTTAAAAAACAAACCCTTCGAATTTCCCCCAAACTAAAAAAAAAATTGTCCCGCAAAAATTTGGGTCCGAGCCTGGTGCGACGAAAAAAATCAATACTAGTGGAATATAGGTTGGCACGAATGACTTAGGTTGCTAGACCTGTATAGAATTCCCGTTCAAAGGAATTCGAGTTTGACGCTTAATATTTTAATGAAATTAACAGGAATACCAAAACTTTTACAATTTTAAGAAAATAGCGCCGAGAAAGGCTGAATTCGTGAATCATCGCCAAACCCTTAGATAGTTCCATTTTTTTTAAGAGTTAAATGAAACAAATGCAACGTTGCCAGACTACACGCCTCGCTATACAGATTTGATGATTGCGCTGAAGATCCTCGGCAAATTTGACGAAAAACTAAGCAATAGATTTTTTCCTTCTTGTAAACAGATGAAGTAATAGCATAATGGGTCTGTTGCAAACTTTTGCTACAACGATTGAGAGTGTTTAATCTAATGTAAAATTGCCTGAAAAGTCCATTGGTCACATCAGAAAGTTATAAAATGCAATAATAAACTCACAAGAGGCGTTTAATGAAATCCAAGATGGCGGAGAAATATCGAGCAATCTGTATGCATGCACCGTGAACATCCAAGGATGTCCAACTTTGACAACCTCACTGGAGGTAGAGGTTATGTGTTTGTTTACGTTGTGATTGGTTGTGATCGATATTGTGAGGTTGGATATCCTTGGATGTTCGTGGTGCTTGCATAAAAATTGCTTGATATTTATCCGCCATCTTGGATTTCATTAAACGCCTCTTGTGAGTTTATTATTGCATTTTATGACTTCCTGATGCCACCAATGGACTTTTCAGGCGATTTTACATTCTATGAAACTCTTTTAATCGCTGTGGCAAAAGTTTGCAACAGACCCATTTTCGCAATCGGGCAATGAAGAAATAGCATACATTTTTTTCTGTGATAACTGATAACTGATTCATGCGAGTCTTAGAATATCATAATTAGATACTTGGTTAATTTTGGATGTACAAAAAAAAAAGATACTCTCACGAACTGGAGTGGCGATACTCAGTACTCACAATCAGTACTCTATTACGAAGCTTTATTTTCTTTACGAGTACGCTGGTTGCAGGGAGGGGAAGAGGAAGAGGGAGGGCGAGGGTTACGCAAATTGAAGCATACATCTATTTCTGAGAACCGATCAGAATTCCTTATGCAGTCGTATACGTATATCACGCACCACTACTCACACATCACTCGACCTGCCATGCTGATGCCGTGCCGCCGGCTGGTTGCTGGCTTGGCATAGCACTTTGTATGTCCATGACCCTGGATTCATTCTCAACTTGTTCCAGAAAAGAAGCCCACACTAAAAATTGAGTTGCGATGAAAAATCAATTCGAATGTGACCTTGAGCATTTTGTGAGAGGTACGGATGGGGTTTACTTCGCAGAGTCAATGATCTCTCCGACTTCATCATCATGAGTTTGTTCTAATTTTGATTGACGAGCAGTATTCTTTTGGAAAGATGCATCCGCGCTAACGTTTGTTGGAAGACGGTAAATGGTATAAAGCCAATCTCAAAAAAAAAAAAAAAAAAAAAAAAAAAAAATTAAACGACTGATGAAAATATCTTTTGTTGAAATTTGGTGGAGATAAGAAATCAAGCCATCGTTCTCCTTCCATTTGAATGCAATGTTAGAAAAGAACAGAGAGATAAATTTCACGACGAAATTCATGTAATTGCCCCTCATTATGTTTCAGGGCTGTCAATTTTTTTTTTTTATTTTTGCTACTTTTATGGCTCAGTCGCGCCAACCACAAGACCACTGAGGCCATTTCCAGCTGGCTGCCGATTTGTCATTAATAATCAAAATAATTCTCGAAATCAACGAGGGTTCAATCTATAGATAAAAAGATTATGGTCTCATCACGTCCTTTTGTCCCACTTTGAGAGCTACCATAAGATATAACCATGATAGTTTTAACTTCGTCATCTTTCCGTCAACTGACGAAACCATCGATGGATCAGGATGATAAAAATATCAAAGTTTCGACACTTTTAGAGAGGTATATAGTCTACTACTTAATCGTGTACTGTGCAATGTGTCGTTCAATCAATGGAACCATCAGTGGTTTTATAAATTCTCTCGATTACTCTCAAATTGACAACTCGGCCCTCTTTTGCCTATGCACAAAAACAATTAAACTCTGCAAAATTTAAAAAAAAAAAAAAAATTGAGAACATAACATTTGTGTATAATAAATGTCTGCGGATGCCACCTTCTTGCTCGGGGGTTTTGGACTTGGCCTGGTGGCTATCGGCACTTATGATATAACTAAAATTTACAATATTCACAAGACGTGAATGAATTTCATACTGAAAATGAAAGGAAATATGTTAAAACATCCGCCCTGAAAACATTAAATTCTTTACGATCAAATTCCCAAGAGCCTAATTGTTGAAACTTTTTCTTCCTGATCAATAAAATTTCAACAATTTCATTTATCTGTCCATTAATTTCTGAGCAAACAGACAGTTATTTGAACGCGCGCCCTTAACCGTGTCGGAGACGGATGTGAATTTACGAGCCGTTCAATTAATCAAGACACGCCAGCGAAAAATTGGCAAAATTTTTCACCGAGGCCAACTTTAGAAGATGCGTTAGTCATCAATTCATGGTGTGAGATTTGAAAGTCAAGAGAAAAACTATAAAAATAAACTCAGTCTGACCAAATTGAGATCTTTATGGAAATTTGTTTCACGCGACAACAACGCCACTAGTGAGAGAGATTCTTTGGAAATTTTGATTCGCCAGACTCCTTCTTCAGTGCGGCCGACATGAAAAAAAAGCCAACGCCTATTAATTTACATAACGATGTCTTCCTCATCATGAACTGTGAGGGATTTTTTTTTTTTTTTTTTTTTTTTTTTTTTTTTTTTTTTTTTTAATGGGAAAAAGAGAACAATAACGGCTGGGCTGTGTCGTTGGTTATGTAAAGGCTCCCCCGCCAGGGTGCGTACATCCGAATGATAGTCGCTTGATTAATATCGCTCTTACATTTGAAGTAGTAATTTGAAGAAGAGCCCATAAAACATATATAGAGTCCGCTCTTCATAGAAGTTGAAGAATTTCTTTGGCAGAAGGGCGTATATAACAGAGGGTATACTACTGATCAAATATTCATTTTCAAAATGTTTTAAATGCATCGAATCGGGATCTTTCATTCAGTTTTTTATCAGGATACACTCTGATTGACAAATCATTAAAGTTATCAAGTCAATCTCATCATCAGAATCTCATTTGATTAACACTTTAAGAAAATAATTTTTGATCATCAGTAATACCCTCTGTTCTATACGCCTTTATGCCAAGTAACTCTTCATAATATCCTAACGTACTATGACTCTCACAAGAAAGCCATTTAATCGAAATTGTTCTTGATGAATTTTTCCTTTATTTTCCAATGTTTTAGATTTTGTGAGGCATGATGCCAATAGTGTGAGCCTCTGAAATACCTGAAAACCATAAAAATTTGCATATTGGTCGCGAAATGAAATTATCAAAATTTCTATCAGAATACTTTCTTTTGAAAGCCACAGTACCTATTTTGCTCATAGAATGTACATTCTTAAAGCAACAGCTTATTGCAGTCTGGCCATGCTGCATTTTGTCCATTCAAACCCACAAAAAGTATTGAACTATCGGGTGTGTTTAAACACCAACTTATTCGATCTTTTGCAAGGGTTTACGTGCTGCCACTTTGTATAAATTCAATGACATTTTTCAACTCATCGATAGTACCACGGGTTGAATGAAGGATTATACACAGCAGGGCCGGATTTACCCCTCTCAGCGCTCTAGGCCAACAGTTTTTCGGCGCCCCTTCGGCCTCCCCGAATTCACGCTTGGCCGGACTTCCTACCCCCCCCCCCCCCCCCCCAACTACTGCATTTTTTGTTCCGTCACGACCCTTATAGCCCATCACATCGGGTCGCCGCTCTACACAACTACACAAGAGAACCAAAAATGGAACGAAAACAGTAAATGTTGAAAGACATGGTTACATTTCCTCAAAATCATTCAGTGTTGCCAGATCGAGGGTAAAAACTAAAAAGCCATATCGTCCCCCATTTAAATCAATATAAAGCGTACGGATTTTTCACCCCAATCTGGCGACGCTGCATTCATTTACAGCATTTTCTTTCTAGATTTTTTGCGTGAGTAGTCGTTAATCACTTCATCGAAGTCAATGTTCCTCGTGAGGCGCTGCTCGATAGCTAAAGCAAACAATCGTTCTTGACCCATTGTTGCCTGAAGGTAATTTAAAACGCGTCTTAATGTAGAAAAGGAACGTTCGCCGGTGCAGTTTGAAGACGCGGCAGATTGGACCATTCAGATGGCAGATCGTTCTGGTGAAGGAACTCACTCATTTCGTTTCACTGGTTTTCGGTGTCGGTGTTCGTTGTTCTGCCAGAAATATCTTCAAATGTAAGCACTCGTTGACTAACGACGCTTCAAGATCTTCAGGGTACGAACTAACTATATAGACTTAGAGCTTTATCTGAAAAATACGCAGAATCACAAACGACGATCTCCTCTAAAAATCCGAAAAGAGAATGCAGATGCTCGTATTTGGATGCGTGTTCCCTCAGTTCAGTACTTAGAGAATCAATAATAATAATGAAGGTGTTTACACGAAAATTTTCACTTCCAGTGAAAGAAACTTCTGTCTCTCTGGACTCTCCGGCTGCCAAAATTCGCCTTCTTTTTCAAGACACCCCGACTTCTCTTTCGCGGCGCCCCTCGAACTGCGGCGCCCCTAGGCCCGGGCCTAGTTCGTCTTATGTGAAATCCGGCCCTGATACACAGGTCAGTTCAGAATGCGGTTTTTATTTTTGATTGATAAAATCATATGCTGCTTTGAGAATGTGAGAAAATGAAAAGGAGGTAAATATATAGGTAATTCTGGTTTGTTCAGTCTCTATGAGAATGAATGACAAAAGTCAGAATGCAATCCTGAGGAGGAGCGGGCGCCAGAATCTACATAAGCAGTGTGGTCAGTGACTTAAACGCTTGTGATGCAAATATTTTCACTCACAATCAGAGCGATTTATTGATCGCGAATATAGGTTGAAACAGGAATCTGTCCTCAACTCCCTCCTGCAATTTGATTGCGTAAGTCAAGTGATCATCCTCGCAGGCTAAAAATTTCTAAAATTTTCTAATAAATATGTAAAAAATGATAGAGCCTACAGTAAGCGAGGAAAACTCGAATGAGTCTGTTAATGCAACTTTTGCTGGACTGTGAATTTCGACAGCATATGGCTGTCGAATGAGCGAGCAACAATGGAGGACAGTGGCGATGCGTGACATTTGGCAACGTTCCCTTTCGTCCCTTTAAACACATTAGAAAAGTCGAAACATCCGGTCATCGCCGATGACCGAAGCATTCGATTCTTTCAGTAAGTTTAAATGGAAAAAGTACATCGTTGCCAAATGTCACGCCTCGCTACTGATGGAGGAGTCCCATCTAATTGCAGCTTTCTCTATGACGAAATACTTTTCTCAGCACAGACAGTTGAAACTATAGATGATACTCCCCCATCGTGACCCACTCAACTGTTATCTTGAAATATTGTCAAACGCATTCATTGAATCCGTTAGTCAATTTTAGAACTTTCCGATGTTCTCAACGGAGTTATTTTCAAGTAATGGGGCTATTGCACACTTTTGCTATAAGCGATTTAATAGTCGATTAAGGCGTAAAAACCTCAAAAAATAACGATGGCAGCACTAAAAACTTCCAAAATCCACTCCTAAACTCAATAAACGCAGTTAGTTGCGCGAGCGTAATGGTGGCCGAAGGCACTAACAATGGGAGATTCCTATCTTAATTTCGTCACTCTTTCTATGCTGACAAGGATGATTCACAGAGTAATTAGTCATCAGAGTGATGATCCACATCCGATGAATGGTACCGCAACACCAAGTGACACCGGTGTCAAATGAAAGTAGTTTCTTATTGGTCACTTCTTGATGGAGTTTCAGAATTGTTAGATGGGAATCTCCCATTGTTAGTGCCTTCGGCCACCATTACGCTCCCGCAAATAACTGCATTTATTGAGTTTAGGAGTGGATTTTGAAAGTTTTTAGTGCTGCCATCGTTATTTTTTGAGGTTTTTACGCCATAATCGACTATTAAATCGCTTATAGCAAAAGTGTGCAATAGCCCCATTTTACACGATAATAGCTCCGCTCTATAACTGCAGTATGACAAAAGTTTGCAACAGACCCATTTTTCTAGCAAAAGTCCGCAACAAACCCCATACACTCGCATGATCGTGTTGGACGCTCTATTAAAAGTTGGCCATTGTGGACCCAAGTGAATAAAAAGAAACTAAAATTAACTCTAAAACAAAGTGTCCTCGTAACCTGGTCCGAATAAATGGCACTTTCTTTCTAATTTTATTGCTCCGATTAAGGTCAGTCATTGGCAATTCAAAGTCACCCACCTCTTCAGGATTTGACGCGATCAACGCCTCCACGCTATCCCCAGAGCCATGTGCTGTGTATAGAGTCCTATTCATCACCATTGTTGCCAAATGTGTCGTTTAAAGAAAAAAACATGTTAAAAACAGTGGGAAATTAACAGTCAATTCAATGGGAGACAGCGATGTTTTTTTTTTTTTTTTCTATTGCGTTTGGCAATTGTGTTTTCAGCTCTCTTACTCAGCTCCATTCTTGCATACCAATCATCCGCAGAAAGGCGTTGAACTTTCTATTGTTGTCTCACCAGTCACTAGTCACTAGTCACCAGTCGCCACAACCATCACTACCACCACTAACAACAATAACATCAACAATACTGACATTACAATCTCAGAATGCATAGCTCGAGTTTCTCTCTCTCTCTCTCTCTCTCTCTCTCTCTCTCTCTCTCTCTCTCTCTCTCTCTCTCTCTCTCTCTCTCTCTCTCTCTCTCTCTCTCTCTCTCTCTCTCTCTCTCTGTCTCTCTCTGTCTCTCTCTGTGTCCCTCGTGTACCCTGTTCTCAGAACTAGGATCCCTCTCTCTAAACATCAGACTGATTGTGAGATAAGGCTGGAATGAAGGAAAACTCGGAAACAATTAGAAATACGATACGAATTTCTTTGACTGAATCAGCAAAAAGTGGTTGGATACTATTTCTACAAGGCTGGCAGCTTTCATCTTTTACCGCTCCGTTAGTAGTTGGGGGAGAAAAACATAGACCCAAAGTTGGGGGAGAATATTCGATCACTTTTGAGTCTCCTCCAGCTTTCAGTCTGAATATTCCTGAAGTTGGCGATATTTTCCTCAAAGTCGACTATACCCCATTCCCCCCTCAAATATTCAAATATTGCCGGTGTGATAGGGTATATGCATTCGGGCTCTCTTTAACCACCTCACTGGAGCACAGTATAGTTTTACACATATCATGAGTATAAGGTGAACTTTCAAACGCGTTGCTAGAAGTTCAAATTATCCTTGCCAACTCAAAAATTGCAACCTATGGCTCAATTTTGGTGAAACTTTTGGTAATTTAATAAATGGCAGCCGTTAACCTGAGGATGACACGGCGAACAGAAATGTTAATCAGTTTTTACCAACTTTCCCAAATTTCTCGAGAAAAAATTGTTCCAAAACAATAAACTTGCTTTTGAGGGTTTTATTATATTTGCGTTTTGCTAATCTCCTATATTATATTTGTAAGAATGAAGCTAAGTTCCTGGAGAACCGTTGCACCGTTCGGTAGGGGCCTGGTACCGATCGGTAGGGCTCGGCTTCAATGCTTCGGGAAAAATATAAGGTTTTCCGTGCGGGCCCCGCGTCCCTTTTTAAAATGCTAAAAACTATTCTCTGGAAAAGTTGTGCGAGTGCGAAAAGGATGCGAATCAGTTCGTTTTGCAAGGGTGGGAGAGAGAAGCGAGATTTTGTCATCCTTTTTTAAATGCATACGTGCGGACGAGCATACGATTTTGTACGCGTGTGAGCGAGAAACGTGCTGCTCTGTCAATTTTTTTTTTTAAAATTTGATCGAGCGATTTGATGTTACCGTGGCGATTATGATCATATGTTTTTTTGCGCGGAAGGACCAACGACCTCTATATAAGACCGGCGAACGAATACGAACCAGCGTAACCCGCAAGAAGGAAAGTTAGGTTAGGAATAGAGGTGCTTGGCCGGATAGGAGCACCTTTGTTTAGTCGCAGCATATTTCAGCCTTAAATCAGGATTCATCGTAAAATTCCTCTCTTTGAACCATCCATGGTTTTTGCGCATTCTTCGGAATCATAAAGGTGAGCTTGGAGGGGGAGGCGGAGAGAATGGCCTATAAGATTTGGGTCAAGATTTCTACGAACAGCACCCAGAGGCTCATTCAGTTAAGTTCATGAAGTCGTATCGGAAAGGACTAGATGGCAGTTCTATGAGGGGCCCTGTTTCTTCATCACACATTTTAGCATTATTAGCTGCTGTGACTCGGACTGCTGTGAACCGCAGTCGCTTACGGGAACACTTTGGGAAACGGACCGAACCGCCATAAGCCGCAATGAGTGAGAGTGAGATACCTAAAAACGCGAAGAGTCTCTCTCTCGCACTCGCAGTCTCTTACGCGAAACATTTGGGAAACGGACCGAACCGCCATAAGCCGCAATGAGTGCAAGAGAGAAACCTTGAAACGCGAAAGATCTCCCTCTCTCGCACTGGCAGTCTCTTACGAGAAAAATTTGGGAAACTGACCGAACCGCCATAAGACGCAATGAGTGCGAGAGAGAAACCTTAAAACGCGAGAGGTCTCTCTCTCGCACTCGCAGTCGCTTACGGGAACACTTTGGAAAACGTACCAAACCGCCATAAGACGCTACGAGTGCGAGAGAAAAACCTTGAAACGTGAAAGGTCTCTCTCTCTCGCACTCCCAGTCTCTTACGGGAACAATTTGGGAAACGGACCGAACCGCCATAAGACGCAATGAGTGCGAGAGAGAAACCTTGAACCTCAAGAGGTCTCTCTCTCTCTCACTCGCAGTCGCTTACGAGAACACTTTGGGAAACAAACCGAACCACCATAAGACGCAATGAGTGCGAGAGAGAAACCTTGAAGCGCGAGAGGTCTCTCTCTGGCACTCGCAGTCGCTTACGGGAACACTTTGGGAAACAGACCGGACGGCCATAAGACGCAATGAGTGCGGGAGAGAAACCTTGAACCTCGAGAGGTCTCTCTCTCTCACTCGCAGTCGCTTACGAGAACACTTTGGGAAACGGACCGAACCACCATAAGACGCAATGAGTGCGAGAGAGAAACCCAGAAGCGCGAGAGGTCTCTCTCTCGCACTCGCAGTCGCTTACGGGAACACTTTGGGAAACAGACCGGACGGCCATAAGACGCAATGAGTGCGAGAGAGAATCCTTGAAACGCGAGAGGTCTCTCTCTCGCACTCGCAGTCGCTTACGGGAATAATTTGGAATCGGACCGAACCGCCATAAGACGCAATGAGTGCGAGTGAGAAACCATAAAACGCGAGAGGTCTCTCTCTCGCACTCGCAGTCGCTTCCGGGAAAATTTTAGGAAACGGATCGAACCGCCATAAGACGCAATGAGTGCAAGAGAGAAACCTTGAGAGAGAGACCTCTCGCGTTTCAAGGTTTCTCTCTCGCACTCATTGCGTCTTAAGGCGGTTTGGTCCGTTTCCCAAATTTTGCCCGTAAGCGACTGCGAGTGGGGAGAGAGACCTCTCGCGTTTCAAGGTTTCTCTCTCGCACTCATTGCGTCTTATGGCGGTTCGGTCCGTTTCCCATAATATTCCCGTAAGCGACTGCAAGTGCGAGAGAGAGACCTCTCGCGTTTCAAGGTTTCTCTCTCGCACTCATTGCGTCTTATGGCGGTTCGGTCCGTTTCCCAAAGTGTTCCCGTAAGCGACTGCGAGTGCGAGAGAGAGACCTCTCGCGTTTCAAGGTTTCTCCCTCGCACTCATTGCGTCTTATGGCGGTTCGTTCCGTTTCCCAAAACATTCCCGTAAGCGACTGCGAGTGCAAGAGAGAGACCTCTCGCGTTTCAAGGTTTCTCTCTCGCACTCATTGCGTCTTATGGCGGATCGGTCCGTTTCACAAAGTGTTCCCGTAAGCGACTGCGAGTGCGAGAGAGAGACCTCTCGCGTTTCAAGGTTTCTCTCTTGCACTCATTGCGGCTTATGGCGGTTCGGTCCGTTTCCCAAAATATTCCCGTAAGCGACTTCGAGTGCGAGAGAGAAACCTCTCCCATTTCAAGGTTTCTCTCTCGCACTCATTGCGTCTTATGGTGGTTCGGTCCGTTTCCCAAAGTGTTCCCGTAAGCGTCTGCGAGTGCGAGAGAGAGACCTCTCGGGTTTCAAGGTTTCTCTCTCGCACTCATTGCGTCTTATGGTGGTTCGGTCCGGTTCCCAAAGTGTTCCCGTAAACGACTGCGAGTGCGAGAGAGAGACCTCTCGCGTTTCAAGGTTTCTCCCTTGCACTCATTGCGTCTTATGGCGGTTCGGTCCGTTTCCGAAAATATTCCCGTAAGCGACTGCGAGTGCGAGAGAGAGACCTCTCGCGTTTCAAGGTTTCTCTCTCGCACTCATTGTGTCTTATGGCGGATCGGTCCGTTTCCCAAAGTGTTCCCATAAGCGACTGCGAGTGCGAGTGAGGGACCTCTCGCGTTTCAAGGTTTATCTCTCGCACTCATTGCGTCTTATGGTGGTTCGGTCCGTTTCCCAAAGTGTTCCCGTAAGCGTCTGCGAGTGCGAGAGAGAGACCTCTCGCGTTTCAAGGTTTCGCGCTCGCACTCATTGCGTCTTATGGCGGTTGGGTCCGTTTCCCAAAATATTCCCGTAAGCGACTGCGAGTGCGATAGAGCGACCTCTCGAGTTTCAAGGTTTCTCTCTCGCACTCATTGCGTCTTATGGCGGTTCGGTCCGTTTCCCAAAGTGTTCCCGTAAGCGACTGCGAGTGCGAGAGAGAGACCTCTCGCGTTTTAAGGTTTCTCCCTCGCACTCATTGCGTCTTATGGCGGTTCGGTCCGTTTCCCAAAACGTTCCCGTAAGCGACTGCGAGTGCCAGAGAGAGACCTCTCGCGTTTCAAGTTTTCTCTCTCGCACTCATTGCGTCTTATGGAGGATCGGTCCGTTTCCCAAAGTGTTCCCGTAAGCGTCTGCGACTGCGAGAGAGAGACCTCTCGCGTTTCAAGGTTTCTCTCTCGCACTCATTGCGTCTTATGGTGGTTCGGTCCGTTTCCCAAAGTGTTCCCGTAAGCGACTGCGAGTGCGAGAGAGAGACCTCTCGCGTTTCAGGGTTTCTCTATCGCACTCATTGCGGCTTATGGCGGTTCGGTCCGTTTCCCAAACTATTCCCGTAAGTGACTTCGAGTGCGTGAGAGAGACCTTTCGCGTTTCAAGGTTTCTCTCTCGCACTCATTGCGTCTTATGGTGGTTTGTTCCGTTTCCCAAAGTGTTCCCGTAAGCGACTGCGAGTGCGAGAGAGAGACCTCTCGCGTTTCAGGGTTTCTCTATCGCACTCATTGCGGCTTATGGCGGTTCGGTCCGTTTCCCAAACTATTCCCGTAAGTGACTTCGAGTGCATGAGAGAGACCTTTCGCGTTTCAAGGTTTCTCTCTCGCACTCATTGCGTCTTATGGTGGTTCGTTCCGTTTCCCAAAGTGTTCCCGTAAGCGACTGCGAGTGCGATAGAGCGACCTCTCGCGTTTCAAGGTTTCTCTCTCTCACTCATTGCGTCTTATGGCGGTTCGGTCCGTTTCCCATAATATTCCCGTAAGCGACTGCGAGTGCGAGAGAGAGACCTCTCGCGTTTCAAGGTTTCTCTCTCGCACTCCTTGCGTCTATGGCGGTTCGGTCCGTTTCCCAAAGTGTTCTCGTAAGCGACTGCGAGTGCGAGAGAGAGAGACCTCTCGCGTTTTAAGGTTTCTCTCTTGCACTCATTGCGACTTATGGCGGTTCGGTCCGTTTCCCAAATTTTTCTTGTAAGCGATTGCGAGTGCGAGAGAGAGACCTCTCGCGTTTCAAGGTTTCTCTCTCGCACTCATTGCGTCTTATGGCGGTTCGGTCCGTTTCCCATAATATTCCCGTAAGCGACTGCAAGTGCGAGAGAGAGACCTCTTGCGTTTCAAGGTATCTCTCTCGCACTCATTGCGTCTTCTAAGCGACTGCGAGTGCAAGAGAGAGACCTCTCGCGTTTTAAGGTTTCTCTCTTGCACTCATTGCGACTTATGGCGGTTCGATTCGTTTCCCAAATTGTTCTTGTAAGCGATTGCGAGTGCGAGAGAGAGACTTCTCGCGTTTCTAGGTTTCTCTCTCGCACTCATTGCGTCTTATGGCGGTTGGGTCCGTTTTCCAAAATATTTCCGTAAGCCAATGCCAGCGCGAGAGAGAGACCTCTCGCGTTTCAAGGTTTCTCTCTCGCACTCATTGCGTCTTATGTTGGTTCGGTCCGTTTCCCAAAGTGTTCCCGTAAGCGACTGCGAGTGCGAGAGAGAGACCTCTCGCGTTTGAAGGTTTCTCCCTCCCACTCATTGCGTCTTATGGCGGTTGGGTCCGTTTCCCAAAATATTCCCGTAAGCGACTGCCAGTGCGAGAGAGAGACCTCTCGCGTTTCAAGGTTTCTCTCTCGCACTCATTGCGTCTTATGATGGTTCGGTCCGTTCCCCAAATCGTTCCCGTAAGTGACTGCGACTGTGAGAGGGAGACCTCTCGCGTTTCAAGGTTTCTGTCTCGCACTCATTGCGTCTTATGGCGGTTCGGTCCGGTTTCTAAATCATTCCCGTAAGCGTCTGCGAGTGCGAGAGATAGACCTCTCAAGTTTCAAGTTTTCTCTCTCGCACTCATTGCGTCTTATAGCGGTTCAGTCCGTTTCCCAAATCATTCCCGTAAGCGTCTGCGAGTGCGAGAGATAGACCTCTCATGTTTCAAGGTTTCTCTCTTGCACTCATTGCGTCTTAGGGCGGTTCGGTCCGTTTCCCAAAGTGTTCCCGTAAGCGACTGCGGTTCACAGCAGTCCGAGTCACAGCAGCTAAAAATGCTAAAATGTGTGATGAAGAAACATGGCCCCTTATATAACTGCCATCTAATACTTTCCGATACGACTTCATGAACTTAACTGAATGAGCCTCTAGGTGCTGTTTGTAGAAATCTTGACACAAATCTTATAGGCCATTTTCTCTGCCTACCCTTCCAAGCTCACCTTTAGGATTCCGAAGAATGCGAAAAAACCACAGATGGTTCAAAGAGAGGAATTTTACGATGAATCCTGATTCAAGGCTGAATTATGCTGCGACTAAACAAAGGATTAAGAGGGAATCACTCCTGACATGATGAGTACTTCACAAAATTGATGATGACTAACCAGAACCCTTTCAGTGGTCGGCTCGATCCGACGTCGTGAGTTAACGGCGGGCGGGTTTCACCACAATCACAGTATTTAATAGAGACTGATGATGGCGCAGATTGATAAAACAATATTAGGAATAAATAATCATCCAGAAGGGAAATGTACAGAAATTACGAACTCAAGTTAAGTAACTACGAACTCTAACACAGGAGGGTTTACTGGTACACACTACACAGTATAGAAAAATTACCTCCTCAGCCACTAAAACTTTACGGATTTTGAAGAATCTAGCACTAAAAGGACTGAGAGTGAAGGAGTAGACTCAAAAAATGACTAAAAGCCGATTTGTAGACAGATTGAATCGTCGTTAACAGGCGAACGTGATTTGCAAGGTCTTCAGAGCATACCAACGGGTGTCCACTTCAACGACTTATATTTTCCATATATTTTCGAAAAAACGTTACCGGACCCGGTAGGGCGGAGGTCAAAGCCCAAGCTATCCTCCTTCTATTAAGACCAAGAAAAGCAAAATCCGTGTAAAATTTGGAGTTTTAGAAGCGAAAAACGGAAGAGAACATCTTCATAAAAATACGTGTAAACAGAGGTGCTCCTATCCGGCCAAGCACCTCTATTCTAACCTAACTTTCTTTCTCGCGGGTTACGCTGGTTCGTATTCGTTCGCCGGTCTAATATAAAGGTCTTTGGGAAGGACACATTCGGGTATAGAAGCATTTCAATAGCGACTTCAATGAAGTTACTTCGTATGATATCGATGGATAGCTTCGACTTTTTGTCACATGATTTTACGTAGATGTAAACAATGGGACAGTCACAGTGCTGCTAGGTGTGTTGTAAAATATTCAGGCATTTGAGACTTAATGTAAAATGTGTATATTTTATGTCAAATCTGGCAGCACTGTACAGTCCTTGTTTGATGGCTCGACGATGTTGCTGTATAACTTCGCGAAGTAGAGCTTCGATACTTATCATATGTATTAAACGCAGATTTATAGAATAGTACAATCAACTAGAGATCGATTGTAACCCAGCAAATTTGGGCTAGGTTTCGAGAATTTTTAAAGAAAGCAAACTATTAGTGATGATGAGTTGAGACGATGATTATTCTTCTCTTATCAATAAGATGCTCTCGAATATTACTGAGTAATGAAAATAACTGGTTTCCTGTTGGAAATGTGTTGTTTACTTTGAATGTATAAGTGATTTATCTAAGAATACTACCAACGGGCCCCAACGGACCCAGAATATTGTTACACATCCTCTTTCAAAGTTGGCGATTTGAGCTGTTTCGTATTAGTTCGCATCTCGGTGAGGTTATGATGTTTTTATAAGGTCTGTTTTTTCAAATTTAAAAAAAAAAAAAAAAAAAAAATCGTTAGATTACTTGGGTATTTTTTAGTTTTTAACGATTCATTTGATTGTATACACCTGTTATTTTTTAATCTGTGGAGTCAAAGTGTGTCAAATTAAATGAAGGCGTTTTTTTTTTCTTTTTCGAAATAGACTGATTTAGTGCTGACTTGGTGATGAGCGTTCGAAAGAAAGACAAACTGTCTCTCTTGGTCTCACGTAACCCCCGCATGTACTGCTATCTCACTCTAATTTCAAAAAACTTATGGAGAGACATCTTTTGAGCACTGAGCATCAATTGTCAAAAAGCGCTGAAAGAATGACTCCAAATAATAGGGTTTGTAAATGACCTCACGTCCAAAAAGCTTAACAAATTAAAATGTTAAATGAAGTTTGCTTGAATTTCCGAGCCAACCTATTTTAACAAATTATTGTCGTTAATAAAGGGCTGTTTGAAAAAGGCATACTTTTCCCGCGCAAAGTTTATTTTCCATTTTTATACAGATTTTTGATTTACCTACTAAAACGCAATGTCTTATTGTCATGTCAGTTCAACGAAAGGTTATCGTAGGTGTGCGATCTCGGTCATGCGTATTTGTTTGCTTACCCCGAACTTCTCATTCTATTGTGAAAGCATGGTTTTTCACTCTCGCTATCTCTTTCTCTCCTTCCCTTCTTTTCTCTGTACTGTTCTAAATCGTATAATCCACATGCGCTAATACGGTGCATCCAAATGCGCCGATTCTAAGGGTTTCGGCGGCTCCATGAGCGCCAAAAAAAATTGACGGTTTTGGATCGGGCCCTCTTGAGAACGACCACCCCTAAAATGGTTAAGTTTCATGCAAGGGGGTGGGGGGACGGGGGGTTATGCTATTTTTGCCCCTTCCCAGTGATGACTCCTGTTTTCTAAACACTTGGTGTACATGAGAAAATACCACTTTAGTATTGCAGGAATAATAGAGTAAGTTTTTAGATTTCGTCCTTTGGAGCAGGATTAGATGGGCGAATAGCAAACGGAGTTAGGGAGTGGATATCAAGTCAAAGTCTTAGCTCGAATAAACAAAATCACGCGCAAGACGCGAAACGGAACGCTTGGCCGCGAAGCGGCCACCGGCCTCTAGTATATTAATAATGACAATTTTTTCCCCCCACTTTGAATGAATTTTACCCATTTTTGGAGGAAGTTGCGATTTTTGATGATGTGGTGCTATTTAAAACTTCTTGTGATGTGCTCAAAATTTCACTTTCCTTGTGATAAATGTAAACCTACAGTGCCCCAGTGGAAGAGCAAAGGGTGGTGGGATGGACCACACAATTTTGGGGGATTATCATTAGTCACTTTTACATTTTTTTTTTTTTTTCGTAATGAAATTTTTCTCTTAACCCTTGTGAGCCTAACGGGGGGGGGGGGTAGATTTGTACCCCAGGCCAGTTTTTTTGACGCCATTTCGTCAAAACTGCTCAAAATTTTTTGGGACTTCATGACATTTTAAGTTAGGATACTTAGAACACGTCCACCAAATTTCATTAATTTTTATGAATTTTTGTCGATATTATAGAAATTTAAAGTGTTGGGGAACAAATATACCCCCCTTCGTCCTGCCAGCTTTAAGTTTGGAACCATCTATTACAGTGAATTTTACGGAAATTTTATGTAGATTAAGAAAATTAAGTCAGATCATTGAAAAAAAATTGGAAATTTATCAAAAATGGAAAAATAAGATGATACCTCATTTCATTTTTTCCATTTTTTTTTTAAAAGTAGGTGTAAATTTGGCAACATAGCAAAAATTTATTCAAATTTCACATAAATTATTCTCTTAGGGTACTAATTGTAAGTAAATAATCCATCCATTAAAGTTTCAAAATTATTGATACTGACTGTGCTGCATGAAAATATCCTTGGGGTACAAAAATACCCCCCCCCTTAGTCCTTTGTGTTACCGAAATACCTTAGGCTCACAAGGGTTAAAATTTCAATTTTTCCGACCCTCCGCCCTTATCTTCAGGTATAACAAAACAGGTGAACGGGCAAATGCTAGAGACCGCGCAAAATTAGATATTGTGGGGACGTTTCGGCTCAAATCGCTGGCATTTTCCACTTAAACGTACTTAAAAATTGAAAGAATAAAAATTATAATGATAATAAAAATAAGAAGAAAAAAAAATAGTTTCACATAATTTACCTAGCTACTCTATACATATTTACTACATGTAATCACAGGAATAAAAACATATGCTATTTGCGCAAGCGCAACCGACCAAGATCTCGAACAGTCACCGATCATACGTTTTTGTCTGGTTTCTAATCTTCAGGTGACACTTGATGAGATCAAGAGAAAAACAGTTTCGTTCGTTCATTTCACTATCTTGGAATGAACCTATTACAATTACACTGAAAAAAAAATCAGCTAAATTTAACTAATTTCAAGTTAAAAGTATGGACACCGCTTAAAACTGTTAGTTTGACCATTTGAATTAGTAAAATTAACTCCGTGCCGTGCTAATTAACATGGCACGGAGTTAATTTTACTTATTCAAATATTCAAACTAACAGTTTTAAGTGGTGTCCATAAGTTGGATTTTACGTGACGCAATTTTTGACCGGACACGGTAATTTTCAAGCATATTTGAAGCGTTTCAAGCTAAAAACCACAGATGCGTGTCAGTATTGCGGAGAGCTGGACTCAGTCGAGCACACATTTTTTAAATGCCCGCGCTGGGTCACCAAAAGGATCGAGCTTGAGGCGATAATAGGACATACTTTGACGCCAGATAACATAGTGAATGCAATGCTTCAATCCAAGCACCACTGGCAGAAAGTCGAGAATTTCATTATTCAAGTACTCCAGCAGAAAGCGAAGGACTCGAAGATGAACAACAAAACACAAGACGTGGAAGGATAGGAGATCGGACAATGAGTAGAGAACCATCATTGTCAGGTGAGATGAGGATGGCCTCATCTTAAGCGGCGACCTCAGTTAGCCGAAGTAATGCCTGATGGCAGTTCCAGCTAATTGGGGGAGGAATCTCACATAACCCTCTCGACCATCGGAGAGGGTAGTTATAAAAACTTTTCCCTGACCAAAAATAGGCAGGCGAAACTTTTTTCTTTCTTTGTTAGATTGTATTGCAGGCCTTCGGGTCAGGGCCCTGTCATCCCTGATTCCAGCTTGTAATCTTCCAATAAAAAAAAAAAAAAAAAAGTGGTGTCCATACTTTTAAGTTGAAATTAGTTAAATTTAGCTGATTTTTTTTTTCAATGTACCTACAGACAGATTTACCTTGGGTTTTTCACCGCAATGACCATGGGTGGATACTGAAATTAGTCTTTCTCTCTTTTCCGGTTATTTGAGCACGTGTGTTGTGTGTTAGAAAAGGACAGCAAGGGGCCATCATGGTACTTCAGCCCCGATCTCTGTCTTTATCTAACGCACGTATTCAAATGAGAGGAGAGAGACCGATAAATTCCTGTATCCGCCAACGCCAATGACTTGTGGCCTCTGTTACTGGTGCAAGTCGCATTCGCTAGCTATTTTTAAAAATGAGGAGCGAGTCGATTTGCGGATTTGATCAGATAGGTCACTATTCTTGAATGCGTGAGTCATTACACCGACCAACGCAGCCGATTTGCGTAAATTGAACGGCATTCTACAACCTATCGATGAATCTATTAGCTGAAGCAAAGATTACACATATACCAGTTGAGAAGTAAAGTATATTAATGCTTTATAAAAATTCTGAAATCGATCATTTTTGTTTCAAAATGTTGAATCACCGATTCTGATTGTAAAATAAATTCCATTGAATAGTCACACTTGTTAGTGGAGAAGTATAGCCAAGACTTGTAGAAATACTCAAAACAGTAATCTTTGTTTCAACCGGTTGAATCACCGATGGATCGCAGAATGTCATTTGATACCCGCAAAACGGCAGCGCTGTTACACTTGGCGAACTTCGCGCGAGTACAGGAACCCTTTTTTCAAGGTCGCAACATTTGCTTTCATGTCAACTACTCTATGGGCGTTGAAGGTTGGTACACGCTGTGGTCACAAGAGTGCGCAAGCGTCAGGAGATAGAGGAAGAAATGATAGGGTGTTCGTTCGCTCAGAAATCATGGCAATACTACTATGTAACTGACGTGCAAAAGCAATTTTTGTCTCGAGGATAGACCATACTAACAACAAGAGCAGTGTTGCGAAATTTGGCGGGAAATTTAAACATATTGCATCTAGTTATACGAAAAAATGTGTATAATTTTAGGCTGAAAGGCAGCCCTAGGCAAGAGTAAGGGTTTCTTGTCCGACAGAGGGCAGGGTCAGTTTACATTTTTGTTAGTACTATCACAAATATCAAGTGCTTCATGCCACGCAATATCAGGTTGTCCGTCGTAAAATCCATTTTGATTTATAAGCTGATATTTTTTATTCTGTCTGTCCGATTCTTGGTCTCTGAGGGCGTATGATCTCATGATGCTGTTCCGGCATTGATCTTATTTATCTATATTATTCCTGAAGGACTATATACTATCCATACTATTCCATTTGATTTCATCACCTCTTTTTGCTGTCATTAACGTGATTCAACTGCAGTCATATGACACGATCGATTTGTGGTTGCCTAATTACTAGAGTTAAGAATATGTTTTGAAAAACCGAATCGTAAGAACTCCGGTTCTATACTTTAGAGGGAAATACAAATGTGCAAAATCTGGATATCAACTTGAGTCCGTAAGATAAAGTCATGAATGGATGAACTTTCTCGGAAAAACTCGTTATTTGATCTAATTTTGGATCTGCGATGTTACTGCTTCTAAGAATATTCACACTCTTAAATTAAGAATTTAAAGTGATTCCAGGAGAAAGTTGGGGCTTTTCATTAACCCGCTAGATGGCGGGACTGGTCAGTTTCCAAGATGTCGTCCAAATGTCCAAATGTTTTTTAAATGGGTACTATGAATGGGCTGACGGATGAATATGCTGATTATATACCGGAACGTCTTGGTGTCCTTCAATTTGTATGGCTTTTTGAAGCCACCACCATTTTAATTGATTGACAAACAAACTCGTAATTTTGAGAGCAGACTTCGCGCACATATATAATAAGTGCGAGTGAGACAGAGAATATAATCTCATTCATACCCATTGTAAAAATATCCGAAATCTTTTCTTAGAATTACTACTTTATTTCTCAATCACTTTTGAAGGTTTATGACTTAAAATAAAAATCGATAAAAAAAATGTGAAAAATACAGTGACGTCTTGGTAATTAGCATAATCAGCTGTTGTACCTGTCAAAATGACTCTAAAAAGATCACATTTCGGAATTTGATTAAAGGCAACATTAAGTGGATTGAAAAATTCCGGTTTTTCTCCCAAAATATCACATTGAGGTGATTTTAGGCGGAAAATGTGCAGATTTTAAGCAGATAGATAACGCCACTGGTAATGGGGCATATGTTGCATTTTTAGAATTTAAAATTGAAAATAAAGAAAAAACGGAATTTAAGTTGTTCCTAATTGGTAAGTTTGAATCTGTTGCTGTGTGGAGTTTGGATGCGATGTCTGCCCTCTAGTTGAATCACGGCTCAACAATCGATTGCTGGTAAAGCGCGCCTGCTTCATTTTCGAATCGATTGTTTTATATCTTATCAAAAAAGGGGTAAAATTGTTGCCAAACTGCAACAATGTTTTTGATCAATCGCTTAGGTACTGGAAGTTGAACACCCGCATTACAATATGTTTAGCTTGTGGGCGACGCGATGGACAAATGAGTGGATTATTTTACGCAACAATTCATTCATTGAGCAAATGATAGGTAGGTGTGCGAGTATGCCATTAACCATAACACAGTACTTACATCTGCTGATTCGCTGATTGGAGGAGGCGACCAACTTCGATCATATTATTTCGCCATAGGTTAACCGGAGGATTGAGGAACGTTCGGAATTTTTTTTGACAATTTCATCGACTTGGAACGAGAAACAGATTTCTGATGGATATGTGTTTTTGTCATTGAATTTTAGAATCGTGTGGTTTCAGGGGGAAAATATGAAGAGGAGTTTTGTTCAAGGCTTCCCTAGTAAAAATTTTTTGTTGACCACCAACAAAATTTTACTGGCACCAACAGAATTTTACTGACAGCCAGTAAAATTCTGTTGGTGCCAGTAGAATTTTGTTGGTGGTCAACAAAATTTTGCTGGTGCCAATACTTTTTGTGACTGATCAGTAAAAATTGTGCTGGCAGCCAACAGAATTTTTGATGGTCGGTCATAAGAAGCATTGGCGCCAACAGAGTTTTGTTGGTGCCAATACTCCTTGTGACCGACCAGTAAAAATTTTGCTGGCAGTCAACAGAATTTTTGATGATCGGTCACAAGAAGTATTGGCACCAACAAAAGTTTGTTCGAGGCCAAATAAGTTTTGCTGATGACCAGAAAATAGCTTACGGATGAAAGGAACTTTGTTGGTGGCCATTAATTTTTTAGTGCTGTCCGGTAAACTTTTTGTTATAACTCGCAAATATCATGATGTGGAACATACGGTTGCTAAGTATGTCTCAACTTACAGTCTCGGTTTTGACTTTCTCAAGTTTCACAAAACTGGAACATGGCTATGTTGACGGTTTAAAACGTCCAGGATGTTTACAAATTATTTACCCCCATTTAGAGCTCAAAACTGACTTTTCCATATAAATAAAGAATTAGAAATATATTATTTAGACAACACGGACTTTGAAAAAAGTACAATACTAAATAAAAATTAATCCTATATCTTTTGCTTTACTTTAATCAAGTGTGTATTGTAGAAACTGTATACAGTATATTTATTCTGACACATATGATACACTTGTGGATATATTTCACCTATGTAGGGATCGTACTATAGCGGGGAAAAAGATCGTACTATAGCGGAGAAAAAGAAACCTGGTCAGGATATGCAATATATGCAACACACACCTAATACATGAGTTGAATAGTATACTGTGCATTGCGTATTGCATACCTTGACCGTATTTCTTTGTATCCGCTTGTAAAATTTAAATTAATAATTTCCATGTATGGAAATAAATATGTTTTTTTGAACTAAACACTAAGACACTTTACAATTGACACCGCCGCACTTACAATAAGTTAAAGAAGCTTTTATTTGATATGCTGTATGATAAAAAAGGCACTACCTAAACAACAAATACGGAACTTTAGTACTCTTTTTTTAAATGTGTTTGGAAAACAGATATAACATCCCTGGTAAAATGTTCCATGTTGATAATTTGATTTCCGTGACATTATATAGATTCAAAGATCGGACCAAACTTCAAGTTCCGCGACCGTTCAAAATTTGAAGAAAGGGAGACTCACTCTGTTGCACCCAGTAACAAATTGATTTTATCTCATCAAGTTTTTTAAATACCAAAAATCTGAATGCAGAATCAGATTCCTCGACCAAAAATACCTTCCATTACCAATTTTCATGCAAATCAGACTTAAAGTAAACTTATTCTCTTTTCACAAACTTATCTACCGGATTTTCGTCTGTCGTATATATCTAATCGGGGTGGTGTAACGGTTAGGTCATCGGACTTGGAATCGGAAGGTCTCGGGTTCGAATTCCGGATGTGACCGTAAAATTTGGAAGCTTTCGTCCGATCGGCGGACGTAGGTGTACTCCGTACATGTCTGTAAGTGTAGTTTCACTTTTATTAATCCCCAATATTATCCTTAAAACCCTTTTAACCAGTTAAAACTTTTTGATGGTGATCAATAAAATTTTAATGGTGGACCAGCAGAATTCTGATGGTGGTCAACAAAAACACTGAGAAATGGAACGCTGACCGGTCAACAAATTTGTTGGTCGCCGACAAAAATTTTGATGGCAACCATCAAATTTGTTGACCGGTCAGTGTTCCATTTCTCAGTGTTTTTAATGACCGTCATCAAAAAATTTTTACTAGGGTTTGGCCTTACCATGGGTCAATGGGTCTGTTGCAAACTTTCGCTGCAACAATTAAGAGAGTTTAATCTTAGGTAAAATAGCCTGAAAAGTCCATTGGTGGCATCAGAAAGTCATAAAATGCAGTAATAAACTCAGGAGAGGCATTTAATAAAATCCAAGATGGCGAAAAATTATCGAGCAATTTGTATGCATGCACCACAAACATCCAAGGGTAGCCAACCTCACAATATCGAACACAACCAATCACAACGTAAACTAACACAAACTTCTACATGCAGTGAGGTTGTCAAAGTTGGCCATCCTTGGATGTTCACGGTGCATGCATACAGATTGCTCGATATTTCTCCGCCATATTGGCTTTCATAAAACGCCTCTTGTGAGTTTATTATTGCATTTTATGACTTTCTGATGCCACCAATGGACTTTCAGGCGATTTTACATTAGACTAAATACTCTTAATCGTTGTAGCAAAAGTTTGCAACAAACCCACTGCAGGCAGGTATTTTCCCTCAGCCGTTTTAAGCCCAGACAGTAAATGACACAAACTTTCCAGAATTCAGTTTGTCTAAGCTAAAATAAAAAAAAAAAATCTGATAATGAAAAAAATAACAGCACATAACACACATTGGCTGTTGCGATGTTGCCGTCGGACGATGCTCAACTTTGCAGTTATCCATCATGGATACTTTGCCTGTCATGTCGCGTGCAATCTGGCAACGTTGAATTTCGTCCATTTAGACCCATGTAAAATACTGCTTCGAGCAAGCTCAACCGGTACCGTCAATATGTCGACCTTCTCAATGGGATAAATTGGACTGGATATAAACGTTGCCAAATTGCACGTGACGCTGGGGATATTCCAATTTTGTACAAAATAGAATACTTTACATGCATGGCTTTCGCAGACAAACGAATCATGCTGTACGTTAGCATAACCAATCGGGATTGAATTTATGTGATAATCTTTTGTAACCTCAATGAAACTCTTAAAGCTGTCCTTCGCTTAGGTTTTATTTTTTAAAAGTCATATAAAATTAATTTGACTGCTAACTTTGATACCGCATGACGTACATGTAACTCACTCTGCGTCTGGCACGTTTGAGCGTCTTAAACTTGCATTGCGATAAGTATCCTCGGTGTATAAATACTGGGTAGAATATAATCCATCGGCGACAGCGATTGACAATTTTTCTCAACTTTTTTACAGTTCGGAATTGGATTTTGGAAATTTTGAGTTTGTTCACTATTATAATTATACCTCGTTCTACACTGACAAAAGTAAGTCTATTAAAATAACGCTTTTTAAGACGAATTGATTCCAAACAGTCTTGTTTTAATCAAAAACGTTCAAGATAATTTTTAAAATTATTAAGGTAATTCTGACAAATTTTTCCAGTGAATGTAACAGAACTGTTTCGAAATTGTTGGCAATAGCAATTTATCGGAATAACTGATAAATTTGTAAGAATTACCAAAAAAATGTTAGAATTATTAAAGGGAATCGTTAAAATTGCCTAAGAAACGATTAAGATTGTAGCTAAAAAGCTTGAGATCAAATTTTCTCAAAAAATTGTGATTTTTAAAATCATTCAATAAAGCTATATTTCTCATTTCTCAGCTTTAGTTGCTTAAGATTAGAATTTTTATAAAATCAGATACAGTGAAATCTATGATTGAAATACTATTCCCAATGCCCATCAACGTATAAAGTACACCTAAGGGAAATATGTCACGCTCGAGTCAAACTTATAATAAAATTAGCTTCAATCAGGCTCATTAACAACTTCCGATTGCGATGGGAACGCTTTTTCGATCACTCGATACAGTTTTACTTTCTCTCGACTGACAGTTCCTGTTAAATCCGTCGGAATAATTTCGTAAACTATATGTGTACTCCCGCGGGCGAATCAAACCCAATCACACATTGCGTTGTTTTGGCTAGGTTTGCGCCGTGTCAGTGGTGGCTCGTGCAATGTGGCAACCATGCTTATTTGCCATTTAAAGCTATGCAAAAGTATCGATATCTTGGGGATGCAATTGCACCTCCTGAAGATCGATAGTTTTACATAGGTTTAAATGCAGAGAATCCATCGTTGCCACATTGCACGAGCCGCCACTGCGCCGTATAAATTAAGAGTATTATCGTCCCCTTTTTTTTTAGGGATCAATTCGGATTACAGTGATGCCATTTTTTGCTCCACTCCTCTTTCACACTCGGTCGAAGTACTTTCGACGAATTAAAGATTGTCGCGATATTTTCGCACATTTTCAGTTATGGGTGTGAGTGTGGGACTGATCTGCAACGGCTTTCTCGCCCCACCCGCACTGGCCCCTCGTCCAAAAGGGGTGTAAGGAGTATGAAGAGTGGCCGAACCAGAACCTTGAAGGCAAAACTTAGCATGTGGAAATCTCGCGACAATCTTTCATTCGTCGATAGTACAACCCTCTGCCCTATGCGTTTATTCTACTTGAAAACAAAGTTATCGGACAAAGATTTAAGTTATTATGCGGAGTTTCACTCTCTGAGTCTATAGGTTGAATATATTCTGTCAGAAAAGACCAAACTATTCGAAGTGAATAATGTTGACATCGTGATGTTACTATGAGCGCCTTGGTACAAAGACAGGGAGACCCTAAAGTACTTTGATATTTGTTATCTTGAAATTTTCTAACTGATACTGGACTTATTCACTGACTTGATTTCCTTAAGGAGAGAGGGGGGGGGGGGGTAAAAAGTGCCAATATATGTATTTTCCCAAAGACCCCCTCTAAAGGCTGTTTAAACATTTAACAATTTATATACAAAAGGATACCCCGGAAAATAAGAAGCAGTTTACGTTATAAACTGCTAATTTACTTGTACACACGATTGGTAGACCTTTACCCCTTATTTTTTCCCGTTGGTGAACAGACCCCACATGGGCGGATCCCGCGGATCCAGAAATTTGGCAACCACGAATTCATCCTATTTGATCGTATGAGAAACAATCGATTCTTGAGGGGGCCATGGCCCATTTACTAATCGATTGTTCCTCAAGCATTCAAATGGGAATAATACATGTATAGTTGCCGCATTGCTGGATCCGCCTTTGAAATCTCGTCACTCGAGCTTTCGTAGAAAAATAAAAGAAAGAAACTGAAGAGGTGGCAGCCAGTGGGAGTGATGATAGTTAAAGTTCGTTAAGAATCAATTAACGATTGACGATTGACGATTAATTGTTTTAAAACTAAATAAGGCAGTGTACCAAGTCGTGGTGCAAACTGAGAGAAACTTGTGGCGCTGCTAGTGCGGATAGTTTGAAAACAGTGGCTCCAATCAAAGGTTATTAAAATCGTAAACTCACTTTACCGGTCGATCGCGATCGCCGTGTCAGTGGAGTGGCGAGTTTGGCGCACAAAGGAAGAAATCGAAGGAATTGTCGGCCAAACAGAATCTGGTTCGATTGCTTTGTTTTGAGTTATATAGGTCCAGAATTTGAGTTCAGGTGCATAATTCTTATTTATAACATCAGGTTTTTAAAGTTTTGTTTATTTGTTTTGATTTTGTTTTTTTTCTTTCCTTTCCTTTCCTTTCCTTTCCTTTCCTTTCCTTTCCTTTCCTTTCCTTTCCTTTCCTTTCCTTTCCTTTCCTTTCCTTTCCTTTTTCCTTTCCTTTCCTTCCTTTTTCCTTTCCTTTCCTTTCCTTTCCTTTCCTTTCCTTTCCTTTTTCCTTTCTTCCTTTCCTTTCCTTTCCTTTCCTTTCCTTTCCTTTCCTTTCCTTTCCTTTCCTTTTCCTTTCCTTTCCTTTTTCCTTTTCCTTTCCTTTCCTTTCCTTTCCTTTCCTTTCCTTTCCTTCCTTTCCTTTCCCTTTTCCTTTCCTTTCCTTTCCTTTCCTTTTCCCTTTTCCCTTTTCCCTTTTCCCTTTTCCTTTCCTTTCCTTTCCTTTCCTTTCCTTTCCTTTCCTTTCCTTTCCTTTCCTTTCCTTTCCTTTCCTTTCCTTTCCTTTCCTTTCCTTTCCTTTCCTTTCCTTTCCTTTCCTTTCCTTTCCTTTCCTTTCCTTTCCTTCCTTTCCTTTCCTTTTCCCTTTTCCCTTTTCCTTTCCTTTCCTTTCCTTTTTCCTTTCCTTTCCTTTCCTTTCCTTTCCTTTCCTTTCCTTTTCTTTTCTTTTCTTTTCTTCACGGAAAAAAAAACTACGGTGAAAATAACCATACCGATACCTGATTTTGGCACCTGCTAGATGTTATGGTGATGTTAACCAGAAGTATACCATGTTTTGACTAGGTACTGGGTGATGATACCTGATTGCATGTCGAATTTACTCAAAGTATCGGTAAATGTACCATACTTCTGGTCAAGTTTACCATAACATCTAGCAGGTGCCAAAATCAGGTATCCGTATATGGTTATTTTCACTGATCATTTTTTCCTTGTTTATGATCATGAATGCATAAACGTGGTTACTTCAGAGTAATGATCGATTAATCTACTGAGCCTGTAACCGATTGCAGTGTGTGTCGGCGAGTGCAATCTGGCATCATTGCTTTTCGTCCATTTGAACCGATGTAAAATATCGATTCGAGGGAGTGCGCTGTGCAATTCAAATACTTAGACTGTTTTCATGCCTTTAAATGATCTAAAAGCAACGTTGCCAGATTACACGTGCCGCCACTGCCGATTTGTAAATCAGTGGCGGCTCGTGCAATTTGGCAACAATGTTTTCCCTCCATTGAATACACGTAAAACAATCGATTGCTGGTGAAGCGCTGCTTCACTATCGAATCGATTATTTTGCATTGAATCAAATGGAGGGAAAACATTGTTGCGAAAATGCACGAACCACCACTGTTGTAAATGCAGATATCGCGGACGTTCCTCATCGTGGCGCGACGACTAGTACCTATGCAAACCATAGTCCACGTCTTTTTACCATTTGAACCTATGTATGTATGCAAAATAATCGATTTCTTAAGATCCATTATTTTATGTATGTTTAAAAATAGAGAATTCGTTGCCAAATTGCACGAGACATCACTGATCAATCGATTATATTGGTTGTAGACAATCAATTACTGTAATGTTGGTTAGACGCTTGTTTAGGAAGTGAAATCGATTATTCGATAAATAAACATAAATAGAATAATTAATTACAGCAGTACTTAAAAATCAATCGTTATGCAGCTAATAAAATCGTTTCTTTGACGAGGGACATCGGTTACTCGTTCTATTCGATTATATTCGATTATTTTAACCATCATCTTTAGTTTGATTGTTACACCGAAAAACTATAGCTTCGTTCAATTCACCGACGCAAATTAGAACAAACAACACAATTTAGTTACGTGTACAGAGCTTCTATGTTTGATTATATGTATTAAAATCTATTTCAAACATTTCTATTCCTAAGAGTTGCGTTACCTCACCAAGTTTTGAATTTCCTACGAAACCAAATTTTAGGCGATTTAAGCCGACTTTCAAAAACTGTTTCAGTATATTTTTGCACCTCCTGCGTCTCACTAGGAAAGCAATTTTAAACTTTGTTTTTGTCAATTTCGATATATTTTTCAACTGATCTAAATAATTAAAAAAAAAAAAAATAAAAATAAATAAATAAACCGAAATTTTCAAACAGTACTAAAGTTTGTTGCAGAAAACACAACTCACCCATAATCTTTTGGCGAACTTTCAATTTTCATTACTCCAAATCAAAATCAAATTTGCTTTGGACTTTGTCCTTTGAATTTTAAAGCATTTCTTGACGAAAAGCCAACGCTCAAATACATTTTCATCAATTTTTATTCAGTATTATGAGGATTAAAATTAATATATTCCTAAGATCAATGGTCAATATGTAAACTTATATATTTTTGTAACCCCCGCTACACTGAAAAAAAAATCGCTGAATTAGTTAAAAGTATGGACACCACTTAAAAACTATTAGTTTAACTCTTTAAAATAGTTGATGAATAGTTGAATTAACACGGCACGGAGTTAATTTAACAAATTCAAATAGTCAAACTAATAGTTTTTAAAAGGTGTCCATACTTTTAAGTAGAAATTAGTTAAAGAGCCTCGCCAAATTTTGACCCTTTTTTCGTCCCTCGGAATCCTGGACCAAATATGGCTTAAATTACTCCTTAAGGTGACCTCATACTCGTGTTAAAATTTCAGCTTGAGTATAAGCACGGTTTCCGAGATATAGGGGGGCAAAGTTCCCCATTGAAAGCATTGAAATGACGCAGCTGCTGCAACATTTCAATGCTTTCAATGGGGAACTTTGCCCCCCCCCCCATATCTCGGAAACCGTGCGTATACTCAAGCTGAATTTTTAACACGAGTATGAGGTCACCTTAAGGAGTAATTTAAGCCATATTTGGCCCAGGATTTCGAGGGACGAAGAAAGGGTCCAAATTTGGCCCTCTTTTGGCGAGGCTCTTTAGCTTATTTTTTATTTATTTATTTTTTTTTTTCAATGCAGAGGTCTGAATGGGTTAGACAGAAATTACGTTTTTTTCAAACCAAACGTTATTTTATCAAAAGAAAACTCATTTCTTTTCGATCGATTTTCCGTTCGGTATATTAATACCGGTAAAAGTTGAAAAAAGCACACTACTGTGCGTTGATGGCTCTGCACAGCGTTCAGCAAGTCGCGACTTTCAGCTCGGCGCAATGCCCCTACTGCCCCCCGCTGCTCCCACCACACCTCTATCCCATCAATTGCGTAACAACCGCAGTATTCGTATGTGTACACAAGTTAATACGTCTATAACAACAAAGAAGTTGACGCCCAAGGGACGCGCGACGCGACGGGTCGACGACGCGTCAGCAACGCGACGCGCGGCTTTGCAGCGTGGCTCGGCTTGGCGGTCCATGCCGCGGACTACGCTGCCCGCTGCTGAGCGCAGATCCCGCCGACGACGACCGGAATTCGAAAAAAGTGGAGTAAAAAGTTGGTGGAGTGAGTTAAGAGGGACAACGAATTTGATCGAGCATCGGTTTGCACGCATCGATGCGATGCCGAGCGCAACCGGCGACCGGCAAATGCCGAACGCCGCGCACCGCACAGTAGATAAGCGTATTCTCGCGAATGATCTATAGAACGTATTCTTGACCAGTAAAGAAGCCTTGGAAACCAGCAAAAATCAGGCCCATATGAACCCTACTCATGGCTGAGGTTCTGAAAAAAAAAAAAAAAACCCAACGTTTACTGCCAAACTTTGGAAATGCTCCAGTTCTTACTCCGGTGAGCCCTTAAAAACGTCGGGTTGGATCCTATCAAAGAAAGGTAGGTACAAATACAGAATAATACAATCAGAATATTAACTCTTATATAAGAGCCAATGAAAACATTTTTTCGGTCTATTTTGGTGACTTTTCAAGATGGCGGGCGTGGCTCACTATCACTTGAGTCCCCTATATACTATGAGAATTGCGCCATTGCTGAATCCATTTCTGATTGGCACTCAGATAATCTGAGTGCCAATCTGAGCCTAAATCTGAGTCAGATGTAGGCTGTCAAGAAAGCCCCAAGAGGCAAATGCAAATGGCGGAGGGTTTGTTTATTTTTCGCATACCAGCTTTCATTACACATTTGAAGTAACAGTGACCGCAGGAATTATTGTTAATTTTTTCTCTGCTTGAATGTTATTCTAAAAAACATAATCTCTTTCAACACGGAGAAAAAAGACTGGTTTAATTTACCTTAGCAAAAAATGATGGTAAATTTCGCCAGAATGATGGACAAAATCACCAGAGGCTCTGGTGACTTTGCCCATCATTCTGGCGAAATTTATCATCGTTTTTTGCTAAGGTCAAAATCAGCTATCATGATGGTAAATTATATCAGTCTTTTTTCTCCGTAAATAACGACCGTTATTGTCGAGACTCTGAACCTAACCTAGAAGAGAAAGCGAAATAATGGCAACATGCACATTGCACAGGCATATGACCATCCGCCATTTGCAATTTGCCTCTTGGGGGATCCATGGATCCGCTTCTTCTTCTTCATTTTGAGAGACTTGGCGCAGCTCTCTTAGTATATATAGGGACTCTAGCGATCACTGTCTTTCGCATGGCTTTGAATGTGGGTAGTTTTGAACTTATCAAGACGGTGGACCAGAATTTAGTGCTTCGAAATGAGCCAAAGAGTCTATTCTGATTGTATTATTCTGTGGTACAAACTACAAATCAGGTGGATTCGGTTATCATGATCCAACAGATTATTCGCAAAAATACGCTGATGGATTCAAAACGATTCGACATCGAGTGACCTAGAAAATGTCAATTTGCATCGAATAAAACCTGCATATGAAAATACTGAGAGTGCCTTTAGCGTTTACACTTCAGTCGCAAAAGATTTGATACCGTCTTTCCCTATTAAAAATGGTCGGACAGAACTTGCAAGTTGTCAATCACCATGAGGTTTTTTTTTTTTTTTTTTTTTTTTTTTTTTTTGAAAAAATGTCAGGCTGCTCTAAATTAAATCAGCCCAAAGAGATTAGTCTCATGAGACTAATATTTTACTTATATGCATATCAAGTTCTCTTTTTTAATTATTTTGAAAATGTTTGATTATAATTTTTCGTTTTGCGACGATATCCTGAATCCTGATCAATTTGCGGTAAACCCACTGTGTGCTGCCTCGCCGCAACGTTTACCCACTGCCTACTAAAAACCGCTTGTGCTGATCGTGTATAGCGCCGCCAAATGCAGATCGCTATGATCCACAGTTTCGCACAGTGGGCCAGTACGCGAAGGTTTGAAGATAAAAGCTTTGTGCGGAGATCTTTCTTAAACCCGTCTTGAAGCAGGAGCTTTCAGTGTTCAAACTATCACATTTAAAACCGTGTTTATTCAAACTAAAAAGTCTTGACTTAAAGACTATCAACTCATTAATGGATCTATTGCACATGTTTGCTGCTGAAATGAGCATAGATTCCCCTGGATTGGAATCTATGCCTGTTTTCTTTAACATCAAAATTTAGACCCTTGCACATACGACTCATTGTACCCTAAGAGTACAGACTAGCGTTTATAAACTCAAATCATTTTTTGCATGAAACCATCATAAGTTTTTGATCTTCTATTTTCCATATGAGCCTCCGTTCTCTTTCAAACGGTTTAATCAAACTTACAGGTGAGACAACATGACACTTTCATAATTCAAAAATAAACACGACGCAAGTCGTTGTTTTCGGACTATTGGTGATGGAACTGATGTTTGACGATGTTATTCGAAAGATTTGTTTGACGGCCCGTCAAACAAGCCGTCGAATTGCGACTTTCGTTGACAAACATCGATGGAATATTTTAGGCTTTAACTCGAAACAGTAAGCTAGTCACCCCTGGTAGAAACTTCTTTCGTGAAGTTCCATGATAAAATTATTCCGTGGGTCATTAATATTTTCCAAAAAATGATTTGGAATTCCGAGGGCCGATCATGGGATTCCCCATGATAATTTTTGTATGTAATTTCTTAGAATGAGGTTGTTGCACACTCTTGATATAAGCGGTTTAAGGGTCGATTCAGGGGTAAAAACTTTGAAAAATAACGATGTTTGCTCTAATAACTCACAAAATTCACTACTAAATTCATAAAATGTCTTGAAAAGCGCGATGAGCGTAACAGCTTCATTGGGCACTAACAATAATGGGTGATTCCTATCTTATTTTTGTTATACTCTCTTTATGCTGACAAGGAATGTTCACAGAATAATAATTATTAGACACCAGGTTAGTGATCCACATCTGACTATTATGGTTCCGTAACACCAAGGAGACACTCGTGTCAAAAGAAAGTCGTATACTGTACCTATTGGCCCCTTATTGATGGAGTTGCAGCCTTATTAAATGGGAGTCTCCCATTATTAGTGCCCAACGCCTCCATCAAGCTCGCGCATCTAGAATCATTTCATGAGTTCAGGAGTATATTTCGGGAGTTTTTAGTGCTACCATCGTTATTTTTGCAAAAGTTTACATCTGAATCAGCCCTTAACCCTTGTGAGCCTAAGGGGGGGTACATTTGTACTCCAGGCCAGTTTTTTTGACGCCATTTTGTCAAAAATGCTCAAAACTTTTTGGGACTTCATGACATTTTAAGTTAGGATACTTAGGACACGTCCACCAAATTTCATTAATTTTTATGAATTTTTGTCGATATTATAGAAATTTAAAGTGTTGGGGTGTTCGTCCTGCCAGTTTTAAGTTTGGAACCATCTATTGCAGTGAATTTTACGGAAATTTTATGTAGATTAAGAATATTAAGTCAGATAATTGAAAAAAATTGGAAATTTATCAAAAATGGAAAAATAAGATGGTACCTCATTTCATTTTTTCCATTTTTTTTTATTTTGACATTTTTTTTAAAAGTAGGTGTAAATTTGGCAACATAGCAAAAATTTACTCAAATTTCACATAAATTACTCTCTTAGGGTACTAAGTACATAATCCATCCATTAAAGTTTCAAAATTATTGATACTGACTGTGCTGCATGAAAATATCCTTGGGGTACAAAAATACCCCCCCTTAGTCCTTTGTGTTACCGAAATACCTTAGGCTCACAAGGGTTAAATCGCTTACTGCTAAAGTATGTGCAACAGCCCTATTTTGGCTTAGCGATTGCTCTGTTTGATTGAACTGTTTTAGCGTGTACGGATGCCTTTTGGGTTTACATGCTATAAAAGATAAATCGATGCGGAAAAAAACGCATTTCACGCGAGCTGCTAGCCGCGCGGCTCTCTGTGCGTTGCGCGTCGTTGCACCACCTGATTGGAGCAGACGAATGCGGAGATCGGTCGGTCGACACTCCAGCTCAAACCGATGCTTGACGCGCGCATCTATTGGATTTCACTTCCTGAATCCAACCTCTTGCAAGCAGGTAAGCACCTCACCATCCAACAACATTCAACGAGCAGCCTCACCTCTAACCGCTACCTTCCTGTCTGAATACGTCCGTCCGTCCGTTCGTCTGTCTATCTCATTATTGACGCAGATGTAGCTACGCGCAACGTTTAAACGACGCGCGAGGACTCCACGGCAGAGCTGCCGATTTGCGTAGATTTAATGACATTTTTAAATTCACCGATGATTCCACCGGTTGAGGAAAGATTACATAGTTCAATTCAGTGTATGACTGTAATGCACGAAAATACTCTGATCTGTAATCTTTTCTCAATCCCTGAAAACGCCGTGAATTAATTAAAATATACCGGTTGAGAAAAGATAAAATACGCCAATATTTTCGTGCATTACAGTTATACACTGAACTAAACTCTGTAATCTTTTTACAACCGGTGAAATCTTCGATGAATTTCAAAATGTCATTAAATCTACGCAAATCGGCAGCTCTGCTCCACGGGAGCGTTCTACATAGGGTGTGCCAAAAAAACCGTGAATGATTCCCTCACTTTATAACTAATCTAGCTATAGCTTATTGAGTCCCTGTATGTATACAGAGAGTTAAGACGAGTGAAACCATGAGCCAGTGGCGCCATTAGGGGGAGGGCAGGGGGGAGGGGGATTGCCCCCCAAGGATTTTCAGTGTGGCCGAAAAATCAAATCAGAGAGATTTTTTTGAAGCTGCACGGAAAAAAAAAAAAAAAAAAAAAAAAAAAAAAAAAAAAAAAGGTCGTACAAATTTTTGGAGGGCCTCCCCCCCCCCAACAAGTCAGAGAGATAGAGAGATTTGTTTAAGATGCACGGGCAAAAAAAACAAAAAAAAAAAAACAAAAAAAAACAAAAAAAAAACAAGGTCATCCAAATTTTTGGAGGGACTTGCCCTCTGAAATTGCGCCCCTGCCATGAGCACCACCATTAGATGCGTTTTTGAACATTTGTTTATAATCTGAGAGCCGTTGTTGCATTTTGGTCCAATGCAGAAATATTACAGTGCCGTCTTGAGTTTTTAACGGAAAAAGTCTTTGACTGCATTTGCTGATCGATATCTATCTACGACTTTAAAGATTCTTTTGGGTATTACATACATTATTGAGGAGGATATCATGATTAGGATTAACTAGTTCATGGACAGTTAAGTCTTTTTTCCGTAAAATACCGTTGGACCATTTCGTTCGTAAACGAGTGTATGTAAACAAATGTGCAATAACGCATACAATGGCAATATAGCCTAGCTTCCCTTTCTATGAAATAGTTAGTCAAGACACGTGAACAGAAGTGAAGAAGAAGAAGGGTCTGAGGAGCCTGGAGGCGCGCCTCTTGTTTACATTTTTATCCAACGATCTTCCCGCCAAAGATAACTTATACATGTACTCGTGTGCAAGTAATCTTTGTAAAGCCAATCTAACCTTCAATTACCGTTTGCTTCACTACCTGTTTTAATTTACGGTGAAGAATATTTTGTTGAAGTTTTACGTCTTGATCATGTTACATCAGACACAAGTAATGTGTGAATTTTATTCTGTTCTGAATATACTCACGTCAATTTTAATAGAAAATTTTATCAGTATAAGATAAAAATGCCCAAAGTTTCCTAAAAGCCGGGCGGGCGGCTGGGAAGATGGTTCCATGAAGATGTAAACATCAAGAGGCGCGCCTCCTAGCTTCATAGACCCCTTCATCTTCTACAGTTTTCAGCAGCCAATCAGAGATGGAACCTCGTATGGCAAGACTACATAAATAAGGACTCTAGTATAGCCTAGAACTCATGACCGATCAGAGGTTGACTACCCTTGTCTTAACTCTGTAAATACAGGGACTTTTGCTATAACGACCTGATCTTGGTTGCCTTTAGAGGATCAGCTGAGTTTCTTTCAATTGAGCTAAAAATTAGCGCAGTTTAAACATTGACGAAGTTATGACATTTGGAAAGACGGGAGGGGGGTGACCTTTCACAGATTTTTTTATTACTAATATTTATGATTACTAAAATAACAAAATTCGTAAGTGTTGTCGTCGCTGTTATCATCTAACGAACGTTATCAGTATCATCCTGAAATAATACGACGATAGTAATTAATCTTTTTGAGTAGATTTCATAAACTTGAAAACAATTCTAGCGCTTTTAAAGTGACGTTGCTGCTGAAGTAGTGGCGCTCCTTATTATGTCTTCCATCTTTCTCGCCTTTCCTTCAAATAAACAGATTGAAAGAAGACAAGAGGAGAAAATTTTCATCAAGTTATGCTTTTCTGAAATGCATGCTTCAATGGAGCAGGTATAATGAGAGGAAAAGTGTCTGTCTCTCAGTGTGCCACTGGCTTGCTAATGTTTTGATAACTCGATTGTGATCAAAGCCAGGGGCGTCATTTCAAGTTCGGCTTGGGGGGGAGGGGGGGCAAAAAATCTTCCCCCCCCCTTTTTTTTTTTGCTCATCATTATAATTTTCGGCTTGGAGGGGGCAAAAAATCGGATAAACTTTTTTTTTCTTTTTTTTTTTTGCTCATCAATATAATTTTAGAGCCAAAGAGCTTTTGTGGGCGATAATCGGATGACCTTTTTTTTTTTGCTCATCAATATAATTCGTGCCAGTTTTTGAGCCTGACTTCAAATCCTTGGGGGGGCAATTGCCCCCCCCAGCCCCCCCCCCTAAATGACGCCCATGATCAAAGCAGACAAAAAAAAAACCTATAAATTGATACGTTGTTTGAATCTAGTTAATCCATGAATCGTTTACGGATATTTTTTTCATGAATGTAATAAAATATCATAATAATTGCTGTCACTGCTCGTGTAACTTGGCGACAACGGATTCTCTCCATTTAAACCAATGTAAAGTAATCGATCTTTTTGAGGTCCATTGAAACCCTAAGAAACTGATGTTTTTGCAACGCTTTTGTGGAAATATAACACTTGCGAGAAGTATGAACTATAATTACTTATCATTTAGCGCCTTCAATTCCTGATTTATGCAAAAAGACGTTCCTCGTGTGTAGGAGTATTATTAGAAACTTATATCACTTGGTGAAATAACTTCATTTATTATAAGGTAAGACACAAAAGATTCCTGCAGTATATTATTCATACACTTTATTACGTTAAATAAAATGTTGCCGATACTAAGTTGTTTAATCAGGCAGTTGCAGGGTCTAAAATTTGTGTTTTTTATGGGGAAAAAATGAAGGTATTTGAAAAACTGAAGACAACTGTTCCTTTGAATTTTCTTGGCTGTCCTTATTTTAGAGATACGCCCGATTACATTTGTGAAGAATCGGTAAGTTGTGACAACATTACAGAGACTTTTCAATCAAAACAATATATCTTGGGCCAAAATTTCATCTCCGTAACTATATGAAACCTAGCTAAACACCAATATGGCATCCGTGTTTTTCAGCTCATTGAGTACTTTCAGGTGCTTACTAAAAAACTCATAACTTCAGACCCTTGCAACTGCTGTACTGTCATTGTCCTTCCCGAGGAACCAGTCCAGACTTAAAATAACACATAAAGTTATCGAGTCAGGGAGTTAACTCACATTTCACCGGCATCCTTAATTGCTATTCGACGAAAAAAAGTAAATGATAATGCGTCGCAAATGATGTTTACAGCTCTATTGCAAACTGCGCTTGTATTTCTGTCGATCGTCATAGTTACCGATCATAAGAGTGAATGTTGGCGCTGATTGTTAAGCGGTGACGTCTTCCGATCTGCGATGAGTAAAAAGACTGGCGTAAATTAAGGAAACCGTTTCAGCGATCAAGTTCGTACAAATATGAATTTGCATGAACAAAAACAAAGAAATTTGCATTTTGGCGGATTGTCTAGTCTTCAGACTGCATAATTTATATCCTCATGAGAGGAAAAAAAGAGCCAGGTATTGTTTGTCAGGAAAAATAAATTCAATTCGACAAGTTTTTGGGAACCAAAAATTCCTCTCAAGATTGTAAAAATGTATCAGATTGCTTTGTAAGTACAACATTTTGTGGTTTTCAAATAATATAATAAATCAGAGACCCCTGTGTGTTGAGCCAAGATATTCTTCATTACTGTGATTCATTGTGACATATTGTGAAATATTTCTATCAAATAATAATTCTAAATCATTAGGATACAAGAATTATTGCGTTTATGTTACTGATGATCCGGCAAAATTTTAATGAGTCATGCTTTGTAGACGAATTGTTTACAAAGTTTAGGTAGAGTTAAGCTCTGATTTATAGTCAGTGGTTCCCCATATCTCATATGAGTCATATTTATTTACTTTAGAACACAACAATGTTCTGAAATTTAATGCGCCAGAATTTGCAAATAATTATGCCACCGGGTTTAACAAGAATAGATCAGAAATTAACCACCTGTTGGCTTCCTCACAGAATTCCGAGGTTAATTACTTGTTTATTCTGCAAGTGAAATAGAGATCAAATGAGTAGATAAACATTACGCTTGCCATGAATTCTTAATGCATGATTAATTTCACATTTTTAAGCTGAATCACAGTTGGTTGTAATAAATGCATTTGCTATACTTAGTAGTTATATGCGCTGCAGTTTATTGTCGAGAGGGGGATGGGTGGGGACCTATTAAGGTGTTACTATATCTTTAGGCAATACAACCATTACTTATTATTTTATTCTATTCTTTGGCTCACAATGCACACAGCGTTGACTTCGAAAAGTGCCTAACCGCAAAATACCAGTAGAGATATTAGCGGAATCTTCGAGTCTCCTCTAAAACATAACCCCAAGGCTTTCAGAAAAGAAAAGGAAAGAAAAATGCGAGAATAAATAATATGAAAAAATACTCAGACAGAATTTCAGGAAATGGTGTGATTCAAACGATATTCTATTACAGCTTCACTTAAAGCTTGTTCAAATTAATCCCCCACAGACCACCACCGCACCGTTTTCGACTGAGCATCTCAAGCCTTTTGAGCTTTTTACCAAAGGTTTAGTCAGGGGCGGACTGGGGCAAAAAGGCCCGGGGTGCTGGGGCCCGGAATTTGGGGAAAGGGGCCCGCACTACTATGTACTGGTCCAGAGGGGAAGGGAGCGGACATGGAGGGGCCCGGGGTGCTGCAGCACCCCGGTATCCCTGCCCATTCTGCCCCTGGGTTTAGTGGCGCCATTTCATACGAACTAATGGTCCAATTTTTACGTTAATTACGTTAATTTTACGTTAGTTCATTTAATTTGTCTAGTATAGATTACGTGTGATTTGAGTAATTTAACATTTTTCTTTTTGTTTGTTTTGTTATTGGTTTTTTTTGTCTAAAGACTGAAAATAAAATCATGTATCATTTTTTTTTTATCAATTAAATTTTGGCCATTTTCAGGGCCTTATTAATACTCCTCCTTCGTCTTGGTTCTCAGTATAATCAAAATTCTGTTTACACTATTTCCTTTCATCAAAACAGCGAAAATATAACCAAGAGCATCTGTTTTTTGTATCCAAGCAAAATTTAATTTAAAAAAAAAAAAAAAAAAAAAAAAAAAAAAAAAAAAAAAATTCAAAGTCAGTGTCGGAGATCTGCTGCCAGAATGCAACGAAAGAGCGAGCGGGAGGTAGAAATCCATCCAGTCGTCTTCGGAACTCAGAATTCATCGAAATCATTGCGTAATCCTTCGGGTCTAGATTTATTGGAGGCATGCGTAGGTGCAAGCGTACGCGAGTCGAGTTTTTATAATATCCACAAAAAAGACAGAACATCTCGTCTGCTATACCCTGAGTATCAACATCAGGAAATGATCGAGATTTTTAGTGAAGAGCAAATCTAATGTTTTATGGGTTCTCATTCCGGGCACTGGATACCGCCTCATTCGTACCAAAATACCGGTATACAGGTATAATACAAATCTTGACGACGAATCGTCGAAAAATTTCACCTGCAGGGCTTCCAGCTCTGGCGTCTCAAAATTAATGGTTGGTGGATTGCTCGCTGGTCGAAAAGAATGTGAAACTTGGGTAGGAGCAGCAGCAGCTGCGAACGAAAGTGAATCCACTCTCAATTTCACTGGTTCAACGAGTGGAAGTGGAACTGTCTTTTTCTCATTTTTTTCTCTCCTCGAATCTAAACGAAACACTGCGCCTCCCCCCCCCCCCCCTGAAACCGACGTACGCTCTTTCGACAGGGTCACTTTCTTGACCATGAACTCACCAAGGACATCCCCCAAAGTTCCCCTCCCTCGTCCATCAAACTTGATCTTCCCATTCTTTCCCCTCATTTACACATATACTAATTCCGACTTTAGTCGAAAGTGTTTGGTTGATCCGATGACCCGAGGTAATTTTACTCAGGTAGATGCAATATGCCATGATGGATGAACTCAGAAAGATATAGTGTCGAGCCAACTGGCGTCATCGAGTGAGCTGTCATTGGTCAACTTAAGAAGTCGATGAGTGCAGGACGAACTCCATTTGATGGTTGATTGGGTGAACCGGCTCTGGTGAACAGACTGACGTAACAATAACCTATAAACCCTCCAGTATACTTGTATCAAGCAGATACAACTGAAGGGATCGAGCACAAGCCGATCGCGCGCGCTGGACAACTCTATAATTTCGGGGCTCAACAAATATACTTTCGTGCGACATTATTATTTTGCGGCCATCCTAAATACGTCAATTTCATTCCGCTAATGTAAGAAACCAGTGTACAAATGGGGTGACACTGTTGATAATATAAATATGATGATGATTTTAAGAAAGTCGTCAAACTGTCAAATTTGATATTTTCTGAAACGACCCATTCATAATTTCTGAAATTATACCAATTCGGTGAATCACTGCAATCCAATAATGCGAACGCAGTGACTTAAACGCGGGTATAGAAACGCATATGCATAGAGTGGAAAGATGCAACACATATAGTTATTCCTCCCCCCTCCACTCTCTCTCTCTCTCTCTCTCTCTCTCTCTCTCTCCTCTCTCTCTCTCTCTCTCTCTCTCTCTCTCTCTCTGTCTCTTTCTCTCTCTCTCGCTCTCTCTCCCTCTTTCTTTCTTTCTCTCTCTCTCTCACTCTCTCTCTCTCTCTCTCTCTCTCTCTCTCTCTCTCTCTCTCTCTCTCTCTCTGTCTCTTTCTCTCTTTCTCTCTCACTCACTCAATCACTCACTCGCTCTCTCTCTATCTCTCTCTGTCCAGCACGGAAATAAATGTGGGATCGCTACTGCCGTTAGAGTGGGATCAGTTGAGATATTCAGTGTAAAACATGCGTTTTTAGGTGCTCATTGATAAACCGTGGAGATAGTTCGAACTCTCTCCGAAATAAAAAAGTTGTGACTTGTGAGTACTCTCTCGGATTGACGCAATGTGGGATCTGGTCCTATTTGTATGCCAGTAAGAGAGTCGATCCCACGCCTACGGTCGGTGAATAAAGCAGACGGCTCTCACCATAATGCAACGTTGCCATGGACAGAAAAATTAGTACATTAACTTTTTGCCCGTTTATCACGCACGGGGAATGGTGTGTTGCAGGCTGTTCAAACTACATGTATAGTAAACTTGCCTAAAATCTGTTTTGATTGAGATTAAGAATATTTTGTAATTTTGTTCTCGCAGTTCGGGAGAAAAAAAAAATGTTAAAGTTTTAGTCTTTCGTTTTTTCATATTCACCCACAATTTACACTATATTTCTTCCGCGGGAGAATCAAGGTTTGGTAATTATATTTGTAAAAAAAATGAAAACAAGCGGATTCTTGAAAAATCGAAAATTCGCATAAGGAAGCTTTAAAATAATTTTATCTCACAAGAAGCTAATACCTTGTGTCCAACTATTGAAACAATTGATAACTCCATCGATCTCTGAAAATTTAGCAATATTTTATGTGAAATGTACGAGTAACTTAAAAATATGAAGTTCAGTAAAGTTTCATTAGAACAAAAGGGTTTTAATCACAAGTAAAATCCTTTTTCGGTCGTAAATTTTACGCCCAGTCTTTACATGAACTCTTTTTCATTTTAGTATGATGCATGGCGCAGATTTCCAGAGAGGAGAATCATAGTGCAGTGTTAGTGCTAAAACTGGCGTAATTTCTCAATTTTGGTTAGAACTATTTATTGTCGGTGTTGCGCGCGCGGGGGCGGCCGGCATCCAGACCACAGCGGTTAATTCCTGTCATTTGACGTGTTGGTTGTTTTTTTACATTTTGAGCAACGCATAATGCAAGAGAGAAAGTAGTAAGATCAGCATTGACTTATTTGTCCAAAACGTGATTCTGTGCATTGCCCGTTATTAGTCCTTTGTTGGAACTGGTAGCGTGTCATTGATAGTTTAATAACAACAATTAACAAAAGGAGGGAAATATGAAGAAAAGGTACCTGGGTTTCCCTGAGCAGGTCGGTTCGCTTTCGTTTACCCTCGACAACGGGGTGAGAAATTCAAACCAATACTTTTCATCATGACCAGAGGATCAGCGTTATTTAATATTGAGGTTAGAGAGGTGAAAGTGAAAGTGGAAATGAAGGCTTCCTTTCCTCTTACCCATTCAACCACCCCCCCCCCCCCCGGCAATACCTTCAACACACCACTCATGAATACTGCAGGGCCGGCCACTCGGCCGCTGGCGCTGAGGTCTTGAATGAAGTGCTGACAATGAAGTCAACAAATCGGCGGTGGACAAAAATATGTGATTTTCCTTTTGCCCGTATGCGAGCCTCGAGCTCGACTATATGTATACGTCTTCAAAAAGTAGCCTGAGACACCAAGAGCAGGATTCCCTCTCCCTATACTCTTCTCCGAAAAATGCCAGTGCAAGAAGAGGAATTGATGAGGTTTTTATCCACTCCTTGCTTTTTGTACTTCAGCGGTTTTTTTCTTCATCACATTTGTTCAAATGGATCTGTTGCAAGCTTTTGATGCAACATGGAGGGTCGATTCTAGTGTGAAATCGCGTTAAAATCACATTGAAAGCATCAAAACGTCTCAAAATCTACTCTTTAACTCACGAAAAGCGTTGTAAGGAAAGCATAAGATCGCGGTCGAATGGACGAAGCAATCCTGCATGCATACACCACGAGCAGCAAAGATGGCCGTCAACGGAATTTGGCAAAGTAGGTGTAGGTACTTGCCCGGCGCACTATCGGGTATTTGACCCGAATTCATGCTCAAAAGTCCAAAAGTTAAATTTAACCTATGGTCAAAACCAAAGGTATTGGTGCATTCTGTATAGTGTTTTACATCATCCTGTAAAATTTGAGCTTTCCACGTGGAGTGGTTCGCCCACAATCCGCCAGAGCGCGCAGCACTTTTACCGATTTCCGATTTAAATCTGTGTTTCACACCAATGAAGATAAGTGGTTTTAAAGTTGTTTATATTTCTCCAACTTGGGAAACAAAACATGGAGGACGTTCCAGAAGGTAAGAATGACTATTTCAAGCCTCTATATATCATGATTCATAGTTTTTAATCCTAGCCTTACTTCATACAGTAAATTTTAATCAAAAAATAATGAGATTGATAGAAACAAAGGTCTTTTAGTTGAAATGTTCAACTTTGTTCAATATTCGTTTTTGCGTGAAAAGTTAGCCCAGAGCGTCTACTTTATGCTCCAAAAAAGATCCGACCCGCATTGACCCGCATTCGCCGCAAATTGAGAAATTTGTAATTCGATTTTCAGGAAAAATTAACCCTAATTTCACCCAAAATTGCCAAAATCTTCATTATTGTACCGTATTTTCTCTCAATATTGTTGAAATGTACCATTTATACCTTGCTTGATGGAGAGGTGTACATGGATAACACAGACATCAAATAATTGCAGAGTGGGTCGAAACTTGACTTTTTTCGGACAAAAAGAAAAAGTCAGTATTTCTATTTGTAAAATATTCGTTGGAGTTATTTATCATTACAGTTACCCTTTTGAAGCTATGGAGTTAATATTTTAAAAATTTTCTCAATTTTTTCTCAATTTTTTCTCATTTTTTTTTTTTTTTTTTTTTTTTTTTTTTTTTTTTTTTTTGTAAATTTGAAAACGTCCGGTAAATTCTATGTTCAGACCCTCTGTAGATATGGTATTGAATTGGTATCCAATTTTGGATCCAAAAAGACAAATAAAAAGTTAGATATAGTGCGCGTTGCGTGGGTGGCCGCCTTAAACGAGGGCCGTCTCGGAGAAATTTTGAGAGCTGAGGGAAGGAGACATATCATTAGGGTAAGGGGTGATGTAGGGGCAGGGAGCGAAGGGAGGGAGGGGATTAAGCAGGGGTATCGGAAAATCTTCAGGCACGTCTTTACGGTGTAGTAAATGATGAATTCCATTAAAGGTAAAATCAGCTCGATGTGAAGGTGCCAAACACAGTATGTGTAATTCCAACACCCCCCCCCCCCCAAATCACCAGAATTTCCTCAATAGTGCCAAAACGTCTTATTTAGTCACACAACTTCATGACTCGAATACCCATAGTGCGGCGTTTCCTTTTCAGAATTTGAGCAAATCGACAAAAAATGTGATAGAATCACCATAGTAATCCCAAAAAATAACAAGAAAGTAAAATTTGCCGGGGGGGGGGGGGCAAAGACACACAAAATATTGGTGCTACGAGGAAGTCGCACGTTTGTTTAAGTAGGTAAGTTTTAACCAAAACTATCAATTTTGCCGCTGTCGGCTATCTTTGTTGCTCGTGGTGCATGCATGTAGGGTTGATTCGCCCATTCGACCGCCATCTTGAGGCTTTCCTTAAAACACTTTTTGTGGGTTTATGAGTAGATTTGGACACTTTTGAATGCTTTCAATGTAACTTTTTCTCGATTTTACACCAGAACAAACTCTCTATAACGCCGCCGTGGCAAAAGTATGCAACAGAACCATTCATTTAGAATGAATTTTCATGGGCTCAGTAGATATACTTATGAGTTGCGAGAGGGACAAACAAGCTGTTTCAAAGTTGACTTAAAATTAATTAAATGGGTCGAGCTTCAAAACTAACACTATGAACAGAAAGGGCTGTTTCATATAGTTGATTGATATTGTTAGTCGTTTTTGAAGTAGACTCTATGAATCTGTTTTTTCTTGTTATTTTATTTTCAGAGATGATTCAGGTATTTCAAGAAATAAAGGTGTAGCGGGTTGGATACCAAACAGAAAAATCCAGAAAAAGTATAAGTATGACTAAGCCGAAGTAGAAACTTTGGTTTCAATCCCGACCCCCAAAGTAAAGGATGCGTTGTGATCATGACAAGTTTGAAAATTCAGTTAGCTCTGTTTCTTTGCAGTTCATGACCTCAGAGATCCATAACCCATATCCTAAATAATGTCCTGATGTCTGACTGATCTACGTCTCAATAAAAAATTTCCCTCGTCAAGGTATAAAAATGTGCTGACCAAAATTTTGGCTCAACTAAACGCGCGTATCATAATTTTGGCTTAAAGTGATGCGCTATAATCAGAATTTTTTCTTATCACTGGACATCCCACATCAATTTTCTCCCACACCATTATACGAGTAAGTAGAGAATTTTGGTTTTCTCCGTCGATTGTTTTATTTGACTGCTAATCAGAGCTGAAACAATATTTTGCTGCTAATTACAAAAATTGGAAGGTGTGGAACATTTCCGGTTTTTTGAAGTGAAAGAGTACGGAGAGCCTAAACTCACATCAGTTATTCCATAAAACAAACTTTTCAGAAATTTAAGCCCTGTAAAATACAAGAGAATCTGTAATGTGTGACTATATTCTCATTTTTCAGATCTAGTTGGCCATTAAATAGTAAGATTTAAATGCACTGTTTTGATAGTAAATCTGATTATCGCATCGTCTTAAGCCAAAATTATGATTGAATTATTAGCTAGTAGATGAGCCTTCAACACGGCCGCGGCAAAAGGGTCTCGTACAGTTATCAGTTTTCATGTCTGATTCCTATATTGTCTTCATTCTTAATGGGGCTGTTGCACACTTTTGCTATAAGCGATTTAATTGTCGATTCTGGTGTAAAAACCTCCAAAAATAACGATGACAGTACTAAAAACTTCCGAAATCCACTCCTAAACTCAATCAACGCTTTTATTTGCACGCGCGTAGTGGTGGCTGAGGACAGTAACAATGGGAGATTCCCATCTAACAATACTAACTCCATCAAGAACAAGAAGACCAATGAGAGACGACTTTCATGTGTCACCGGTGTCACTAGGTGTCACAGGTCAGTACCAATCATCGGATGTGGATCATTACTGCGATGACTAATTACTTTGTAAATTGTCCTTGTCAGCATAGAGAGAGTGGCGAAATTAAGATAGGAATCCCCCATTATTACTGACCTCAGCGACCATTACACTCGCGCAAACAAAACCGTTTATTGAGTTTAGAAGTGAATTTTGGAAGTTTTTGGTGCTCCCATCGTTATTTTTCGAGGTTTTTACACCAGAATCGACTATTAAATCGCTTATAGCAAAAGTGCGTGCAACAGTCCCATCATTGTCGTAATACATGGTATAGGACATGATATAATTACCATAGGAGGATTTAGAAATGTATAGCTCTTTTTCTCTCTCTCTAGTCTCTGGCCTTTTGAATGCGGGCGTTAGAGAAGAATAGAAAGGGAAGACTGATAACGTGATGACTATGGCTCCTATCTCTGTCCCTCTTTTAACCCTTTGAGGGGCGCATTAAGGGTAGTGGTAAAAAAAACTTGATATTGTGTTTTTTAGGGTCCCTAAGGTCTAAATAACTCAAAAAAAAATGTTGTCAAAATTTTCCATGCATTGCATGCAGAGATATGAGGTGGTTACCCAGTGTAACCACTGCCCTTGAGGGGGCAAAACTAGTTTTACGAGGTGCGTTCAACTTATAAGTTTCCCTATTTTTTATCTCTGACCCTGTTGGTGCTAAAAAATTTCATTTATACGGTTAAATCCGTCAAATTTTCAGCTTTCCAACGGTATTTTTGTTTTTGAAATTTGAGCAATTTTTGTAGGAGAAAAAGCTATATTTCTACACCCGTGTCGAAAAAGTCCCCGCCAACTTCTGAGTTGGGAAGTAAAAAGTAACTTTGACACTTGGAATGAAGAACGCAAAACTTTAAAATAAAAGATACATTTTATTTTTGAAGTATTCCATTTTTACGACTTTTCCACATAATTTTCTTTCAGATTGATATATTTTTCGCAGCGATGAACCAGCTTTTCAATACCTTGGGCGAAAAACTCTTGGTCTAAGGACTTGAAAAAATTCATCACGGTATCCTTCAGGTGGTCATCTGACTGGAACTTGACGCCTCAAAGATTCTTCTTGAGCTCCGGGAATAGGTGATAAATCTGGAGGGGCAAGGTCCAGACTCTTGGGAGCATGTGACAAAATATCCCAGCCAAACTTTCCAATCAACGCAACAGTTTCGGCGGCACTGTGAGGGCGAGCATTATCGTGAAGGAGCGTTGATTCTTCTCGAGAGTTTTCCTCGACGCTTGTTCTGGATTGCTCTCCTCAATTTATTGAGTGTTTCGCGATATTTGCCACAATTGATGGTTGAGCCTTATTCCATAAACTCAACTAACAAAATCCCTTGATTGTCCCAAAAAATTCTGTACACTTGTGTACGTTGTGTTGTTCAAAACAGGCGAATACTTTTTGCTGAAAAAGTTGGCGGGGGACTTTTTTGACACGGGTGTAGAAATATAGCTTTTTCTCCTACGGAAATTGCTCAAATTTCAAAAACAAAAATACTGTTGAAAAGCTGAGGATTTGGCGGATTTTACCGTATAAATGAAATTTTTCTAGCACCAACAGGGCCAGAGATAAAAAATAGGGAAACTTATAAGTTGAACGCCCCTCGTACTTATGAAAACTAAGTTTTTTCAGAAAAAAAATTAGTATCAAAGAATCAAAGGAGGCAAATGTAGTAGAAAAATGAATATAGTTGAAAAAAATTACTTTTATATTCTTTACATCTATTTGTTCCACAATTTTTTGTCTAAAACAATGAAGTTTGATCTCGAAAATTAGTAAATTCACTGTGCGATACGCAGAATAAAGTGTTTCGTTTATTTTTTTCCAACATTTTAGATTGAGAAAAGTGCAGTGGTAATACTAGTTCACGTTTCTCATGCTAACATTTTGTTCCTGTCTAGTACACTTTGAATAATGACCAAATATAGACAACAATTATTTAGAAAAAGGAAAAAAACAAGTTTGGAGATTGAGAATTTGTGAGAAAAGAAAGGGTTTAATTTTGCAAGGCAATGTGGAAGGCAGTTTATAAGAAAAGAAATGGTAATTCTGAAAGGTAATTAGAAGTTAATTTAGTTAGTGCAATATAAATAAAAGCAGTAAGTAAATGTGTTCATAAGGTAATTTAGAGGGCAATGCATGAGAAAATAGACAGCGATGAACGACTCATTTTTTCCGCTAAACGATGATAAAATTAGGTTTTTTTCTTATTGGTGAAATTGAAGAAACTATTTCTAAACCATTGAGCTGAAAATGATTCGTTTGAATTACAAAAAGTGATTGAAAATAGAAAAACAGCTGTAGGCACAACAAAATGTCAACCTAGAATGTGCTTTGCCCCATCCGGGACAGTGGTTACCCAGTATAACCACCATTTTCCAAGCTATGTATTTATGACAAAATGTTGGAAAAAGCTGCTTACAACAGCTGAATATTGTCTACTAGGCTCCTATAAATGACGAAACATTAATAAAACATCGATATATTGATACAAATTTTAGAAATAAAAATATTTTGGCGGAGATATTGACGCACGCCCGTTTCCAGCCAATCCCGGAAAAACGTAACCTTTGTAAATAAACAAATATCAGTGGTGCCACCACAAAATATTTTTTTCCTTATTCTGGACTATCATACCAACATGCCTGCAAGGCTGAACGGTGCTGCGCTCTGTACGCATGGCCAGGAAAAAAAAATTAAAAGGTGGTTACCCAGTCTAACCACTGCCCCGCAAAGGGTTAATGCATGCGTTCAAATGAGAGAAGAGCGAAAGAGGTAGACACATTTCTGCACCACCCTTACCAATCTGTAAAAATGATGATGAGTACACTAAAAAAATCACAAAATTCACTCTCAGAAACAGGCTGGATGACGGAGAGACGCAGGTCGCAGGTATCATAGAATATTCCTTTCTAATTCGAGACATATCTATGTGTTTCCGTAGAGAAATTGGCTTAGACGTGAATCTCCCGTCGATACCATCCTTGAACCGTCATTACGATCTTGCCGTGTTATATCAGTTTTGTGAGTTTGTTACTGAATTTTAGACTTCTTTAGAGTGATTTTCGTGATTTTCGCTGGTTTTAACATCATATTGGACTATTCATATGCGCACAGCAAAAGTTTCCAAGTGCTCCATTTTCTTGTATTTACTTTTAAATCTCGCGCAATTTGTCATTCACCCTAAAAAAAAAAAAAATATAAAACTGTCATTCGCAGATTTAAGTCATGGGGAATTTTGTCTGAAAATTGACAAAAAATATTTGTGACAGGCAAACTTTTCAAAATCATCCGAAGGAAAACTTCGCAAGCCTGCTATCGGCCGGGACGGGGGGGGGGCTCTCTCTCTCTCTCAATTGGCGGATCAATTAAAAGGGGCAGCCGATTCAACTGCCTTATTGGCAACAGAAAGGTAAATCTGACTCTGCTCTTAATAATATATGTGTATGATCTCTCGAGTTACGAACTCTATTTTTCACGCAAGTGCTTTCCTCTTTCCTTCTAAAGTACGGAAGTTTCAGATCCAATTTTTGATCGGATGAACATCGAGCCCCTTTATTCACGATATTATCAATTAATGCTATATTTTGAATAAGAATATCAAAACTGGGTGTATTGTTAACTTTTGCTGTGGAAAATTTGAACGTTAACCCTGAAGTAAAATGAAACAAGAAAGACAGTAAGCCGCAAACTTAACTTCAAGAAATGTAAACTGTAAGTTACTTTCTGATGCCAGCTGATTTTTCCCTGTTGGATTCTAATAGTTCAAAAAATGAAAAGATACACAGGTAGAACAAGATGTAGAGGTTGCATCATGAATGTGACTCTTAGTTTGCTGTTCTTTAATGGAAATGTAGGTACATGCTTTTAATTTCAAGACCACCAATTTTGCGTCGTAATCAATGAAAATTTATGTACGGCAAATGTGCACAGAAAAAAAAATGGTAGAATTTACCATCTGCATGGCTTATTTTGGAGTCTGCTATCAAGTATGTGGTAAATTTTACCATCATATGGTAAATGCAACGTGCCTTGTGGTGATTTAAGATAAAACCTGTTGGTACATTTCACCACAAGGTACGTTGCGCATTTACCATACTTGATAGCAGACTTCAAAATCAGTTATGCAGATTGTAAATTCTACCAGTCTTTTTTTCCGTGTGTGCAGCATACCTATTGGAACATCAGACTCGCGAGGTATCAGAACCTTTTTGTTTTGCTATTTCTAGGACATCGAATTATTATGAAAATGGATTTTTAAGATGAAATATAAAGTTTCATCGGAATACCGCTGTTCCTCCTTTCTTCTTCTTCGTCTTTTTTTAAGGGATTACAGGGAAGCTTTCATCAAGGGACCGATGCTCCATTATTATTTTGCTCCAAGTATCATCAACTATTTCAAGAGTTGAGTCAGTCACTTGATCTCTTTGAACACAAGAATGACGAACTTTCAGTTAGCTCCACATTTGTCTTGATTGGAACCTTATTAAAATATATACTTTTAATGACGCTGTGACACGCGTGACAATAAGTTATTTTATGTCTGTCCCCTATAATTTTTGATAATCTCTTGCGTCGCAGAACTTTTAAATGCAACATGATTAATGAAACTAGAAATACTTTATTTTTTGTTGCTATCAAACTGTCAAACCCACGATCGATACTTAGTGATCTGTGATTAGTAAGGCTTTGCGTATCGACTTATTCATTAATAGCCCCCCCACCCCGGCCGTTGCAAACTTTTACTGCAGGCGGTTTTCTATAGGTAAAAACCTGCGAAAATGATGATAAGAGCACCATAACCTCACACAATCCAACCTGATGAACTCAAAAAATTATTTTCCCTTTTAATGGTGGTGTTAGACTCTAATCGGCGCAGATCCAGGGGGACTGGGGGGCTGCAGCCCCCCTACTTTTTTTACATTGTTAATGTAGAAACTGTCGAGGAAATTGTGGGCGTTTTGTTGAAAAAGTAGGTTGTAGGACCCCCTTCCTTGGAACCTTAGCCCTTCCCTTGAAAGATTTCTTTCACCACTGGACCTAATAATTAGAGATTCCCATCTAATAATACTGTCGCTCCATCAAGAGTATAGCCAATTATAAAGGCTACTTATTTTGGCACCTGCGCCACGAAACTATGAATCGGCTGTTAATCACTACTTTGGTGGCTAGATACTTTGAATCTTTCCTTCTCAGCACAGAAAAAGTGACGAAATTAAGATAGAAATCTCACAATATTAGTGCCCAGCTCCGCCATCTATACGACCGCGCGTTTAAATCATTTTATGAGTTTAGAAGCGACTTTTACCATCAGGCAGGGGTGAAAATTTTTACCAGAACCAACAGTTGCGCATTTGATTATCACACCCGATCTATTCGTTCCGCAACGATGGATAACACCAATGCTGTACCCGAACTTTGTAATTTGTACCCGTTCCTCGAGGTGGGGCTCGGATGAAAAGGGTCTTTCAACGGTTAGACTGTTAGAGACAAACAAAAAACAACGCTAATGATTGACAAAAAATGGCTTTGTTGACTTTGGCATTCGGTGTCCCCCGGAAAAATCCCAACCTCAAATATTCCCACGAAACCAACGAGGTACATGGAGAAAAATTTATTTTTGAATCAATCAGAATTCTCGCCATTCCAAAAATAATAAAGTTTACATATTGAGGTAAATATGCCTTCTTATTGATTTAAAGGAGTTGTTATGGTACCACCTTTAATAAAGCGTCATATTAAAAAAACTAGAGAAAAAGTTCGAAATATTAATACGATATTTTTGAAATAACAAAACCGTATTTTCAAAAGAATAAGAAATTATTCTTAAAATGTACTCCACGTTGTCCACGCTCAGGTGAGGATTTCAGTTTAAAAAAAAAAAAAAACAATCATAAGACTCGACGAACATTAAGTTTTATAAACACATGAGGAGTTAAGAGGTAAATATTCCAGCAAAATAAACAGCATGAGAAAAAGAAAAGAATCGTTTTGGATATAAATCATTTGCCAAGATTTATAACGTGACACTTCCGCACTTATATAATACATGACGTGGTTAAGAGGTAATTATTCCAGCAAAAAAAAAAGCATGAAAAAAAAAATATCATTTTGGATAAATCATCTTGCCAAGATTTATACGTGACATTCCGCACTTAAAAATACATTGCGGTGATAAAGAGGTAAATATACCAAAAAAATAAACAGCATGAGGAAAAGAAAAGATCATTTCGGATTAAACTCATCTTGCCAAGATTTATACGTGACATTCCGCAATTATAGCGTTTGGTCAACGCAAAACGGAAGTCCCAACAGAACGAAGAAGAGCACACTATAATTACAAGAATCATTTCGTTTGGACCGTTTGTTAATAGATCTCTATCGATTAAGGGTCTGAACGAAACCCTATATCGCGTATACCAATCGTCTCCATTTGAGTCGTTTTGATACTTTTTACTTTTCGACTTTTAATTTTATCTCGTAAGCGAGAAATTCTCGTTAGAATTCGGGAATTTCAAATGATTTCTCAAACAAGTCGTGCAACCTAGAAAAACAAAAGATGTAACGGACCGTTGCGGTTCGCAAATCAATCAGCTACCAACCGCATCAACCCGAAACATATGCAGCCGAGTCTGGAAAGGAGGACATTAATACTATTCTGTGCTCGTAGTGTCATTATCTTTCGATAAAAAGGATGAGAAATCTGATCTTTCATTACCTTAATCCTCAGAATTCTCCTTTAATTACCAAAACTTACTGGGCATCGAAGAGGCTCTCTGATTCAACCCAGATTTCGTTGTTTACACAGCGGTCCCAGCCCTAACCTCTGCTTGTCTCCTCTTGGCATATGTATTTCCTATTCTATCAACTTTCAGCTACCTATTCATTGCTTAAGTATGCTCAACATAATAAAATTACTCTGCTTGCGTCTGCAGTAGGTCTGACTCGTGAATTGGTAAGAGTTCAAAGGTTCAACAATGGGAACTTCTGAATAGACCTGTTCTTAGTAAGTGATGTGCTGACTTGCGATATACTTCCATCATGTTCTGATTGTATGTGGAATTCATTTCTCCTAGAAATTGAGTCTCATCTCTCTACCTTTATATGTTTGGTTTAGAAGGGCCTAAAGGGAGTCAGCCCTCTTTCAATTTCAAAGGAATGTGCTTCGCGGTCAAATTTTTTGACATTCTATTTAGTCCGCCAACTCTTGTCAAATGACCTTCCGCTATAAGCCATATCATGCAATCAATGTAGTTACATCGCTTCATATCTATTTACAAGTAAATTTCAAATACTCCGGGAAACTTCCTGATTGAGTCTCAATTAGTGGATATTCTGATTGATTCTGTGTAACCTGGACCTATCTAGGTCATAATAATCTAATTGGTCAGTATCGTCATTTTGCATGCTCAACACAAGAAGTTCTACAGCAGAGTCATTTTGAGTATCAGGTTCCGACAAATCGCGGTGCCTGAACTGCATCCAAAACCAACCGTTCAGCGATGCGTGTTGATACAGTTCGGAAGCAGGCACAGCTACTTGTCAGAGCCCGACACTCAAAATGGTCTTGCTCTACTTGGGTTTAAGTTACACTTACAACTATCCATGATATACTCCTGACCTGTTGTTGATTAGGTGCAAATATGCTCCAACAAGTAGCGGAGCAAGCTTTCAAAAATTCATTAAAACGCATCAGTGAAGGTTGGTTGGCAATGAGCAGAAACTCTTAGCTAACCAATCGCTCACCGATGCGCTGAGTGGCAATGAGCGGAAACTCTTAGCTAACCAATAACTCACCGATGCGCTTAGTGGAAATGAGCGGAAACTCTTAGCTAACCAATTGCTCACCGATACGCTTAGGTGTATCACGGATAGCTAATCCATCAATCCGTCCGTAAACTAAAGGCTAATTTTTAAACAGGAACGCTATGGAATGCTGCACTCTTTTCATGCGGTTAGCGGGCATGGTTCACACGATCCATCCGAACGGAACCAGGCAACTAATTTCTTCCAACTGCGGTAATTTTTTACCAGCCAAGAGTAACCCGTTCAATCTTCTTCCATAAATGAAAATATTAGCTTCCAGTTAGTGATCAAAAGTAGGTACCTACCGCAACCTTGAGAGGCTTCTCGAAACAATAATGCCAGCACCTTGACAGCTTATACAGCTTAACGAGCTTGAGCCGATCCACTTATCCTTGATCAAGTCAGTCAGATTCTTTCATGAGGTTAGGAGATCGTTCCACAAGTGCAGGCAGAGCTCGACCGATAATCTTTAGCTATGTTTCAATGTATTCATTTCTCCAAAACCAAATTTTCCGTAGACTTATACAATGTGCTTTTAAGGCGCTCCTTCATGAATGGCTAAATCTCTCTTATTCAATATAATTTCATTCCATCGAGCCATATGAAAACTAATGTTGGAACGATGGCATACGGGCTTGGGCCACACAACAGCACCTAAAAATTCCAAAGATTATCGGTCGAGCTCCTTCTCCACTTCAGAACCCAGCTGTTGCACTGACCAAACAAGATTATGATGAGTTGAAGTAGGGCCGTTTTGAGTATGAGGTTCTGACAAGGAGCGGTGCCTGCTTCCGAACCGCATCAACATGCTTCGTTGAGCAGTTGATTAGCGCAGAGTTTCAACTGGATGTTTATCAACCGCTCACCGCTGTGCTTTGATGCAGTTTGGAAGCAGGCACTCCTACTTGTCAGAACCCGATACTCAAATGGTTCTGCTATAGCAACCACCCTGCTAATTGATGCTCTAAAAGCTCTCTAGGAACTAAACTGTCGAGTAAGAAACTGTCACTCGATTTGTCCGTTCAACTATTAGAAAAATCCAGCATACCTTAAACTCAGTGGCATGATTAAAATACCTGATTCATGCTTGACTGTCTAGATTTGGGTCCTTCAAGAAACCCTCTGTGCTCCAACTCTAAAAAAATGTTATACAGTAGTGACAAGCTCAACTGCCCTTAAATATACTTAGCATCAAGTTTTGCTCAGCAAGCAGTCAGGGAGAACGATTTCCGCTGCCTTGCAGCTCAAGAATTTTTTAGCGGGAATATTAGGGATTCCTTCATCTCAAGGCGCAAGAGAGAATGGCAACATTAACTTGAAAATTCATGAGCACAACCAATAACTAATCGAAGAAAGTAAGAGGAACTCGTGTATCACTAGCAGAGTTGGTCAGAATATGGTGGTAATCGATTACACGATTTCATGGTAATCAGGGATGACTTTTTACAAGCCATCTATCATATTAGTTGGAGAAGATTTGGATCTAACCTAAAAGACCCTGAAGTTTACTATTTATCTAGTAAGAATAGGTACATTTAATTACCATCCAAAGGTTTGACGATTACCGATTAGCCAGAAATCGTGTAATCAATTACGCTCATATTTGCCCGACTCTAATCACTAGGTAATTTTGGAAATGCACTGATTCCATAGAAGCTTGATGGAAGTCTTCAAACTAAATGAAACTCAAGAGGAAACTTCAGAGATTAAAGAACCGACAACCGGTTTTCTGACAAACGTAAAATAGATTCAGCTTGCGTTTACACAAAATATAGGTAATGGGCAACAATATTTAATATTGTAGGTACAGGTTGTGAATTCAAGAGTGCGAGCTTGAGTTGATATTCCTTGTAGAACATGCACGAAAAATAAACAAAGAGCACACCAAGTTAACAAAGTCATGAAGACTGAAGAGGTAATTTTGGACTGTTTCGGACCAAAATTGAAAACATACTTATGTAAGAGGTTATGCTCTGCTTTCACAAATGTAAACAACACGGAGAAATTATTTTTTCGCTCATTATATCTCAGCAAAAAGGAAATTTGAGAACAAACTAAAGAATGGTCAGAAAACTAGTCGTATTTAGCTTTCAAAGGAGACCAAGTTTCTTTAAATCAGACGCGGATTTATTACTTCAAAATTAGTTTGAAAGTCGCAAGTTCCCAGTCCTTTTGTTTACGGGCCGGATACGGCCATGGACTAACTTTTGCTTCACAGTGACTGGATGATTCGCTTTACAGTGGCTATCTGTAATTCGCTTAGATGCTCAGCGCTGAGAGACCGCAGCGGCTGCCCTGCGAATTACAGTAGTTCCGCAAACCGCTGTTCAGAGCGCTACGGTCTGGCTGGACTAACCAATGACTCGGCATGGTCCGATTTCTTCTTACCACTGAATACTGATCACTTTTTCATCCCCTTATTTTGCTAGCATACTATATCGTTGACTGTCTTTTTACTAAAGGGGTTTCCTCGCTATTCTCTTCCTCCTGACAGCTTTCTTTCCTCGCATTTACACCTCGAGAATTCGCGCATCTATCGTGGGATCTTCGCAGGAGGAACAGCTGTGCATTACGATGTGGGATCAGTCTATACGAACTTAATGGACGGTACCACGTCAGTAAAAAACAGTCGTGAAATCTCAGCAAAAAACGCCTGGCGGCGTGCTACAATGAACGGAAAGTCCGGGCATACATCTCGTTCGTTCGAATGGCCAACTCTTTCTTCAGCCCGAAAACGATCCCAGAATATTTTCGTTTCTGAACTGATGATACTGCAACTCAAAAACTCGACTTCGTTCCGATTCATGCTCTACAGGCACAGTGATATCAGGAACGAAAAGTCCTTTCTTTGATTCTCTTCTCCCTCTCTCTCTGACAAATACTAAGTATGATAAAATCGCCTTCAATTCGACGGTTATGCTTTTCCACGTACACCCACTTTTTTGAGCTAGGTAATAAACTAATAACTGATCAGTTTTCATCGAAATTAATTCGAAAGGAGAGGAGAGGGGGAAAGGGGGAAAGGGGGGAAAGGGAGGGAGACTTGCCGTGACTTTTTTGGATTGTGAGTATTGATGTGTAGACAAAACCTTCGTCCTATGTTAATTGAGTGATCACGCACAGAGCAAGCAAGGGCCATCCAGAACTCACTTGTGGTCGAGGAAATAAGCGAGGAGGGGGACATTTCCTAGAATTAGTAGTTTTCAATTGCACTAGGACTTTGGACCGAAATAATTTATTTTATCTGATTCGCTGAGGAAGAGGGTTGCCCTACTACAGTGTCTCCCCGAAATTCACCCCTAACAGCAAGGTGCAAAGGCAAGGTGTCACATTGCATAGCCATTCGTCTATTAGTCACGGCAAGTCTCCCTCCCTTTCCCCTCTTCCCCCTCTCCTCTCCTTTCGAATTAATTTCGATGAAAACTGATCTGTTATTAGTTTATTACCTAGCTCAAAAAAGTGGGTGTACGTGGAAAAGCATAACCGTCGAATTGAAGGCGATTTTATCATACATAGTATTTGTCAGAGAGAGAGGGAGAAGAGAATCAAAGAAAGGACTTTTCGTTCCTGATATCACTGTGCCTGGAGAGCATGAATCGGAACGAAGTCGAGTTTTTGAGTTGCAGTGTCATCAGTTCAGAAACGAAAATATTCCGGGATCGTTTTTGGGGTGAAGAAAGAGTTGGCCATTCGAACGGACGAGATGTATGCCCGGACTTTCCGTTCATTGTAGCACGCCGCCAGGCGTTTTTTGCTGAGATTATGAATACATGAGGTGGTTAAGAGGTAAAATATTCCAGCAAAAATTGGCAGCATAAGAAAAAGAAAAGAGTCATTTTGGATAAAACTCATCTTGCCAAGATTTATACCGTGACATTCCGCACTTATAAATATATGACGTGGTTAAGAGGTAAAATATTCCAGCAAAAATAAACAGCATAAGAAAAAGAAAAGAATCATTTTGGATAGTACTCATCTTGCCAAGATTTATAACGTGATATTCCGCTCTTATAAAATCATGAGGTGGTTATAAGGTAAAATATTCCAGCAAAAATAAACAGCATGAGAAAAAGAAAATAATTATTTTGGATAAAACTCATGTTGCCAAGATTTATTACGTGACATTCCGCACTTATAAATAAATGAGGTGGTTAAGAGGTAAAACATTCCAGCAAAAATAAACTGCATGAGAAAAAGAAAAGAATCATTTTGGATAAAACTCATCTTGCAAAGATTTATAACGTGGCATTACGCACTTATAAAGACATGAGGTGGTTAAGAGTTAAAATATTCCAGAAAAACTAAACAGCTTGAGAAAAAGATAAGAATCATTTTGGATAAAACTCATCTTGCCAAGATTTATAACGTGACATTCCGCACTTAAAAATACATGAAGTGGTTAAGAGGTCAAATATTCCAGCAAAAATAAACAGCATGAGAAAAAGAAACTAATCATTTTGGAGAAAACTCATCTTGCCAAGATTTATAACGTGTTATTCCGCACTTAAAAATACATGACGTGGTTAAGAGGTAAAATATTCCAGCAAAAATAAACAGCATGAGAAAATTAAAAGAATCATTTTGGATAAAACTCATCTTGCCAAGATTTATAACGTGACATTCCGCACTTATACATACATGACGTGGTTCAGATGTAGTTAAAATATGCCAGGTAAAATAAACAGCATAAGAAAAATGCCTCCCGGCAGGCCGGTAAGGCGAAGTAGATTCCATGCTTGGTTACATCATTTTTTCAAAAATTTAAATATAGGTTATAATTTTCGTTAATTTTTTTTTTTTTTTATTTCATCAGCTGCTCAAAATCAAAATATTATTGTGAAAAAGATTATACTACCAATAGAGAAATGTGTAATCTTTACAATGCAAGTGAGAAATAAAAGCTAGGTTATATAAGTTTTTCACAAATTTTAATAAATAGGTTATGTTATGATTTTATATGAATTATTCAATTCTTTTTTTTTATCAGCTGTTCAACATTTAAATAAAAATGCCCATGAAAAAAGATTATAGTACCAAGATAGAAAAATGTCTAATCTTTGTATCGCTAATGAGGAATAAATCTGATAGGAGCAGCTGATAAAACAAGAAAATAAATGAATAACGTACCTAAGCAACAGTGTACGTGTAAAACAAAGAAAGAGCAATTATACCAGTACACCATCCTTGTCTTTCACTTGTAAAATCCCATAAGAAACTAAATAGCTCGTAAAACACGTAAAACACAAGGAAAATTCAAGGAAAAGAGCATATGAACTAAAAACATCCTCCACGATATATACTAAAATTTACGATACAAAAAAACAATTTCTTCATATAAAAACACCGCCAAAAAACCCGAAAAACACATCACTATAACTAGCTTACAACGCAAAACACGAAAAAATGACTCGAGTAAAAAAGTTGCGTAACAAAACGGCTAACATAAATTTTCCCAAAAAAATCTTCAAAACAAACACTCCTAAAAATAAACCTCAAAAAAACACTTTACGACTCAAACACGGCCCATAACGCGAAAACTAACTGTCGGATTTACACCATCTTCGAACTCATCCAAGAATTAAACCCAACGAATAGTTGAGAAAAATTTCAAAAATAAAAACCAAAAATTACGAACAGGATCGTGGGACATAAAAACGGTAAAACTGGCTAAAATATATATATATATATATATATATATATATATATATATATATATATATATATATTATATATATATATATATATATATATATATATATATATATATATATATATATATATATATATATATATATATATATATATATATTATATATATAATATATATAATAATAATATATATATATATATATATATATATATATATATATATATATATATATATATATATATATATATATATATATATATATATATATATATATATATATAATAAAAACTTAAATGGGAAAAAGGCCGCGAAACAATAAAAATAAAAAATCAAGACGTTTCGGAGGGCTAACACCTCCTTTATCAATCGAAAATTAAAAAAACAAAAAAATATAAAATATTTTCGATTGATAAAGGAGGTGTTAGCCCTCCGAAACGTCTTGATTTTTTATTTTTATTGTTTCGCGGCCTTTTTCCCATTTAAGTTTTTATTATTATTCATGTGTTGGGCCGATTTAAGTTCTTTCTTTGTTTTTATATATATATATATATATATATTATATATATATATATATATATATATATATATATATATATATATATATATATATATATAAAATAATATATATATATAAAATTTTCAACGAGTGGTATTTTCTCACTCAGGGGAGCATGAAACGTGCTCATTTGATAAAATTTTCCGAAAAAATCCAACATCGCACCCTCTGCAATATGTAGATTCATGGAATCTACTTAAAAGAAAAGAATCATTTTGGGTACAACTCATCCTGCCGAGATTTCTAATCTGATATTCCGCACTTAGAAATATATGACGTGGTTAAGTGGTTAATTATTCCAGCAAATATAAACAGCATGAGAAAAAGAAAAGAATGATTTTGGATAAAAATCATGTTGCCAAGATTTATAACGTGACATTCAGCACTTAAAAATACATGAGGTGGTAAAGAGGTAAAATATTCCAGCGAAAAAAAAAACAGCATGAGAAATCAAAAGAATAATTTTGGATAAAACTCATCTTGCCAAGATTTATAACTTGACATTCCGCTCTTATAAATACATGACGTGGTTATAGGTAAAATTCTCTACCAAAAATAAACAGCATGAAAAACAGAAAAGAATCATTTTGGATAATACTCATCTTGCCAAGATTTACAACGTGATATTCCGCACTTATAAATACATAAGGTGGTTAAGAGGTAAAATATTCCAGCAAAAATAATCAGCAAGAGAATTCGAAAAGAATTATTTTGGATAAAACTAGTGTTCCCAAGATTTTTTACGTGACATTCCGCACCTATAAATACATGAGGTGGTTAAGAGGTAAAATATTCCAGCAAAAAAAAACTGCATGAGAAAAAGAAAAGAATCATTTTGGATAAAACTCATCCAGCCAAGATTTAAAATATGGCATTCCGCACTTATAAAAACATGAGGTGGTTAAGAGGTAAAATACTCCAGCAAAAATAAACAGCATGAGAAACAGAATAGAATCATTTTGGATATTACTCATCTTGCCAAGATTTTTAACGTGACATTCCGCACTTATAAATACATGACGTTGTTCAGGGATAGGTAAAATATTCCATCAAAAATAAACAGCATGAGAAAAAGAAAAGAATCATTTTGGATAAATTTTATCTTACCAAGATTTATAACGTTGCATTCCGCACCTATAAAGACATGAGGTGGTTAAGAGGTAAAATATTCAAGCACAAATAAACAGCATGAGGATAAGGAAAGAATCATTTTGGATAAAACTCATCTTGCCAAGATTTAAAACGTGACATTCCGCACTTATACATACATGATGTATTTCAGAGCTAGGTAAAATATTCCAGCAAAAATAAACAGCATGAGAGAAAGAAAAGAATTATTTTGGATAAAACTCATCTTGCCAAGATTTATAACGTGATATTCCGCACTTATACATACGTGACGTGGTTCTGAGGTAAAATATTCCAGCAAAAATAAGCAGCATGAGAAAAAGAAAAGAATCATTTTGGATAAAACTCATTTTGCCAAGATTTATAACGTGATATTCCGCACTTATACATACATGACGTGGTTCAGAGGTAAAATATTCCAGCAAAAATAAACAGCATGAGAAAAAGAAAAGAATCATTTTGGATAAAACTCATCTTGCCAAGATTTATAACGTGACATTCCGCACTTAAAAATACATGCGGTGATAAAGAGGTAAAATATACCAGCAAAAATAAACAGCATGAGGAAAAGAAAATAATCATTTCGGATAAAACTCATCTTGCCAAGATTTATAACGTGATATTCCGCACTTATAAAGACATGAGGTGGTTAAGAGGTAGGTAAAATATTCCAGCAAAACTAAACAGCATGAGAAGAAGATAATAATCATTTCGGATAAAACTCATCTTGCCAAGACTTATAACGTGATATTCCGCACTTATATATACAAGACGTGGTTAAGAGGTAGAATATTCCAGAAAAATAAACAGCATGAGAAAAAGAAAAGAATCATTTGCGATAAAACTCATCTTGCCAAGATTTATAACGTGATTTTCCGCACTTATAAATACATGAGGTGGTTAAGAGGTAACATATTTTAGCAAAAATAAACTGCATGAGAAAAAGAAAAGAATCATTTTGGATAAAACTCATCTTGCCAAGATTTATAACGTGACATTCCGCACTTATAAATACATGAGGTGGTTAAGAGGTAAAATATTCCAGCAAAAATAAACAGCATGAGAAAAAGAATAGAATCATTTTGGATAATACTCAATTTGCCAAGATTTATAACGTGACATAATGCACTTATAAATACATGAGGTGGTTAAGAGGTAAAATATTCCAGCAAAATTGAGCAGTATAAGAAAAAGAAAAGAATCATTTTGGATAAAACTCATGTTGCCAAAATTTATAACGTGACATTCCACACTTTTAAATACATGACGTGGTTAAGAGGTAAAATAATCCAGCAGAAATAAACAGCATGAGAAAAAGGAAATAAACATTTTGGTTAAAGTTAGCTTGCTAAGATTTATAACGTGACATTCCATACTTAGAAAGACATGAGGTGGTTAACAGGTAAAATATTCCATCAAAAATAAACAGCATGAGAAAAAGAAAAGAATATTTTAGATAAAACTCATCTTGCCAAGATGTATAGCGTGATATTCCGCACCTATAAATCCATGACGTGGTTAAGAGGTAAAATATTCAAGGAAAAATAAACAGCATAAGAAAAAGGAAAGAACCATTTTGGATAAAACTCATCTTGCCAAGATTTATTACGTAACATTCCGCACTTATAAATATATGAGGAGCATAAAAAAAAGAAAAGAACCAGCTTGGATACAACATATCTCCTCAAGATTTAACGTGAAATATCGCACTGATACATACATGAGTTGGTGCTTAGGTAAAATATTCCGAAGACTTCCTTGGAGAGTACGTTCTTCTTTTTTCTGTCGTTTTTGGAATCTCAAGCATTTAAGAAGCCCAGTCAACAGCAACTATGTTCATGACTTCTTTGGGATAAAACGATGAAACATTACACGAAACATAGCCCAAAAAACCACTCGTGCAACCAGCGCCGCTGAAGATTGATAAATGACCCTTACAAAAACCCTTCCGAATGATCGATGATACTTTGCCTCTCACTTGTGGATTTATCATGTTTTTGCAGTTATGTGCCTCATTTTTTCCCCACAAAGGCTCCATGGCTCCCTGAAAGTTCTTTTCTCTGTATATCTTTATGAACCATGCATCGGCCAAAAAACCACATTCGACTAAAATTATCAATGCAACGAGTTTTCTCATTGTTTCCAGGAGCTTAGAGTCGCGTCGCGTTGAATCGTTCACAGCGATGGTATGAACAGTATTCTTAAGAGGAGGTTGGTTATTTATATATCAGTAGTGTCAGCTATGCTGTGAAAAAAAAAATGAAAAAGTTTCCTAAAAGTGTCAACTCGGAAATAGACGGATCGTTTAATATTTGTTCTATCTGCTCCACCATCTGTCAGCTGCGGAAATGTATGTTACGTTACGTATGTAACTTGTAAACGTATATTAGACAAGTCAGGACAAAGGGATACAACCCCCTCTTTCTGTCCTTTTCGTTTTGATGCATTCAAATGGGAAATGAGAGAGATGGAAGAGATCCTGGTTGCGCCAGTGCCTGTACTACCTTTTTTTTTTTTACTCAACATTCAAAGTGCAGTAAAGATTTACCGTTTTTTGTCATCGGTCTTGATTTACGTAAACGCTCACTGTACTTTTCGATGATAAATCGAACCCAGAAGTCAAGAGAATTTTTCAGCAAATACGAAAAAAATGTGTGTGTTACTTATAGTGAAATACGACTGTGCTAAATGTAACAACCCTGTAAAATAGTCTAGAATAAAGTGAATGACCTGCTTAGCCAGAAGTATGGTCACTCTCCTCGTTTAAATATTTTTTGTTTTTTTGTTTTTTGTTTTACTTTTTTTTATTTATTTATGTGTATTTTAAGCGTGCCGTATATATACGGTACGCTTTTCGTTTTCATTTTCATATCTAAATTATAGGTTGCATGCTTTGCTCATGGCAAAACCTTAGCGGGAAAGGTTTGAAAAATTAAAAACGTGTTTTCTTAAAACTGGTTTCATTAATCGTTAAGTTATTGCTGCAATCCAGGAGGTCTCGGCGTCTTTTTTCTTAAAATTGTAAAAGTTTTGGTATTCCTGTTAATTTCATTAAGTTATTAAGCGTTGAACTTGAATTCCTTTGAACGGGATTTCTATACAGGTCCAGTAACCTAAGTCATTTGTGCCAACCTATAAGTCAAAATTCCAAGGCAGGAGGGGGGTGGAAACATCTCCCGGAAGAACCGTCTTTGCCCTCGCCTTTGGGCTCCATCGGTCACAAGATTTCTTCACGGTGCATTAAGCGGTCGGGTCAGTTACCGGAAGTTGGCCCGCCACTATGAAGAACAAACTCTGGGACCATGGCAGGGAATTTGTTCTTAATTTGTTCCTATTTGTTCTTCTATTCCGGAGACGCATCGGCCTGCAGGTCCGTAGATACAGTCAAAAAACAAAATGGCGGGCCAACTTCACGCTATCCCGCCCATTTTGCGAAAAACGGGTTGTAGAATTTGTTCTTTGAGGCAGGGAGTTTGTTCTTTATTTGTTCCTCGCAATGCTCTTTACAGAATTAAAATCGGACGAGCCACTATCGAGCTATCGTCAAAAAAAGAAAATGGCGGGCCAACTTCACGCTATCTCGCCCATTGCTTGAAATTGGTCGCAGAATTTGTTCCTCATGGCAGGAAATTTGTTCTTAATTTGTTCTTCACAATGCTCCTTACAGAATTAAAATCGGACGAACCACTACCGAGCTATCGTCAAAAAAAGAAAACGGCAACTTCATGCCAACCCACCCATTTACTAAATGGGATAGCGTGAAGTTGGCCCGCCTTTTTGTTTTTTGACTATATCTATCGACCTGCAGGCCGGTGTGTCTCCGGAATAGAAGAACAAATAGGAACAAATTAAGAACAAATTCCCTGCCATGGTCCCAGAGTTTGTTCTTCATAGTGGCGGGCCAACTTAACGGACCCGGTCGGGCCTCGCAGGGTCATTTGAAACTCCGAGTTCACGCATCTCACTGGCAGTATTTTGAAGTAAATTTCGGGCTAAATGGGGTTTTCTGAAATTTTAGCGCTTCACAGTAATTACGGTGCTTCTTAGGGAAGCTTCTAACCCAAATTTGGATATTTGGTCCGTATTACAGGGAAATTGCTGATCCAAAATTTTTGAAATTTTTTAAAAAATTTTGGCGGGAAACAACTGTAAGTTAATTTTTTTGGGCAGAGGTGTTTTTCCCTGGTAAGAGCTTGTTATGTAGAGTAATTTAGACCCCTAGTTTTTTAAATAGCGACTTTCTGCATAAGAGTTATGATTTTTTTTAAAATGGGTTTCCATAGATTTTTGAAGTTCGATATCTCAAATACTAATAGAGATATCGACATGCGGTTTGCGCAAAAATTCTCATTTTTTTATTTTCTTTCGAATGAGGTATCACAAGATAGGAGTTGCCATTTGAAAAAAAAAGTTAGGGGCGCCCAAAATTTTGACCCCCCCCCCCCCAAAAGTAGTTTTTATTTATCTAGGAACATTCCCAAAGTTTGGTTTTCTTATCTGCGTAAATAAAGAAATGGCGCAGCCGTTCCGGGACTTACCGGACACCCTGTATTTATCATAACGTAGTTCATGGGAGAAGATTTGTCAATTTATTGTATATTATTTAAGGTACAGGAAGTGCTGTTGGAGCTTTGATGAAGAAAATATGACAATGTGTATGCATTTGAGACGTATATTTGAAAAAAATATTTTTGAGTCGTTGTTTTTGCAGTGACACATTACAATAGGGCTGTTGAGTCGAATTTTTTTAATTCAAATTATGAAAGAAGGCGAAAAATTAAGGACCCCATATTTTTTCTTTTTTTCATTTGGACGCGGGAACACCGAAAAAAATGGGTTCAAAGTTCCGAAAAATTGATAAGATTTAAAACGGCCCGTGGCGGGAAACATCGGCTAGCGAGTCACAGCTACGTCATTTCTTCGGTTTGCTCAGCGGAGGTACCCATCCCTATCCTGTCGGCTGGACGGCAGCGTAGCAGGCCTATTGAATCCTACGGCAGCCGCCGGTGGCTCCGATCAAGCCGCCTTCTCACTCCATTTTCTCGAAAACCGTAAGTCTCAGAAACAAACCAATCTAATTAATCGAAAAAGCACAAAATTATCATTTGACATGGATTGGTGGTTTTTTTCTCAAACTTACCTAGGAGACGGATGGACCGAAAATCAGATAACAATTTAAGGTTAGAGAACGAAACTTCCGACAGTCCTATCTGTAAATCACTGTCTATACCCAATTGACAAAGCAACGCTCAAAAAATCGAATGAAACATATCTATCTGAAATTTTACGCTCTTTAAGTTTGTTCTTTAGTGTTTTTCTCTCAAAATGGACGGTAAACAAGGGAAATTGAAAAGTTCTGCGAAAATTTCGGATTTTCAGCGATGTTCCGGAAATCGAAATATTTGAGATCGGCTCGTTATCTGACTCATGGAAGAGCCAAAAATAATATAAGTGTAACCAATCGAATGGAAATTTTCTAATCTTTCTCTTTTGTTTCTATCATTTTTCATGTAAGACGCACCGAAACCATGGGAAATGCAAAAAACAGCAGCAACTTGGACGATCTTGATGGTGAGAGTGTCATTTCAACTCAGAACTCGACGCAGTTTTTCACCAATATTTTGGTACCGATGCGTCTTACACGAAAAATTCTGGTCATCAAAGAGGAAGATTAGAAAATTTCCATTCGATTGGTTACACTTATATTATTTTTTGTTCTTCCATGAGTCAGATGACGAGCCAATCTCAAAAATTTCGATTCCCAGAATATCGCTGAAAATCCGACATTTTCGCAGAATTTTTCAATTTTCCTTGTTTACCGTCCATTTTGAGAGAAAAACACAAAAGGACAAATTTAAAGAGCGTAAAATTTCCGATACTTATGTTTCATTCGATTTTTTGAACTTTGCTATGTCAACTGGGGGACAGAGATTTATAGAAGGGGATTATCGGAAGTTTCGTTCTATAATCTTAATTTTCATGTGATTTTCTCTTTACTCGTCTCGTAGGTAAGTCTGAAAGAAAAAAACAACCAAACCATCCCAATGGATAAATTCATGTTCTTTCGATCAAACAAGTCGGTTCTTTGCTGAGACTTACGGTTTTCGAGAAAATGGCGTGAGAAGACGACTTGATCGGGGCCACTGGCGGCCTCCCCTCAACTGCCGCATGATCAATGGGTCGCATGCGGTCTCGCTGTGCTGAAAGCAAGACGCTTGAGCCCCTCAACTGAGAACCGGAGCATTGACGTCAAAAGGCACCCACAATGCACCGCGCACCCAGTTTCCCGCCAAAAAGCCGTTTTTTGAGGATCCAATTTTCAACTTCAATTTTCTCAGGAACGGCGCAACGTAGAAAAAAACTGAAGCCATCTTCGTTCTTCCCGCGTTTAGGTCTATAAGATCACACAGAAAAATCACGAATCCCCGACTCACTCAACAGCCCTATTGGTTCAGTGTTTTGTTCATTTGTGGATTACAGTTGTTTGAAATGCATCAGCAATGGACCATTTGCACACATTTTTTTAATTCAGAATATGAAAGAGCTTGGTGCACTGAGTACTCAGGAATTTTTTCAAATTTTTTTGAGTGCGGGAACAGTGGAAAAAATTGATCCGAAAATTTCGAATTTGAATTGCGCGCCACGACCGAGCCGACCTCGTCCAAGGTATTGCATCATCCGACTCCTCCATCGCCGTAGTCTCGCCGATCAGTATACGTTGCCATATGCCACCTATGCTGTCGTGTGTTTACCTTGTGAAAATGCTCCTGCAATTTCCTATTTAGTTTACAAATTTTTGACGGAGAGTTAATTTAAAGTGTAGTTAAAAGGTCAGTTAGATTGTTAATGAAGTGAAACACCGGTATTTTTAAATTTTTCTCATTTTAATGGAGTTTACAAGTGAGTGTTTTCAGTGTTTTCACTCCAGCCAGTGCTATTTTAGATAACCTTCTAAACAGTGCATTAGGTACTGGCGTGAGTTTTGATCTCTCTGTGAGCTTGTCTTTCAGAAAGGACCCTTCTTTCATCCTTCAGTTTTATTTTAAAGTCAGCTTTTGATGTTTGAGAGTGATTTACTGCTAGTGTTTCACACCATTGCATCGGTCCTACTTCACCTGAATGGCATAGTGTACTATTTAAAATCTAATCCATTGCTGTGGTGTGCCACCAGTTCTGTGCCAGAATTTCTAGCATGATTTGAGTTATTTTTCAAGCCAGTGTAGATACTTTCTATAATTTCAAATTCTTAGTGCCCTTGATTAATATTGTAACTCATGAGATACTGTTTATAGTGCACTTGGCCTCTCTGTCTCTCTCTCTGAAGCACAAATGTTGACAGTTAATAAACCAACTTATCCCTTCAAGTTTAAGTGTATAAACTGACTAAAGTTCAACTTTGAAGTCTGATTTACATCAAGTGGTAGTCTTCATGCCAAGATTATCATTTGCAGAACTCAGTCTGAAGTTAATTCATCGGTGGAACGCAAAACAGCGGCAACTATTTTTGGATTATCAATCATTTACTGGAGGTATGCACCTTGTGGTGAAATTTGATTTTCTTTTCTGTATTTATCTGTACTCCTCCTTTAGGACTCACAGTAAAATAGAATAAAAAATTTTCTTATTAGTGAAAACTGATGTGACACTGGATGGAACGGGTTACTTGTGATTTCTCCCAGTTGGTATACAGTTACCGCGCAGTTAGGTGGATCAACTATTAAAAGGGGTTGGCTTGTTTACTCTGTTTCATTAGAATGCTCAAAGTCTAAAGGCAAACGGCAGTCAAAAAATTTAGCGTTCCATCGTGTTCCTAATGAGAAAAGTAGCCCAATCATCTCAATGCATAATATGCAGTGTTTTTGTTTGAAGCTAGCTTACTTTTGGCAACTGATTTACCGCATTTGGAGGAGTAATCCTTTCCTGTCTTAACTTGATAAGTTAGTATCAGTGCTTCAGCTTAAAATATTGGTCCAGGTGTAAAAAACAATAGTGAGAGTGAGTATGCAGAGCTAACAGTACATTTCTAACAATAAAAAGGAACTAGCGCATCAAGTTTAGGATTAAAGCCAGGAAACCTAATTTCTGGGCAGTAAATTATTACTTTAAGGACTGCTTATGAGATCTAACTCTGAAACTTGAATTTTCAGCAGTGGCACTGCAAACCATTGCACAAAGTTAATGATTGGAAGGATGTAGGTATTTGTAACTATTTAAGTAAATTCATTATGAATGTGTAGGATTCCGATCGCACCCCTCCCATCTCTGCAAGATTAATTTGATTATTAATGGATATCAGCTCTTCTTGTTGGTGCATACATGATGTACTTATATCGAATAGGAAAGGATCCACTGAAACATGAGCTCTGATTAACAAAAGTTAACCTAAAACGATTACAGTGCAATGGTTTGCGACCACCCCCTCAGGTTCATATTGATACAAATATTGCACGTAACATTTGTGTATGAAATCTACCCTCCGGTAGCTTGAATAAACTGCTACAAGGTTCCAAGAAGTACAGATAAATACAGAAAAGAAAATCAAATTTCACCACAAGGTGCATACCTCCAGTAAATGATTGATAACCCAAAAAAAGTTGCCGCTGTTCTGCGTTCCACCGATGAATTAACTTCAGACTGAGTTCCGCAAATGATAATCTTGGCATAAAGACTACCATTTAATGTAAATCAGACTTCGAAGTTGAACTTTAGTCAGTTTGTACACTTCAACTTGAAAAGATAAGTTGGTTTATTAACTATCAACATTTGTGCTTAAGAGAGAGACGGAGAGGCAAAGTGCACTATAAAAAGTATCTCACGAGTTACGATATTAATCAAGGGCACTAAGAATTTGAAATTATAGAAAGTATCTACACTGGCTAGAAAAATAGCTCAAATCATGATAGGAATTCTGGCACAGAACTGGTGGAATACTACAACACTGACTTAGAATTTAAATAGGTTGTACTCTATACTATGGAGAGGTAGGACGCCGATGCAATGGTATGAAGCACTAGCAGTAAATCAATCTCAAACATCAAAAACTGACTTTAATGAAGAATTAATTAATTTTAAAGGAGAAAGCTCCTTCCTAAAAGACAAGCTCGAAGAAAGATCAAAAAAAATAACAAAAGTAGGTAATATAAATACACTGTTTTGAAGGTTATACCACAGGGGTGCCATTTCAGATTTTCCTTGGGGGGGGGGGAAGGCCCACCAAAATTTTTTTTGGGTGACCTTTTTTTTTTTTTTTTTTGGGCCCTGCATCTTGAAAAAATTTCTCTATCTCTCTGACTTGAAGGGGGGGGGGGGGTCCCTAAATTTGGATGACCTCTTCTTTTTTTTTTTGCCGCGCATCTTCAAAAAATCTCTCTGACTTGATTTTTTGGGCACATTGAAAATCCTTGGGGGGGGCAATTGCCCCCCTGCCCTCCCCCAAATGGCGCCCCTGTTATACCAGCAACAGCTGCTACAGTGACAACACTCACTTGTAAACTCCGTTAAAACTAGAAAAAAAGTAAGAATACCGGCGTTTCACTTCATTTTCAACCTAACTGACCTTTTAACTGCACTTTAAATTAACTTTCCGTCAAAAAATAGTGAACAAAATAGGAAATTGCAGGGACATTTTCACGAGGTAAAAACACGACAGCATAGGGCAACGTACACTGGATCGGCGAGTCTACGACGATGGAGGAGTCGGATGATGCAACTCTACGGCGGCGGGGCAGTAGCCAATCAGAAGCGCCCAAACTTGAAATCACTTAAAAAGACTTTTTCGCAGCTTTACGTCCAACTTTCGCGATTTTTGAGGACGCCATTGTTTTCTCGTGAAATTTCCCCAAGAATAATTTTACTTTAGGCTAATCCCAGGAGCATGCAAATGGTCCATTCTTAAGGAGACATTGTAGTATGTAACTAAAATATGAATTGAATAAAAAGATTTATAATATACATTAATGATTCAATAATGAAAATTTGGATGAAATCAATGATTATAGAGTATTTGAAGTTTAAATGATTCTGCGTTGAATGGATGTAAAAGATTTATTTATAATTTAATAAAATGAGAAAGAAAAGATGGGTAGGCCATGGTTTTGTTGGTGGAATATGGTGATGAAAGGTAAAAGAAGGTAATTAATAAATGTCTACATATTGATAGAGACGAAATAGAGTCATTCCTTTCAATATCTGAATTTTTAGACACAGTATTGGCCGATTTGGATCTGAAAATTAAACAATTACAATTAATGTCAATAAAAGCAATTCCTGCTATGTTTTCATTAAAGGCTTTACTGTACAGAGAAACCTTATGGTGAATACTTAAGATAAAATTAGGCTGAATCATCTGCTTTGAAAAAATGCTATGATTAGCATCCAGTAAAAACATTACAGACGTACATACTAATTGAAGTATCAGTAATTTATTTGACAACTGGGTGTCCCAGACATACCGTGCCAGTCCTTTTTCTCGGCCGCTATTCGACATAAAAATCTGAAAATTGGTGTACCTTTGTATTTTGACGAGACAAATTCAAATTTTGAGGTTTCAAAGCCCCCTAACTATTTTTGGGGGGTTTTGGGGGTCAACCCTTTTTCAGTATTGGGGATCCCCGCTTTAAAAGCGAAAGAAGTTCAAAAATTGAGTCAAATGGGTACTCCTAATCCTTTAGTACAAGATTACCTTTTGTTCGACAGCCAAAAATCATTTTTGGGCCCCTAATCCCCCCCAAAAAGCCCCCAAGCACAAATAACCAATAGGTGCAAGAATTGTCCTAAAATATCCGGAAAAATTGCTGGACAGGGGTAGGTTTAAGAGCTCCAATTTGGTGGTTTCAAAGCCCCCCGACTGTTTTTGGGGGGTTTTGGGGGGGCACTCCCTATTCGGTTTTGGGGGACCCCCTTTAGAAGCTAAAAAAGTTCAAAAATTGAATAAAAAAAAAGGTATTCCCAATCTCACAACTCAAAGTAACGCTTGGTTTGACAACTGGAAATTATTTTTGGGTCCCCAACCCCCCTCAAAATACCCCCCAAGCACAAAAACCCCATTTTATGCAAAAATGATCGTAAAATCTCCGAAAAAATTTGTGAAGAGGGGTACTCAAGGTCAAAAAGCTCAAATTTGACGATTCTCGGAGCCCCCGGTCACTCCAAAAGTGAGAATACGGCCGGAGAGAAAATTTTCCGGATATTTTATGATCATTTTTGCATAGATTGGGGTTTTTGTGCTTTGGGGCTATTTTGAGGGGGGTTGGGGACCCAGAAATGATGCCAAGTTGTCGAACCAAGCGTTACTTTGTGTCGTAAGATTGGGAGTACCCTTTTTGACTCAATTTTTGAACTTTTTTCGCTTCTAAAGGGGGGTCCCCCAAAACCAAATAGGGAGTGACCCCCCCCACACCCCCCAAAAAACAGTCGGGGGCTTTGAAACCATCAAATTTGAGCTCTTAGACCTAAACTACCCCTGTCCAGCAATTTTTCCGGAGATTTTAGGACAATTCTTGCACCTATATTGGTTATTTGTGCTTGGGGGCTTTTTGGGGGGATTAGGGGCCCAAAAATGATTTTTGGTTGTCGAACAAAAGGTAATCTTGTACTAAAGGATTAGGAGTACCCATTTGACTCAATTTTTGAACTTCTTTCGCTTTTAAAGCGGGGATCCCCAATACTGAAAAAGCGTTGACCCCCCAAAACCCCCCAAGCCCCGGGGGGCTTTGAAACCTCAAAATTTGAATTTGTCTCGTCAAAATACATAGAAATACCAATTTTCAGATTTTCATATCGAATAGCGGCCGAGAAAAAGGACTGGTACGGTAGGTCTGGGACACCCGGTATAATTATAGTCCCCTACTTCATTACGATATGCGTCCCATCAAGCAAACAGAGTTGCTTACCAGAGTTGCTGAGTTTCTAGCCATTCATTCGATGACATTCTATCAATCTATCAATAAGAAGCAAAAAAAGTTACGCATATAAAAGCTTCCACCCCTCCCCCCTCTCCATACATGTGTTTATTTTACAAAATTGGCCGTATAGTGGTACCTTTGATGATTATATTTAATTTTTGGATCCTCTCAAAGAGAGCAAGTAGTCAGGACTCAGCGCATTAGATTTCCATTATTTTACTCATCGGACAGTGATTAAATACCAGAGGACCTGAATATAATAAAAGAAGTCTACTATATTTTATATACAAAGTGAGCCAGAGCATCCGTTGCTGGCATTTTTCTCGAAAAATACTGAACAAATGATTTGAAACAAAACAATCAGACAGAAAACTGACTCCAAATTTTTCATTTCTGATATTTTCATAAGCTCCTGACAATCTCTTGGGGTGTATTCTGGGGGGTTCAAACACATTTTTCAACTTTTCTCGAAAACACCTTCAATGCAGATGTAAAAATTCATTTATTATCTAAAAGTAGAGAAAAAAAAATTCTTTTTTTAAGTTTGGAAAATAGGCGTAACGTAGGAATCTGAACGAAAAACTTCAGTGAAAAAAGCTGATTTTATAAGCTTTCAGATGGCGCAAACCGCGATGCCGAAAAACGTTTCGTTCAAGAGTTATGACCGCGCAAAGTTTCAAATCAAGGCCAAAAATAGGGTTCCGACTTCTACAAAAAAATTTGTTGCTCCACCAATAATCGATGAAATTCATTGAAACTTGGTAGAAGCGGGTTTTTTGGGTCGCTGAATTTATTTTTGACATAAGTTTTTCAAAATTCTTAAATCATATATGGCCGCCATAGTTTTTCGTTCAGATTCCTTCATTGCGCCTATTTTTCAAACTCAAAAAGCGGATTTTTGGAAACTTCAAAAATAAAACAAAATGCAAAAAAAGGGTCAAATATTTTTGAACTAAAAATTGTAGCACATCAATCAAAAGATCTTTAAAATACGCATCTTTTGGTGCAAAGTTCACGTCAATATCTCTTTTCGTTCAAAAGTTATGGAGCATTGAAAGTTTTGACTTTGACCCCCTGCACTCCCGCTCCCAGTTGACCAAATTCAAAAAACTGCAATTATTCTGAAAGATGATGCTTAGCTCTATCATCCCTGAAAGTTTCATTTATTTTGAGGGGGGGGGCACTCCTAATGGTAGCTGGATGGACCCCTTTTCATCAAAACAAATACCATTAATTGAGCCTGTCTCGTCCTCTAAAAAAATAATAAAAAAAAACCATTACTTCGCTTAGACTTTCGAACAGGCGTTAATGTTGTAACAATTCCCGAAACTAAAAAATTAAAAGAATACTGATCTAATTTGTTTATTTTAATGAGATCCATTTTCAACCCATAAAAGATTGAATGTTACAAATTGCGCTGAAAAAAAAAAAAAAAAAAAAAAAAAAAAAACATTTATCAGCTGATCAAATAAAAGGCAAACAAACGTGACCACTTCATTACGCGCTCTCTGGCGGGTTCTTCTTGAAGCTTTACTTTTGTGAGAAGGTATCCTATAAGTAAAACCATGATCTGTATCGGTTTTATTTCGTGCCTTCTATTCGAAAATATCAGCTGACTCTAGACATTCACAGAGAAAGATTGTCAAATTAGTGAACAGGTGAGCCGCAGTGCAGCCAATGCAGCCAAATAATCACCGGCTGCAAAACAATAATAAATAAAAAAAAAAAAAAAAACATCACACAACGACACGTCATCGGCCGCCCGTACGAAAAATTCCCCGAATGTACTTTAAAATCAATTATATATTCAATAAACGTAATAAAATAACACAAAAACAATGTCCAACATAACAAATTAATCATAAAAACAAACAAAAATTTATCCATCGTAAAACCAACACAGCAGAGTAAAATTACAACAAAGTTGGCAACATAAAACGCAAAATATTACCTCACCCCATTCTACTTACCCCCCAAAAGTGGTGAGACCGTCATTTAATTGGAATTATAAAAAAACTAAAGCATTAAAATGAATCCAACTATTTTTGCTGCAAACTTTCGAAGGTACGATTTCAGAATTGTACCATTGCAATCCTCAAAACGCAACAGACACGACAGGAAAAAAAAAAAAAAAAAAATTCAAAAACAGCCGATTTTCAACTTTAGGCCACTCAGCATAGGAATACACGTAGAACGCATAGGCTGCCCTATTACATTGTATACATTGGATTAGATTGTTAGCAGCAAAACAATCGGAATAAGCGTGCCATGTTCCATGGACACGCTTAATAAGACTGTTTCATTTTGAGATTAAATTTTAATAGCCGTCTTTCATACCATGCCCAGTGGAATGTCCTTTTCTTTCCTCACTAGTTAAAGAGGTCCAAGAGCAGAACTTTTAAACAATAAACAGCCTTTATAAGAAATTGTAATCAATTTAAGCGTTATTTCCTCTATGTTTAGAGCACAACATACAATCAGTAAATTATGTATGAATCGCAAAGGCAATCCCGGCCAGCTTTTTTTTAAAATTCGCGCGCTTTGGAAAGAAAAATAGGTTATAGCCCCCAGCGGTCAGCGTTACAGGCAACAAAAGAGACACACCTCAGTAAAGAAAAAAAGTGAGCCATGATTTTAAAAATGTCCTTCGAGTTGAAATATTGTTTGGAACCGAATAATTGCGAGCTCTTTTGTGGTGGTGGAGTGGGGTGAATGGGGGTGTTGCACACTTTTTTTTAATTCACTTTCGGAAACTAGAGAGAAAAATTAAGGACCCCATATTTTTCTTTTTTGGATTTGGTCGCGGGAAAGCTGAGAAAATTGAGTGTGAAGTTGGGAAATTTTGAAACTTTTTGAAACGGTCCAATTGGCGGGAAACCAGTGAAAACCGCCCG